>OX411784.1:7361501-7806506 GCA_948252455.1 Acleris cristana | reverse complement strand
AAACATAAAAAAAAATACATACAGTAGAACATAGAACCTAGAGTTTAGTTTGTTCCCTGATATTTATTTTTATTGTTAAATACTGTTTCAAATACAATTGCTCTCTTAAGTACGTATTGTCGTGATAATTTTAGAATTCTACAAATAACATTGGTCAAAATACAATGTGAATTAACTCCATGCGGGCCAGCCCTTCGGTCTTATTGATAAACACAATGTCTCTGATTTACTCAACCCACCCACATAATCATACGCCAACAAAAAAGGAAAACTACCTACTACATGGAATTTTATTTCCTACACACATCAATGCATAACAAGAAAATGAGTAAAGTGGTACTATAGTAACGTATAACCATTGTAGTAAGAAGTAGTAAATCGAATGCACCTTCCACGTGTAAAGCTGATAATAAAAAGCAAAGTTTGTGGTAGCTTGACGTAAATTTCCTTGAAACTACCTATCCTTAAGTTCTTCTACAGTATTTTGGAATGGCGTTGCCATCACTTACACGCGCTACGTTATTGGGTAAGTATATACTCTTGCAAATTTCTTTTAAAGCTTATCGAAGTCGTTACATGATGTCGCACGCGCCGTCGTTTTCTTTCATTTATGCCTACACGGTTGAAATGGAAGGTGGCATTAAAACCGTGCAAGTACTCTTACACGTGGGGTACGCTGTACGCTACAGTGCTCTTCATGGCATTACCTTCTTATCGCTAAGCGAATGGCAGAAACAATATTGGTTTGCACGAAAAATAAATGAAAAATTTCCATTATCGCCGTTAAAACAAAGACGTTAACTCATGTAAGGCAGGCACGTGGAAAAGGGTCATCAGCATCACCTTCTTACTCCTAAACTACGCGTTTCCAACGGCACGTGCCTAGATCGCGGGCGTACTATGATGCGGTTTGTGCCGGCAGGGACGTGATCTAATGAACTTTGTGTACGCTGATCATGAGAGTCCTTTCTGGAGATATATTTATTTATAAACATTTGTGATAAGATTAGCCCTTATATTTGATTATGAAATCTCGAATGTTTATAAGACCCGGAACGAATAGATCTATGCAATTATGCATGGTACCTGCTGAAACTCAGACTTAATTATAACAAAATTAAAAACCTGGTTTAGGGAGTATTTTATATTAATTTAACAAAATTTAATATTAAATCTAAACAAGGTTCTAAACTGGAAGATAACGACGACCACGTGCGTTTGCCGCGTGCTTCGTCCGGAGAATTTTATGAATGGAGAACGGGTTCGTTACTACTGCGTGCGTACGGTACGATACGATGGCATACTGACACCACCAACATTTCGGTTTATTGTACACAGACGACGACGCACGTAAGAAACTTGAGAAGCAACCTATTTATAAGTCGTCCGAACAACGCTACTCGGTGTGGCTGCGATTGACACACAAGCATAGTCTTTCTGTAAACTGATTAATAACTAGAAGCAACTTTTTTGTTCACTGAGTTGGTAACCCATTTTTAACTGTTATATTTTTAGTTGCCTACTCGAATTAGCTAATACAACTACATAGGTATATAAGATTGCATTGATAAATATTTTGTAGAGTATAGTTTACACAGGTGCGCAGCTAGATAATATGTGCATACATTTTATTTATTACACAGCCCAATTAGTACGATATCGATCGCTTTATCGATTCCAGACCAGATTGATTTATTTATTGTAAGTCACTTAAGGTTAGAATTATTAAATAAGTTATGTCAAATATGGATGTAGGTAGGTATCTACTAATTAGATAAGGCAAGGGAAAATTGAAATAATTTTACGGCGCATTAACTTGGGTTTTTTTGTAGAGGTAACAACGGGCTAGATTCATTGCCCGTAATAATCTATTATCATATCAGTTATCACAATCGTATTCGGCAAATAGATTGTTTCATAGTTCTTATATGACGTCAGAACTATTGTTATAGCGCGCGGCACTAGCGCATTTGACAAAACAATCAAGCACTTTACAGGTACTACTCTCGATCATTCTTACACAATGTTTAATGAATTTTCGTTTGTACACTTGCCAATTATATTATTGATCCGTTTTACAGTTGGCCCGTCATATCACAATTTCTCTAACTACGCCAAGCACATCGTCAATGGAGCTGTATTCTCTGTCTGATTTCTGATCATCGGGCGAACAGGCTTACCGGAGTTCTATTGTATGTATGTATTTAAACTCTTTATTGCACAAACAGAAAATAACAAACTAAACAATATAGGATGTCCTATTCTAGTTATAGGATACCTACACTTGTTATCGCGTGTCGCCTGGAGGCACAGATTAATTTCACTTGTATTCATTAATTAAGTAAAATGAAGTTTCAGCCACGATGTTGTTGGAAAAACGCTAAACAAGGAAAGACCCCTAAGAGATTATAACTTGGATCTTTATAAGTCATGTGAAAAAAAACACTTATTCTTACTTAATTTGTTACTTTGCTATGAATATGGAATCCATTTCCTTACCTACATGGTTTACAAAAGCTTCATTGTACATGGGGAATTTTCCTTGCTAATGAACGTGTTCTACGAAAATGGTGGTTCCTCAGTCAAAGTTCCGTCGACGTGAACAACTCATAGATATGATTCCACGGAAGATGCTAACAGGTGTCTGCCACTGGTCTGGCGCCTCATATTCGTCGCTCTGTACATCTGCCTTCCACAGATGTGAAAACACACGTGAGAAAAAAACCAAGCTGTACTAACCGTATTTAAGAACAAAATTTCCTAATTTCAGTGTCAAAAATACATGTAGATTAAAAAACGCAAAGCAAATCATTAAATTACCTTATACAGAAACAAAAATAATTCGAGACCAAACAAACAAATAAACGAAAGCTAGGATATCCAATGCTTTGGCACAAAGAGGAAAAAACAAGTTGGAAATCAAATTTTCCACGTCACGCAAAAAGTACAATGATCCCTCGCGGAAACTGCGAGAAACCGTGAACCCTACCCTTGAGTTCAATGAAGGGAGTAAGAACTAGAGAAAATAACTTCCTTGTCCGTCTAATACACCACCGCGGCGCGGAGTACTGCTACTACTGTGACGACATCTAAATAAATAAAGTAATTAAACTTAAGCCAAAAATTCTTCTGGGTTTACAACCTACGTTATTTGTCTTGAAAACGTAGCAGTGCAGTGGTATACCTACTGATGACGACGGTTCTTGAGCGCAACGTTTACCTTGCTTTTAGAACCGGCTTGTTTTTCTAGTGACGAATGCATGGCCTCTAATTTACTGGGTAAAACCATATTTCCTTTGACGTGTCAGGTATTGTTTTTAACTCGGCCGCCATAAGTGTCAAGTAAGTGGAGCTATCAAAACGTCGACAATACGGTAACACGTCAAAAGCATTAAGATTTTACCGTGTACATTTTTTTTTTTTAATTCAATTTTACTTTTTTTGTTAATTATTGTTATTTCTTGTTGTAGAAAGCGGCAATACAGTGTCTATTCTGTGACACAACTGTCTACCACGTTTACTACTACGTTTTATGAGATACCGCCCGTACAGACAGACCCACAGATGAGACATGGTAAAAATTTAGGTACAGAACCCTAAAAAGTAATACGAACATGAGTACATGACAGAAACAACATCATTGCTTCAGAATCTGCACCAATACAAATTATTGAATACTTAATAATATTACTTTCAGGGAAAGATTCCGTAAAAAAAGTGACAACCGTCATCTGTCATCAAACTCACTGAATTTAAAAACAAAAAGGTACACACAAACAAATTTAATGAACAAATGACGCGGTGCGGTTGTTTATTGGGGGCGCGAGTTGCGACGGCCGGTGGCCGGCGGCCTGCCCGCTTCGCGGAACGGGAACCGGACCAGCGCAGCGGGCCGCCGCTGCGGCCGGCGCTTTGGTCACTTTTATTTTTATTCCCTTTGAGTCGCGCCGACCACGCCGGTGAATGCAACTTGACACGGCAACAAATATTGTTAATGATTTTTAGTATTTTGATGTTCCAGGAAAAAGGACACCCAAAATCCATTTGTTATGTTTCTGCAGTTAATTATCCTGGGTGATAGGGGTCAAATTTTGCAACGAAATAAGTTTGCGGATTGAGCTTCTTGCATGAAACTTTGTACAAGTAAATAATCATGATAATAAATATAATTATGATGCTATTTTTTTGTACCTTAAAATTAAAAACGGAACCCTTATAGTGATCACTAGGTTTTCCGTCCGTAGGTCCGTCCATCCGTCAGTAGGTAGGTATGTCAAGAGTTCAAGACACTTTGTTTAAGCAACGCAGACAAAAAAAAAATACTACCGATTTAACGCTTCACGACACGTCACATCAGAAAAATATAAATCCGACTTTATTCATAACATCTGCAGAAGTGTTGTTAAAATCCCACCCAATGTAAATTTTGGGTACAAAATATCTGAATATCGAAATTTAATATTATCTACATACATACACACACATTAAATCACGCCTGTTTCCCAGAGGGGTAGGCAGAGACCACTTCTTTCCACCTGCTACGATCTTGACAATTCTCTTTCGCTTCTTCCACATTCATACATCGAGTCATACACGCACGTCGGTTTCTGGTACTTAAAATTCGGCCCTTTTCCAGTATTTCTCCGATTTGATTCGAAATCTATTCTATTCGCCTAGGGCGGCTCCTTCCGACCCTTCCACTCATTTTCGCTATGTATATATCTCTCGTCAATCTTCTTTCATCCATCCTTTCCAAATGACCAAACCATCGAAGCATGCCCTTTTCAATCTTAGTCACTACATCTTCTTTTAGTCCACATTTCTCTCTGACTTAAAATACCGAAGTCCAAAACATCGAAAATAGAAATATCGAACAGTTATTATGCCGATGGTTGAAATATCGAATGTACCTACTTGTTGGGTATGTAATCGAATATCAAAAGTTGATTCATCTAAAATTGAAATATCGAAGTCTAAAATGTCGAAAGTTGAAATATCGACCGGTTATTGTAGTTGAATTATAAAATTTAGGTACGACAACGAGCGTAGCGTAGTGTTAGGTTGAACTGCGATATAATTTACCAACGGACCGACCTAAATTACTCAATCTGTTTATTCAGTATACATATGCTCATTGTTTTGTGAGCATTAAAAAAAACTAACATTTGAACCTAACCGAGTCAGTTTCGCATTAAACAGATTGGTTCTCTCGCTACGCTCGCTCACTTCACAGACCACCTTTCTTCGTGTTTAGTAATTATAATTACATTACTCATACCTTTGCTTAGATACAGACGAAGCGACGAGGTTGAAAATGTTTTTTATTTCAAGTTTTAAAATAAACTACACAATTTATAAATAATACTTAATAATAATCAGCGGCCTAACATTTTACAAATAAACTTAAGTCATAAAAATGTGGAAAATCTTAACTTTCGATATTTTAATCGTGTGGCATTTCAGACTTAGATATTAGGATTGTAGATAAGTCGACCGTTCGATTTTGTAACCTTCGATATTTTGGACTTCGATATTTTAACTTTAGATATATTGTCTTTAGATATTTTAACACAAAATTCAAATAATTGTTGATGTTTTAATCATTCGATATTTTAATCGTAGCCATTTCAGACGTCAATATTATGACTGTAGATGTTTTGACCGATACCTACTATAACTTTCCATATTTTGGACTTCTATATATTAACTTTCGATATTCAGATATGTACCCCTAAATTCATATACCTACCTAACTCTGTCAATTATATCCTAAATGAGTAGATGTGGAATATAATGTTAATACTTTGGTTTATGACGGTATTAAAGCACAGAACAAGTTTTTTTAAACAATCAAATTATGCAATTTACCTACAACGTCTGCCGTGTAGGAATTCAGAAAAAGAGTATAAGGTATAAATAATCGCGTCTGCGCTCTATTGTTGGCGCGCTGCATTGCGCGCGCGGTGCGTCGCGACGCAAGCGCACGCCGCCGCCGGCTCATGTTGCCGCTAAAAGCGGACCCGACAACGAAACGCACGCAGAAATAACACGCAAACAAACAACATTGACTACTTGAGCTCGTCCTTTTACTTCGGTTACGCGTTACCTACAAGTCGATTTGCATCTCGATACGTACTACGTAAAACGTACTTACGTACGTAACGGGTGATAACGAAAAAATGAGAATATATTTGTCAAGCTCTTAAAAATAATAATATTCACATTAGGAAAAAAAGTTGTGGAGTTGTTGCTACCTCTTTTCGGAATATTGCACTAGATTTGTTTTTTATTAACGCATTTTCGCTCAGGTTCAGTTTGTCCATATTCTCATCTCGTTCACATTCTCATCTCGCCCACATTCCTATCTCGTCAACATTCCCACCTCGTCCACATTCCCATTTCGTCCACATCTCATTTCGTTCACATTCCCATCTCGTCCACATTCCCATCTTGTCCACATTCCCATCTTGTTCACATTCCCATCTCGTCCACATTCTTATCTCGTCCACAATCCCTTTTCGTTCACATTTGGAACAACTAGTGAACAACCGAGTGATCGAATTGATATCGAACAGCCCTACAATCCAAGTTAGGTTGCAGACGAGTCAGGAATGAGGACGAGTTGGGAATCTGGACTAATTAAGAATGCAGAGGAGTTGGGAATGTGGACGAGTTGGAAATATGGACGAGATAGGAAGAGGACAATTTAGGATTGATATGTGGACGAGTTGGGAATGTGGCCGAGATTGAAATGTCGACGAAATGGGAATATGGACAAAGTGAACCTGAGCGCGCATTTTATATTTTATCTATACTCATATCATAAGTCCTCTATAATGCGTTCAGAATCCGTAGACAATGACCAGCATTACAAGATACAATTTTACTATGATATGTTTTCTTATCTGTAGCTGTAATGAAAAGTTAAAATTACGATACAACTTTTGATAAAGTAATGTTGTTAAAATTTGGAACATCTTCCAAAACCAACACAATTCAAACAGGGGGCCAATTCTAGTATCAATTAAACGTCAACTCGGTATATTTAAGTAAAGTGTCGTACGCCATTTTGATTTCGAATGACATTAGAATAGGGACTTTGTTAGTTTGTGTATGATTAAAAAAAAACATTCATATTCGTGACACAGGTTAGCTTTGCCACCATTTATTTGTTTTGCCGCCTACTGAACGCATCTTAGAGTACTTATAATAATTATGTGTGTAATGTTTGAAAAAAAATGGTGCTTTTCATTAGCAGACATCACTCTGATGGAATATAGGGTGAATAGCAAAAATATTGTACATAGTTAAGGGCTCCTTTAAAAAAGGGTTGTTAAGCCCTTAACTTTTTCCTTTGTGTAATGAAGATTAGTCATATAATCATATGGATAATTTTCGTTACACAAAGGAAAAACAATTGAAGAAAGTTAACGTTATCACCCTATATGTCTTTTGGCCAGATAGTTTGGTCGGATTAAGTATGCCAAAAAAAACAGAACTCCTGGACTCCAATAATATTCTATTTATACCAAAACCGTAACCCCACAAATCTTCCACAATGTCGGCCCATTGAAGATTTTTTCGGTTATTTGAGCAGATTAGTATACGAAAACAATTGGAGACCTGAATTTGTGTTCGGAAAATGCATGTACCTGAATGCCGTCCAACGGTCTTGTTCCAACATTACCTCAAAGCTTCGTCGAACAGCTGAACACGGGCCTTATTCAGATGTTCATTAACAGTTTTGTGAATGAATAATAATCTTGTATATATTACATAATAATAACAGACTGTGATTAATATCAAATGAGTTCTTTTTTTACGTCTGGGAATTATTCTAATTTTTTTTGTTAACACCCGTTATATGGAATGCAATAAAAGTTTGAGTATTTGAGTAAAAACCCTGTCGCTACAATAAATTTCAGTGGCAGTTTTAGTTACCATTCTAAATAAGCCTAAAATAGTAAGTACCTAATAATGACTTTTTGTGCTAACTAATGTTTTACAAAGTGCGTACAACCCTGGCGATCTGCTAATGGGTAGATTTTTTGCGAGCATCCTTTTTTCATAACAGAAGTCAGAACATCAGGAATCAATCTTAAACAAAATAAGAGCTTTATTGAAATAATATTTAAATGAATATTATATATATTATTTTAAGCTCTTTCTCTAACAATGTCATTTCGAGTGCATATTAGGACTGATAAGCTTGGATTGGAAACGAAAGTGTTAAACTATATATAAGTCACACACTGAGTCTTTTTTGAATTGTTTACATTGATAGGTATATAGCAGTCAATAATGTTAAACTATCTTTTAAAAGTACAGGTTGTGCGTAGCAGCTTCGATTAAACCAGACCAAACCGACGAAAACATATTACAAACGAGTGCAGTATCTCGTGGTTAATGTCCAAACATCTAGTGTAGGCTGAGGTCGATCTGCAACTGTGTAATGTAATTAGGGTATGTTTACCGTTGCGCAGCCAAACGAATGAATCACGAGTGGCGTAGGCGTCGGTATCACATGAGACCAAATTGGTGCGGCCGTGCCGCGCGGCTCCACCCCGCGCAGTTTTAAACCAGAACCTATAAATAATACTCATCTGACTTCTGACAGTCATGAAAAACGACGATGACGACAGACCGCACAAAAACATATATCTACGTGAAAAACATCGGCCCACGTCATCCGTCAATTGTTTAAATACGTTGTTTATCTTGCGACTACACCAGCATCGTTAGATCATGATATTCATGACAGAAAGAGAACCTTTTACTAAACTGTTTTATACAACATTATTCATCACATCCATAATACAATGACACTGTATTAGTCACTTCATCTAGGTTGAATAGTGAAGAAAGAAAAAAACATTCATCAGACACAAAAACAACAAGATGACAAAAGGGACCTAAAAGCAGGGACCCGGCCACCCGTTCCCCGATAAAAGCCTTTAAAAGACTTACCTCTCGAAGTATATAACGCACTAAAAGAATAACCCCTTTGGAAATATAAGACTTAGTTATTTGTTAAACAAAACATTCACATAAGGGAAACCTAAAGAGCTAAAACTCAGATCGTGAGCAGTAAATTGATAACCAAATATACGGGTAACCCTTATAAATAGCGCTTAAAAAGCCAATCGAACTGCTTTTTATAAGGGTAATTCTTATAAATAGCGCTTAAAAAGACAATCGAATGGCTTTTTTAAGTTAAAGGGATATTGGTATCACTCAAAATATAGCGCTTTAAAAGCTAAATCGAACAAGACTTATACGAAACGGATTGGTAAAGGTAACCCTTATAAATAGCGCTTAAGGCTGGGTTTTATAAAGATTCGTTAGATCAAATTTCGGTCAGGAATGTCAAAACTTGTATGAAGTTACTAAAATTTGATCTGACATATTTACTAACGGACCTTTATAAAACCGGGCCTTAAAAAGTAAATCGAACGGCTTTCAAGCGATACGGCTTTTCTATATAAATCCTTATAAAAACCCATTCGAAACCCCTTGAATGGGATAGCGGGCCGGTATTAGGCAGGGGCCTAAAAAATAAATTTTCGGCCATGCTGTTTCAACAACTACTCAACACTATACTTACCGACGCAATAACTTGCCCTCTTTCCGATATCATTATGTTTAACATCGTGACCGTCCCAAACACTTATTTAGTGTGAAGCTAATTACATCACCGTGGTAGGCCTGCGCTCAAAGCGAGAGCGTCATCTCACGGAGTCAGTGTTTATAGGTGCGTGATAATGGCGCCTTGCATAAACTAACATAGATATTTAGTGTGTGAGCGTGCCCTCGTGACTGCGCCGGGCGCGAAGCCAAGGCGGCGTTGCAGCGGCGACGTCGGCGCCGGCGAGGCCGCGTCATACGAGTACATCCATCACATAGCTCATCATTGGCTATGAATAGTACGCAGGCCTAGTCCATTCCGCGAATACCGGCTGGAGTAAACAACACAGTCATGCTTGCTAACCGATTCTATTGTGCGACCGAGTTGTAAACGTTTCCAAGTGTAGGTATGTATTAGCCATACAGAGTCATAGCATAGCCATATTGTACGAACAGTAAAAATGGAATTTCATACTTGTACATGTTAATATTTGCGATATATCTTTTCCTTGTACAATTGTGCTTTCATTCATCCATAAAATATAATAATAAATGTAATTACTGCGTGGGCACTTATACGATAACCTATTATTGGAAGGTTATTTAAGTTTGTAAACACATTATAGCGCTACAATATTCACGCTTGATTAAAATCGCAAGAAATGATCCAATAAAAACAAAGTTCTTCTAGATCGACCTTTATTTTGATTAAATGTTTAGCCTAGTTGGTAGTGACCCCTACGGAGCTAGCGGTGCCGGGTTCGATTCTCGGTATGAGCCAATATTCGTATGATGAATGTGATGATGAGCACGAGTATTTTTTCCTGAGTCTTGGATGTTTTCTATGTATTTAAGTATATTTCTCTAGGACAAGCCTTGAGCTTGACTAGGATTTTTTTCGTGAGATTGTCCCTTAATATTTATTTATTTAATTATACCTACATTATAATTAATAAAAAAAAACTAATGAATGGTGTTTATGTAATAGACAATCATATGATAGGTATGCAGTTATATTCGACAGAGGGTATAAACAACCGTAACGTCAGTGGCCGCACGCGGATGCCGCGTCCTGATTGTCACGGAGTCCAGCCGGGGTCGCCCATCAGGCCATCACGGACCTAATGGCTGCTCACACGAATTTATTTACCAACGAGTTTAAACCCAGGGTTCCGTCCGTCCGTTCCGTTTAAACTTATTTTGATAATTTATGTAAAATGTTGACCCAAAATCGAACACGGATAAAAAAATGTATTTAAAGTATTTTGCAGGGAGGGGTCCCATACATAAAAATATTTTATTTATTCCTTTAAGTTAATTACTTAAGGGCATTCTAATAATCGAAGAGGCCTACACGTTGCTGGTTATAGTTTTTAAAGTGCAATACAAATAAAACCGAGTGGTAGGTAGGTATATCGGACAATGCAGAACGTTTCGCGGACACGGGTACTGCGCGCCCCGTCAACAGTAAACACGGTGCAACGGCTCGAGGCAAACAACTCCAAGAATATTCCGCCTGACTCTGCTCTGACACAAACACAGGAAATGCCCCGCTTCTTACACCGACATACCGAACACATACGCACTTCACTCATGCACTGAGCGAGAGCGTATAATTTTCACATTCACTGTAGATTGTTTGATACCTAGGTACTGATTAATTCTCTACATTCGAGGTTAAAGAAAGTTCAAATGAAACATATCGTAAACGGAATTTGTTTACTTTACCAATAAATATTCCCAGTGGACATTCTAAATTGAATTCCATTTGTCAAATTGAGGCTACAATATATCATCGTGTGAGGATGCGTGGGTTATTAACGGCGCTAAGTAGAGGCACGTGGCACATGCGTGAACGCTGGTGTGGAGGAAGCATCACGTACTTGGAACTCATACATTTGAAGGCAGCCAACCGTGGCAAGATAGGTGACAGCGACTTGCCTTCGGGTAAACAATTACAGTATTTAATACAAGTACTTACTACTATTGTTTTCCATATTGATAAGGTTTTAATTCTAAACCCTTTTTTTAAATGTTCTTTTTAGGGTATATCACACTTTTTCTCAGAAACTATCAAAGTTACAAAACTAAAATTTTGTACACATATTGACATATACATATTTAGGGCGCCTTCCTTACGTGTAAAGCCAGTATTATTATTTTTACCCGACTCGTCAGAAGGAGGGTTATGTTTTTCGAGCGTATGTATGTGTGTATGTCTATTTCTGGGCACGCTCTGCAGCCTAAACGGCTTGACGGATTTTAACATACGAGGTGTCATACGATTCGTCTCAATTGTCGAAGTGACATAGGGTACCTATATAAAATTTCAATATTATAACAATATGGGTATCAAATGAAAGCTATTAAATAACGCATTCCAAATATATACATAATTATAACACTTTAGGTACCATTTTGACAGGAAATTCAAAAAAATACGTAAATGTTAAGTAGGTAATAAGCTCCTTTTGCTAGAAAGAGAGTCCGCTTGTAATTTGTCACTTGTAGCTTGCTCTTATAATTTTCTATAGATTATAGAGCTTGTTTTTCGCTTTTCAGTTGATTTTTTTATTGCAATCGGGGTTTTTTTTTAATAATTTAATTTTTACTTTACAACGTCATATAATTATTCTTTGGACAGCTATTAAAAAACCACTTGTTGCTTTTCGAAATAGTTTTTTGTGTTGGTAGTAACGGCGTTGAAACACTCGAAACCCTACACTGAGCAAGGTCCTATCCTTATCTGGGGGGTTACCATGACATCCTAAAGCAGTTCAGTTTAGGTTGATAGAAAGGGATGAGCTTTATAACTGCTATAGCTCCGTCCCATTCTCTCAACCTAAACTGAACTGCTTAAGTATGTCATGGTAGCCCCCCTGACACCCCCCCCCCCCCACCCCCTGACTGTGCTGAAACTTGAAACTAGGCGAGTTTCCAGTTCGATTTGTTTAAGGATAAAGTTAACTTGATCTGTGATGTGACTCGGCTTAGTAAAAAGATTTGCAAGATATTAGAATTTCCACTACAGTTTTCCGCGATGAATATTGTAGCAGGAAAACCGAAATCATTACGTTCCCTCATGTCATTCGGACAAAAATGTTATCCTTCGTGCGGTCTTCAACCTGCTAATGGTAAAGTCAGTAAAAAACCCATTTTTTGTGGTATAGTACCTTAATAAAAGTTGTGTTGTTAATATAAAAGGAAGTGTTTTTGCGAGCAATGTCAGTAACCATACCAGCGACGGTCACTCACCGACACGGTACGTAGCTAATCCAGTGTCTGCTTGCGCAAATGGTGACTAATAACATTTTACGATTTTTAAGCGACTTTAATGGTTTGATTTGATGTATGATAGCCATGCGCCATCTTCAAAAGATCTCATAATGATCAGTATATATTCCAGAACAGTCCAGAAGTTACTTTGTCACTTTTGTTTTTTAATTGGCGTGGTCGAACAGAAATACTCGCATCAATAAAGATGATTTCGAAATAATCGAGATGTTCAGCTAAATAATATTATGGTATTATGTTTGTTGTTAAAGCGCTTCTATTAGCACGACACTTGTCAAGAATTCTGTCCAAGAAAATCCCCTTGAAGGATGAATCATTATTATACACACAAACAGAGCACTTCTACACTACCGCTGCAGGATGTTGTCATTCTTGAAAGAAGTATCATTGTGTACCAAGAATAACATGCCGACGAATACAAAATAAAATCTAGCCATGTTCGTGATATTATTCTGTATATTTATTTGGTAGTTGTAGCACAGCAGGTATTTATATATGAATAAGTAATTATGTTTTCACACGACCTATTCAGCATACCATGACTTTACTAATTAGTACTTACTTATCTGATTAAAATTTTGCGCTAGCTGCTAGTTCAATGTCTAAACCCGAGTGGCGAAAAATGTTATCTCGATTTGTGTTATATAAAAACAAGTAGGTTTATATATAGGTAGCATGGAAACCAGAGGGCTTATTGTCTAACGCACTCGCAATCGCAACCGGCTCCAAAGTGGAGTTTTCATTTTGTATGCAGACAAGCCTTCGATTTTCAAAATGAAAACGATCGTGATTGCGAGTGCGTTAGACAATATAAGCCCTCTGGTAAATAAATAATATTTTATTTAGGCTAACTCAAATAATAATAAGCATTCGGTACACCTTAGCAAAAGAAAATGATATCTGAATAGTATGCATTAGGATTAATTAATTTATTTATAAACGTCTTTCAACACTTTTGGCTAAAAATAAACCTTGTTTTGAGACTTATTATCGCGGATAGGGCACATCGTTCTCTCAATGACGCCAAATTGTTTCAGAACTTGTTTTTATCCATTCGTACGTACATTACCCACTATCTGCTGCACAAAAAACAACCAATTAAGAAATATCAGTGAATTCGATTTAAAAGAACACGTTGCTATGTCAACTTCTCTTTTCTTATAATTAATATTTGTTACTTTATTGACTACCTTATAATGTAACTTACTTTTAAGTATTATTGTACTTTATGTTTGAATAAATAACCTTCTGCTGGAGTTTCTTGCGGCGCTTCTTCTCCGCAATGATGGTCTGTCCGAAGCGCTAGTAGATCACTCTATAAAATATTACCGACGTGTAAAAGAGAGTATGTGGCCAATTTACTGAATAAATATTTTGATTTTGATTTTGAATTCACGTGTCTAAGGCTAGAGCAATATTTATTTTAATAATAAAACGACTTACTCTTGTGTACAGTGTTGGTGGTAGGTAGAGGCTACAAATTACGTAATTTATGAATGAGTCATATTGAGGGCCGAGACAATAAAAGCCCCATATCGTAGAAAGTTTAAGGTACTCTAAAAGTTTGGTGAATTACCTACAACAGTAACTTTACAGTTCACTTTTACAGAGAACGATTTGGTTTTTTCAATTTCCTATTTTTCCAGAGATTTCCGTTTCGTGAATACTTGTTGGTGTGAGAATATTTGTATCACTACATCACTAGATGAAATCATGTTCAAACAGTTAGTTATTTCTGTTATTATTTAGTGTGAATGTGGTTATCTAAAAGTTTTATTACACACCGTGAAATATCCCGCTACTAATGTATCATACATAAATCACATCAAGTCGTTGATTTAAATGGAATTAGATCGATTTATTATGTCAATAGTTCAACAAAACAAAATATGGTAAATATGTAAGTATGTATGTTATGTACCACCGCGCCTTACTCACTATCCAATCCACTATCAACAAGCTCACAAACATTACACACGATACGACATGCCTTGTTCTAAAGGAATTTTATCTCCTCACTTTCATGGAAAGTATTGCATTACCGTATCAATTATACGACATGCAGTTATCGTTAAATACAATTACATGCGATATCAATTAAATGTCTTACAAGACAAGGTTGCAGTTGCGTTTTACTAAAGACACTAAGTAAGGCGGTAAAGAAAAGGCGAAAGGTAGGTACTTGTAACGTTGATCACGCAAATTGGTTGTTCGGCCTATTTATTATTTATTACCTACTATATATGTTTCAATAAAGACATATTGCGCCGACCCCAAATGAGGGCGGAGAATGATGATGATATATGTTTCAACAGTTTTTCGCAAGTATTATAAGATCTTTACTTATTTACCAAGTCTTTTTAGTACGTTTAAACGACTTCTATACAGGGATTTCTTAGATTATTAAAATAAAAATCTTGAGTTAGTTGATCTCAGTAGGTATAGTAAGTACCTAAATCATGTCACCCGAAGGACGTCCACAACTTAACTGGACTCGCCCAGTGCTGCTTATATCCATCGGATAAATGATACCTTCACAGATCCACAGGCAATCAGGCGAGGCAGGCCTCATTGATTTTTTAATACCTGGTTATTACTCAAAACATCGTCCGTTCTTCATACAAGCAATTTACAAGTCGCATTTAACTGGTTTCGATATTTGCCAATTTAGCTGCCGGTATTGTAATTCGTAAGAGGACGCTGCTTGATTTGAGTAAAAACAAAGCTTTTTGGTTCTGTTAGAAGATCTTTAAAAACATACATTACATAAAAACAGTTTCCATAAACCTGTTGTTCCGTCAATTTGTATGTTTGCAAAGTAAGACCACGTAGTTGCAACCTCACGAACAAAGTAGCCTCACACTGAGCCCAGCATACTGAGTTCTCAATACGACAGATGTGCGCTAGTTGAAAGACGTCAGACACCGCAAATATTGACAGCGTTCCCGCCAGTGTCTCGCTCGAGGTTGTAACAATAATCACGTGGAATTTTACACGCCTAGGCGCAAGGCGTCAGTGCACCGCTAAGCCTCGGTCTCGCCTCGTTTAACGCCTGTTGCACTAGCACATCCTCATACAGTAATATATATTAGCATGGGATAGACTATCGTTCAATCTTAACAATAATATTTATAGTAGTATAAAAAATAAACAGGCCGTTCGAGTTCATTGCTGTGGAATATTTCTCTGTCACATACCTACACATACATTCACATCATAACAAGTTGTGAAATAGGTAGGTCCGGCGTTGTTTATATCTTGCCGGTTGTTTACTCTTTCTGAAAGTGAAATCTTAAAACAACCAAAAAAAAATCTATGCTAAAAGGCTAGCGCGTCGACAGAATGATGCGAGGAGTCGAGGACAGGTAGGTGTTTTTCCACAAGTTGAGGGCACTGGCAGGCGGCGCCTCCACTGAAAGACGGAAATAGGTTCATCGACCCCGACCTTGATGGCGCCGACGCAAGTAGTCGGTACACGATGTCGCTGTCGCTATTATAATATGTACTTAATGTTACGTAAAGCGACTACCTATTTAATGACAATAATGTTTTATGAAAAAGGGGAAACCAATTTTTGACATAGGTAGGTAGGATACATAACGTGCTCATTTGTTTTGCGAACTCAAAAAGGAGCCTTGTCTTATACATTTGACCAAAATTTAGATAAATCGAGTTCTCCACATATTGCAGCACGTCGAAATGTTGCAGTACATTGTGTTTCCATTCACATTGTGACGTGAGAACACCGCTAGATTCCCACGCAACTGAAGCGCGTACGCTGAAGCAATCGACCAGAGCACGAATTCATGAGCTTGGTAGGTACTAAAACAGCTGTCCTCCACAAAAATGATTAAACTGACTATTGTCATATAAAACCGAAGTTGATAACGGTTCAAATAGTTGAAGGAAAAAATCGCACTCGTCGCATCGCACGAACATATTTTTTTTTAAATTTAATAGGTAAGTATTAATAACATTAGAGCTCACACTAAAGTTTTTTTGCTCATAAAACTGCAAATGTATATTATTATGTATATTAATTGCCTAAATGGGATCTTTCTTTGTATCATTCGCCTATTTTGTTGTTATGAAGATATGGTTCGTTTATCAGTCGAGCAGAGCGGGAGCAGGCAACCGTAATGACTGTTACACCGCAATAGTGCGGAACTAACGAACCAGGCCATCCAACGACGAAGGGTCATCAGCACTTCTGCGCTGGAACCATTCTTATTACAAGAAACGCCTTGTTGAGCACAGGTAATGAGCGGACGCGAGAAAACTAACAAGCTGACAAATTTAATGAGTACGATCTCCTGCGTTCCATAATGCGGCTAATTGAAAATGAGCACGCGCTCAAGATTTGCAAGTTAATTTATTTGAAATTATTTTTTACAATTCAATTAATTAATAACTAACGGAACCTTTTAAGCTCTGAAATGTTCGAACTACTAGTATGACCAACAAAAAAAAGTGTTTACAAACTATGCGCCTCGAATTCGAGGGCGAAGAACTTCCGCGATTTCGCATCCTTTTATGGGATGTTCGTGACAATCATCGCTTGATTCGTATACAACGCAATGTGACTGCCTAATGGCGGACGTATTCAGCCGCCCTGTTTATCACAACGAACCGACACTGGCCGACTCACAATGGAGTTGATATCAAATATAAGATACAATCACCACAAATCTAAACATACATGACATGACCATGAGCATACAGTGATTAAAATACTGAGATGTTATGAAAAACTGATACTTCGCAAGATCATCCTCTATTTTTAACGCTTCGAAATAAAAACCGGCCAAGTGTGTCGGACTTCACACATTCAGGGTTCCGTACAAAATGTACCCACCCGCATCTAGTATCTAAAAAAAAACTGATTTAGCAATATATTGGTATTAGTACATACCTATAATAAAATATAGGTATGTACTAATAAAAATTATTACTAATTTTAAAGTTCATAAGTCAATTGGAAGTAGGTAAACAAATTTTTCAGAACAACATTTTGTAAAAAAGCTGACTTTGGTAGCTTCTCATATCTTTGTTTTCAAATATTTTTTTAAACAAGCTGCTTGGTCAAAGCAAGCTGTATGGCCCTTAAAAACATTTAAAAAGACTTTAGGTCAATACGATGCTTATAGTGTGAAAATTTGAAGGCTGTGGCTTCAACCGTTTCGCTGTAAAACGTATGTGACAGACGAAGACGGACAGGCCGACACGTGAGTGGCAGAAACAGGGTTCCGTTTAGTACGGAACCCTAATAACGACAGGGACGAAGTCATCAACTCATTAGAAGAGCGTTTACTCGGTGTCCCTTTGAAAGTAATTTCCATGTCAACAAGGGCGCGGGAAAATATACAAGTCATACCAAGAATCAAGAACAAAGAAATAATAGCTTTCAGTAGCAAACAACATACAAAGAATTTTATTGAATAACAAAAGATGACGTTGCCTACTTATAAGTCTAACAAGTCATGGCTTCAGGGGGCGTTACTAGCATCATCAATTTACATTACGTCTTTGTAGACAAATGTTCATTAATTTACTTTTATAAAAACCGAACGTCACGCCAAAGGCGCCATAAAGCAGTAAATAAAATTCAAAATGTTTGTCGTTTAACAATAAACAAGCATTGAAATTAGAATGAGGCAGATGTCTAGAATTTGTCAGTGTTTTATTTTTAGAAGTTCCACCGACTCGAATCGAATTGTGTCTCCATTTAACGGCGATATGCAATTAATGTTTGGTATAAAATGTGCTTTTGAGGTAAATTTAATTATTATAGCTTAACATTATAGCCTTAATTACGTACTCTCGGTTTTTTCAGAGATACAAGGCATACCTCATAAATTACTTACCTTTTATCCATAATCGAATTCATCGATTACAATTCCTAGAACAATTTCCTAATTAACGTCATTACAACAAGGTGAATCATTAGGTGTATGTATATCAGATAAAATAAACAACAATATACGTTAGCGTGAAAAGTGATACATGCGAACATTGCGAACCTCATCAGATAACGACTTGGAGACAATGGGACCGCCTCGGGAGTGTTACCTATCAGACGAAAAAATAATTTTCGAAATCGGTGGAGTAATCTATGGAGAGTAATTTTTGAAGTCGGTTAAAAATAGAAACTTACACCCGTATTCACAAACGTCACTATGAGGTCTCACAGTGCTCACGAATGCACAAGGTGGTTTTATTCGTGTCATAAACAAAGTTCGGTCAAAAAGGACCAATCACAACGCTGTATTGAACGCAGTGCGTTTACTCAGTGAAGGATCCCTTAAGTATTGTTTGTGGATACGGGTGTAAGTAAATCATCAAAGCACAACTTCAAAGTTCACTTTAGAAAGAAACATGAAATTTGAGAAATATAAGTAAACGGTCAGCATAGAGAGTGCACTGAGATACATTTTTTAGTATAGTTTCAAAGTTACTCGCATTTTCATGATTCGAATCAATATCTACCGCCGCCACTAATTACAATGCGACCATTCGTGTGGACCCAAGTTCATTGACTTATGCTTATAAGAACGTTGTTCTGGGCTATTTTGAATAAGACAGCAGCACAAGGGGGAACCCGGAACTTCCTACTTAAAGGCTAAAAATAAACAACATACAATGGGATTGATATAACATATGCTTGGAATGTATGATCTTTCAAAAAATGATTTATTACTTACCTTCTTCACGTAATAGGTGACGGATTTGGTTCTTTTTTTAATTAATATTTGATGTTTTTTTAATGTAGTCTAGGTCAAGAAGCTTGGCCTAATAAGGCCTAGCTTAGCCAAAAATCCTGAACATTTCTCTTAGTATGTAACACAATACAGGCTCTTGTTGAAATATTTTCACATACCCCATATATTCACTGTTTGGCCTAACAGTTGACGGGTATAAAATGCCTTAAGGCAACAAGTCAGCCATTAGTACTGTGCAATAAAGGTAGAATAAATAAATAAAGAGAGCCGCATAAGAGGGCCGGCAGCGACTGGATGCATAAAGCATTAGACCGAGCTCTGTGGCGGTCCTTGGGAGAGGCCTATGTCCAGCAGTGGACTGCAACGGGCTGATGATGATGATGATGATGAAATAAATTAATAATAATACTTAGAATATAAAAAAAAAATCGATTAACCTTCAGGGTATTCCCAAAATTTTACAACACACATACCGGAAACAAATGAGATTAGCTTATATGAAGATCCTTTGAAGAGCATTAATCTGGGAACGTCTGAAATAACTGTCAAAGTAGAAATCTTTCACAATTTTTTTTTATATTTTAAAATCAATTTGGAAAAGTTCTCTTACAATGCACTCTGTACAAAGGTTAGCATAGAATTGGTTAAAGGGTTTAATACAGCGACGCAACTTGTATTTGGTCATGACAGGTCAAAGCCCGTCTAGACTCCAGACTTAACTGCTGTTTCAGTCTAGACGTCTGGAGCGAGTTTTTACCTTATTCAACGTAGGTAGTATAACAATATGGAAAAGCGCATTTCATTTCGTCAAATAATACGAAGATATACGAATAGAATAATAATTTCAGCTTTACATTGAATTTTTTTCTCGGGCGTATCTTTACTTTATGACCAGACTCAACGATGCATTTAATATACATTCGTGTTTTATTTTAATACATCTTCCACGAAACACAAACTATATTATGAACAAGTTTTCCGAGTTCCTTGAAGTTTTAAGACTCTCGTGCAAATTCAAACCTAACACGTTAAGTTAAGGAAAATATAACAACTATATTAAAACGCGTGTATTATCTTATACTTTAACCTTCCGCCAAGCAGCAGTGTGCGCATTGTTGTGTTCCGGCACTGGGATAAGGAAACCGGTGAAATTACTAGCATAGACGCGTTTCATCTTGGTCCTTCGCATTTGCCGTCTTAAGATTGTAGTCTCGAGAAGCAAATGTCTATAGGTCACAGATCCCAATCACCATCAAAAAGAAAAAACTACACTTAGGCCGCTTGTAGACGTCCGTTGTTTTCACCGGACAACGGACCGTTTTTTTTGCCGGACTTGCGGTAGTGTATGGCTTACAATGGATGTGTGTAGACGCACCGTCGCCGGACCGTCATCCGGTGCGTCTACACACATCCATTGTAAGCCATATACTACCGCAAGTCCGGCAAAAAAAACGGTCCGTTGTCCGGTGAAAACAACGGACGTCTACAAGCGGCCTTAGGCTGGATTTACACTTGTAAGTTATATTGTCATATATTTTTTTGTAGTAGCCCTAAGTATATCTTTGACCTTTGTGAGAGTAAATAAAGATTTTTTGATTTGATTTGATACTGTAAGTTTTGAAACAAAGTTATATGCAAGACAGAGACACAGATATTTGCCACTCACTCTTACCTATAATTGCGTCTCAGAACTTACAGTAATAACTTACAAGTGTAAATCCGGCCTTAAATATATTAAGTCGAAGGCCATACTGAAAGTTTCTGTAACTGGGTTTTTGTGCGAAAGGTATTAAAAATCAAGTTGATTAATTTTAAAGAACTTTTAAGGGGTAGATTATCTTATGATCTAGGGCCGGCGCACATACAGCGAAGTGCAGCGCAGAAATAAATTCACTACCGAAACATCATCGGCTTTGGACGTGTTGATATAACATCGAAATTAATTTAAATCACAAATATGAGGAGACGCTTTTATCGTTATTTACAACTAGTTGTGCAGTGGTGCCAAGTAATGCCCGAAAAGTCTAGCAGGTAGATAAAAAAAAAATCTTAACAATTCTTTTTATGTTTTAATTAACAACTTCTTTTGAAAATACCTAGAATAAAACTATCTATACGTACTTATATAAATCTAGGAAATGAGTCGGCCATAATTATATGATTAGCGCTCTTGTTATTAATAGAATCATTGATATTATATCTTGCTACAACCGCAGAGGTTATAATTATTATAGCATTACGCATTGCATTGTGGAAAACAATAACAAAAACAGAAAATTAATAACATCACGTGCAGGATAGTATACTTTCTAGTGTGTGGTTGATAATAATTATTAAATGTATTAATTATTTTTAAGCATTAATGCAGCATGCATGCATGCAGCAGATTTGAAGGCTATTTAGAGTTGCGAGTCTTTTAAAAACGGTTTTTTGCGTTTCAAACAGTTCATCGAGCGAGCTAAGGCATAGAGTTTTAGGGCCGAGCCACAACGGACGCGTGACGTGCACGTGCACGTGCGCGTTCGCTTTCCACTGCGTTGTATAGTATGAATTCTCATTACGACATGTCACTATACAACGCAGTGGAAAGCGTCACGCATCCGGTGTGGCTGGGCCTTTAAGCTATCTAATTGAGAATTCACACCCTAAAATGTTGTTTGTACGATCAGACGGGACTACTTAAACTCGCCTGTAAATAAAGCCAGGTGTAAAGCGAGTTGGTTAAGACAATCGCCTACCTCAATCGAAGGATAAATATGGCGCGGCGCACTCAAACAGTCAAAAAAGGCTTTTAACATAAAGTAACGTATTACTTAATCACAAACAGAAGCGCGGCGGTGCGGTTTTTCTTTGAATAGTAACAACATAATTTAGCATATTATCATTATCATCATCCACGGCTACACTTTTTAGGTAGTCTCGTCGAACAAAACATATTAAAGTGCAGATACCGTTTTGTTTGTTGAAGTACTTTAACTTTATTTTTAATGCAAACAACAGTTACTACTTACAGGAAATCCCAGAAACTTTTATTTACCTATCAAAACAACATTATTGATTATTGGTTTAAAAATATACATTCATTAGTCAGTAATGTCAGAATTATCCGCTGGGGAAATCCGATGACGAGTCAGCGAACACTCGGAGCGCTAGCGCCTAGCGCAACTATGCAGCTATGACGTGAGTCGTTAAATCACTACAGAATGCAACTATAAACTTAGAAAATACACCATTTCCAGAAAACCCGATGTGATCAAGTTCTTTGACGATACATTTTTACGGACTATTACAAATATCTGAAAAGGGACAAAACCACTCCAGTTTTCAGGGACCGCTCAGGGTACGCTCCGTATCGTGAGGCTGCTGCGGTGCGAGGAAGCAAAAGTGCTGAAGTACGTTGCATCCCACAGGAGACTACTCCCTCTAGCCCACGGAACCAGCGTTAAGCCGTCTGGCCGCTTACCATCCGAGCAATTAAGACCCCATGCCTCAAACCTCAAACACACTATAGACACATTAGCTTCAACCAAAGCCCGACGAATGTAATGTTTGTAATGGTCAATAAATTAAACCAAGAGCTGTCTGAATTAAATTCACATCGCGCCTTCTGCTCGTTTAATAAGCTTAATTTTTCAAACCTTTAATAAAGTGGACGACATTTGCATCGTTTTAGAAAGCTTATGAATTTAGGAAGGTATTTCCGTGATTTGTACGCCAAGTGTCACACAAATTATTGGAGTAATCCCCCTCGACAAAAAGGAAATTAAAAAAAAAACTCACTTTTGATTTAAGAACCTTTTATTTCAGAGGCTTTAGGAAATTTTTGCCAAGTGTTTTGGTTTCAAGCATTTGCTTGTTGATAGTTATTAGAAAAACACATTTTCAGTTCCCAGTTTTAGATCAAAAGACGGAAAAACTGGGACAATATTATTGCAAATTAGCTCTAGTATAGTATAACCCCTTTTAAGTAATAGGTCGAGGTACCTACCTATCACCCTGTATACTTCTACAGTAGGTATATAAAACAAAATGTTAAATAGGTACCCAAATACATTTTAATGGTTATGTTTTTTAGGTAACTAAGTTTTTTTTATCTCTCAATTCCGATTAGGCGGCCAGAAAAGTATAAAACAAATAATATCAAACACTCATTAAGATTAAAAAGAAATAATATGGGGCAAAGCTTATTTTTAATAATGCTGGAAAACCCCTCATATTAATTTATTATTTCCTGTTTTGTTCTTCTTAAGGCATGCCAACCGACACTTGGGCTAAATCACGCAAAAGTATGTTATTATGTTAGTATTACATTCATACATGAGCGTTTAATGGACGGTGTTGCTAATTTAATATTGTTTTTTCCGACATCCGTTTCCGTGGACCTCTGGATATACCTCCCTAATTGATAAATTTAAGAAAGTTTATTCGCGAACGAATTAAAAATTATGTATTGAATCTACATAAACGTACCTTACAATTTATTTATATCAGGGGCCGATTGCATAATAGAGTACAAGCTAATATTATTAGTTTGATTTTTACTAATAGTATTGGCTTGTAATTTATTATGCAATAGGCCCCTGGTCTATTCAATATATTAATTAATTATTTTAGACAGTACGATATAAGTTAAAACGCCTAGTTATTTGTTGCTCATTCAAGTTGTTTAGACCTTGGCATTGGCAAAAACTTCAATACGGATGCAATAGCAATTTAATATTGGTAAGGTTGTTTGACACCTAGACACGTACACTGGTACTACAACATCTAATATCCTTTAAGTATTAAAGCCTATTATAAAAGTACAATAAAAGGAGACAGTAAAAGAACCCACTCTTTGACTTTAACTTAAACACTGTGAAACAAGATTTAGGTTACCGTCTTTCCTGTGGACATACCCGAAGTTAACGTTTTCAAGGCCTAATTTTCTGGCTGAACCCACATCCGCATAAATGGCGTCAGGTCTACATTAGTCCTATCAAATAAAAACATAACTTATATGCACACAAGCCTTTAACTATTGACCACAGGAGACAACTTTTGTTTTTGTGAGTAAGTATGACCCATTCCCTACTTAGACACTAAGCTACCTATATTGTCAAGCTTTATTGGTCGTCGTACATACAAGTTATTGGTATTCAATGAGACGTAGTTGACGAGTTTTGGCAGCTTTAAGAAAGCAGATGATTCGGATTTTTTTGCCTTGTCTTTGGCATCATTACTATCATCTACGCGATGCAACGCCAGAACTGGATAACTAACGAGTATAATTATTTATATTTTAAGGGCATCGAAGCTCTAGTGTCTAATATTAATATCTGTAATAGCAACTCGCAACTCATGGCCGCAAGGAATGTTCACTAGTTTTGTTTCTATTTGATCATAAGCGAAAACAAAGGTTATACTGCCGCACTCATAGACGTCAATTAAATTTAATGCTTGATTAAAGTTTCTGCTGTCACTTTCTTTGCTATTGCAATAGAATAAGACAACGTGTCACTAAACAAGTATTAAATTTAAGTAATGTCTCTGAGTGCGGCAGATAAAGTTTGAATCTGACTATTTAAGGTAGCACTTATCCGTAATCGGCGAAATTGAACCATAGAAATAGAACTATGTCAGTCACAGTGACATTTTGTTTGTCAATTCTTTAGATTTTAAACTTGTATGTAATACAATTCTATGGAGGGACAGAGTTACATTTTGCCGATTGTATCACCGCCACTTCTAACTGTCCATCTGTAAACCTTACTGTTAACAGGTTGACAGATAACAGTAAGTACAGTCAAGGATTTTAATTGTTATGCCACTATGGAACCCTGTCATAATGACAGCGTCAAACCACATGAAATAAATTACGCCAAAATTAATGATTAACGTTATGGGACAGGGTTCCATAGTGGCATGACAATTAAAGTCCTTGACTGTACCTAAGTAGTTATTTTTATTGCTCACCTTCTCTGGTTTCCCCGGCAAGAGGGTAATGGAGTGGACGTTCAATGGCATCAATCAGCCATCCACATTAGACTTGCTTGGCAAGCAAAGCAGCAAGGCTAATCATAATCATTTCTTACACATACCGTTATACATATGTACGAGAATATGTATATGCCTACAATTGAAGTACATACATACATTACATACATAGTTATTTGTTTCAAAAGCTTTAACGGTAATCATTCGTATTTGTTTGTATTTGATGTACTTAGGTACATCTGTGTATTGTTTACTATGGCAAAGCATACAGAGTAAGTACTGAAACCATTAAACAAACAGAGAGACCGTCGGACTTTCCATTGCACTAAACACGCTAGATAACAACATACAATTGCCGATAAGCACGCGACTGAATGAAAAACATCCTGTTTGACCAATCACAAACGCAAATGTTTGTGTAATGCGAGTTGAAACAGACGGTAAGTTTTTTTAAATAACAGACATCGCAGTTCAGTGTTTGACATCTCAACTCCACTATAAATAATATAATAAAGTTTTGTTCGGTTTTACTACACATTGTCATGTCTTATTTTATTGTTGATCCTTAATAGTATTAAACCATATTGGAGTGGAGAGAAATATTTTAAGATGAAGTCCTACAGTGCGTCCCGGTCGCGAAGCTAACGTTAGGGTACTTGTACTATTATTCTGTAGTTATAGTTGAGTCATTTTATGTTCTTTGACAAACAAATTAATAAAGTTTTTAAACTTGTGTGACATGATACATTTGGGTGTGGTGTTTAAAGTTCACTACTCTCCCCCCCCCCCTTCCCCAGCCGCTTCACCCCCACCCCCACCCTGAAATGTGTCCCCGTTAACGGTTTTTTAAATTTCTTGGGACTACTATAACAGATACGAAAAAAATGACAAGGACAAAAATGTTCCTTATTAAATTCTAAAAAGAAAAGGTTATATGTATTTGTTTGATAGGCTCGACGGTTTTCAAGCTATAGCTACAGGTCCGGCCACTAATATATCACCTTCGTAGTTACATCTCGTTAGATTAGCGACGATTCCATACAAATATGACTTACCAAAATTGACAACCAATCAACTAATTGACCAATTGTATTGCTTTTATCGTTGGTCGTTAGCTGTTTAAATAAGGTTCAAAATGCTGTATAATAAATGTTTGTACATATCGTAGTTTTCACGGAGGAAGCATTTAGAAAACCATCGCTGACTCGTTCATACTAATTTGTATAAACAGGTCGGCGATATGGTTGTTTAAACGTTTCCTCCGTGAAAACTACGACATGTATAAATTTTGGTTCACTAATGTTTCACCGAAATACGTTTGACCGAATGAGTCGTTTGGCAACTGCTTCATTTCCCAACCCGCTTATATTTCTGTAACTGTAAATATTTCAGAATTTTTATAAAAACTAACCTAACCTAACCTATAGGGTCAACACAATGGTACAAAAATAAATCCTGAAATATTTACAGTTACAGAAATATAAGCGCGTTGGGAAATGAAACAGTTGCAAAACGACTCATTCGGCCAAACGTATTTCGGTCAAATAAACGGACCCCATACATTTTATTATATACCATTTTGAACATTGTTTAATCAGCTAACGAACAACGATAAAAACAATACAATTGGTCAATTAGTTCTTGATTGGTTGGCAATTTCGGTAAGTCATATTTGTATGGAGCGTACGAGATGTACGTACAAAGGCGATATACTTATTAGTGGCCAATACCCGAAGCTATAGCTTGAAAACCGTTGAGCCTATCAAAAAAATACATATAACCTAAGGAACATTTTTGTCCTTGTCACTTTTGTCGTATCTATTATAGTTGTCCCAAGAAAGTTAAAAAACCGTTAACGGGGACAATTTCAGGGTGGGGGGGGTGAAGCGGCTGGGGGAGGGGGGGAGAGTAGTGAACTTTAAACACCACATCCAAATTTATCATGTCACACAAGTTTTAAAACTTAATTAATTTGTTTGACTTTCCCATACATTGAATACACAGAATTACTCAGCTATTAGGGCCCGGGCGCACCACAGCAGTCGTATCGTACTGCGTGTATACAACGCAAATTTTGTCGTAAACCATAGATATGCTGTGCTGTTTTAGTAAAGTAGAGATTTTAGAGAATTTTATTTATCTACCTGTCTAGTAAGTGATCAAATGAGTAAGGGCTCTTATCGTGTATTAAATTATGTTAAAGACCTCAAATGCGAGGGTAATTATATTTACTACACGTAGATATGTCGCAAGTCGTATCACATAATTCAACCGGATAACGATTCTATCGTATATCGTATGCGCTCAATCGGTATAAATAACGTCATTATTGAGCCAAGTTTCAAACAAAGCATAGTAAAATGGATACATCGACATTGATTCAAGCTAATGCACCTTTGATCTCAGCACTCCTATTATTGTTTTTGAGTGACTTCGAGTTTTATGGTTACAAAAAGGCAATATTTATTTACGTTGTGTTGTTCACCTTGTATACAAAGGTGTCCTCTTTACAGTTGCCCGCAAAACATAAGAGCGAAGTCCCTCAGTAAACTCGCAAAACAACTTGCGTCACAGTCTGTTTACCACGACGCGACGTAGCCATTGCAGGTTTTAAGAGGAAATTACTAAACACTCATTGAATGACAAACACACAAGTCATAAACAAAACAAGTTCACTAACATGTAAATAAATAACCTACTCTAGTAAATGTAAAACAACACGCCCGTCACACTCCTAAACATCGTGGTAATTTTTCATCACAACTCAAACGATGACAAAATCGATAAGAATTAAATATAAAGTATTGAACCAAATGACAAAAAAATTACACCATGAAGGACATTTCCACAATGACATTGAAAATCGAATGTGGAACAACAATAACTATTTAGTCCGTCATTGTGGGTTAAAGCAGTATTGATTGATATGAGCACATGATAATTTAGTAGCTATTATTGAACCAACTGACGTAAAATTGCTATCGTTATCTCACTATTGTAAGTATGGTATGGTGGAATAGGAAAAAAACTACTTCTATTTACGGTTTTTATATTTTTGCATGATGTTTTAACTTTACACTCGTGCTAACAACCTACGTAGGTATGTGCCATAAAATGACGCATATGTTATGAAACCACAATAGATTGGGTTTTTTTAAACGCGTTGACACGGTACTAAGGTAAACGTCATTTATTTGAAACATTCCATTAGCTTTCTCCGCATGTATAACGTTGAGCCAAAATATCCATAATACTACATTATTACCCGACTGTGCGAGGCAAAGGAGAGCCTATATGTATATGTAGTATCTATGTATGTATGTATGTATGTATGTATGTGTGTATGTATGTATGTATGTAAAATCTTTATTGCACATAAACAATTACAAAACATTTACACTATAGATAATGTACATAGGCGAACTTATCCCATATGGGATCTCTTCCAGTTGACCTTAAGTGGAATAAGCAAGGACAATGCAAGTGGATAGGCAAATATACAAAATAACAGAAAAAAAGGAATATACATCCGAAAACAGACATATTAAAAAGTAATAATATCTGCTTTAATAAAATAGATACATAGGTGATAAAATATACTAATATATATTATGTATACTACATACGTAAACAGCAATTAAAACCCACATCAGAGCACACACGACTCACGACTCATCTTGTTCACTTAAAGCTTGTTTATTAACCTTTCCTTTTCTTATATGTATGTTTGTTCCTTTGTGGCGCTCTAGAAACTAAACGCGCGGGCCGATTTTGATGATTCTTTTGTCAATTGATTTATCTTAATCTTGTGAGTGTCACTAAAGATACCTATGAAATCAATCAAAATTCAATATAACGGCAAATAGACGCGATATTTTGAAAAAAAAAATATCGACGATTTATATACAAGTGTGGTGTCATTGAATAGGTACCTATTTAAAAATCATCTTTAGATTTCTTTCATTATTTTTGAGTTTGAATTATCATTTAGGATTTATAACGATTTAAAGTTGGTTATTATATATCAACAGTTAAGTTTTTTAAAGCTTTCTTTTAAATAGACTTATTATGACTAGGACGTCACAACAACACTGGGAAAGCTCTCGGAAATGGATTATGCTATCCTGACAGGATAGAGGGCAACTCCCTGACTCCAAATATGTCGGTCTGCCTGCGCACAGTGAGTGGTCGCGTTATCTACATACCTACTTATGCCGCCTGAAAAACGTGTTATCGTTCCCAAAAAAATATTGACCAAATATGTAAAAATTGACCAAACTCTTGGTTGCGTTATGCCGCTATACCCGTTGAAAGATACTTTTGTGACCATAAAAATGATAAAGAAAATATAACGATACCTACACCAATTCCAAATATGTAAAAATGGACTAAAATAATGATTGCGTTTTGGAAAGAAAAATAAACGTTTATTCAGACATCTCAACAAAAAAAGACAAAAACATATGGCTGCCCAAATGCAAAAGTCATGAAACTCCCACCCAGCTCAGCATGTTGCCGGTAGTAAAACCAGCGCTGGTCTTCCGCAGGGACCATTTGGTGACCTCACGGCAGGCCACACACCACAAAAATAAAATTAAATAAAATGTAAAATAAAAGTAAAGAAAACTGGACAAAACATTAATTAATTAATTATTATTGGCGCTATACCCGTTCAAAGATACTTATGGAACCATAAAAACGATACGGTAAAAGCACATGTTGTATATAAAGTTAGTACTACCTACTAGTTGTGCTAATATGTGCATAATAACTAAATTAAAAGCAAGATTTATACACCCGACTACATTTTTTATATTGTATATATACCTACGGTAAAAAATTTATTTTGCCATTGTTGTTTTTTCAATTTTAACTGTTTAGGCATCCTATGTCACCCGGGATGCTGAAAGGATTCTAACAATACCAAACACATCTAAATCGGCTCAGGCGTTTAGAAGTTATGGTGGAAAAAAGAATCGTACATACATACATACTTACATGAACCATGAAAATATTAAACTCTTTTTTTTGTGCAGGCGTGTAATATGAGAATTTTCCAGGTTTTACAATAGAATCACGCATTACCAGGCAATTTTAAGGCATATCGCCCAATAGCACATGCTTAAAATGTCTTTGACATTTGATGTGAACAGATATACAGATGGACTGATGAAATTGTGAGGGGTCGGGTTTTGCCAGCTGATCTAGTCGCCGGCGGTGACGCCGCTGGTGTTCTCGGTATTTGATGGAAAACATGTGTGTAATCGGCGTTTCGCAGAAGATGTCTAGTGTTAAACTAAGGTGTACATATTTATTTAGTAGGTACCGACCAGTTTCTTTGAGTTTGAATATCCTGAGGACATTGAAATATTACAGGAAAACGTTTTTTCTTTTCATGTATGTATATATGTAAATACTTTATTGTACAAACGGGAAAATAATAAACAACAAAATAGACAGAAACACAAAAGGTATGCACAAAGGCGAACTTATCTTACTTATATTTTGAATGGTACTAAATTAAAAAACAATTGGAAACATCACACAATTTGCCCTAACCCCAAACTGTGCTCTAGAGAAATACATACCTAAATACATCACACAAGTATTTGCTCTTACCGGGAATCGAACCCAGAACCGCTAGCTAGCTTGGTAGGCAGCTATACCGACTAGCTAAGCTTACCGCGTCGCTCGTCACATAATGGCTGGTCGTCACAACCGGAGCATGAGAAACGTTCTCGAAGCCTTTACCACACTTTGCGTAGACTGTTTTTATGGGCGGTTGTGGGCTGGCAAGGACCTTCTACACCGTTTGTAAATTTCTGCGAAAAACACTTCCTTGCATTTTGAACATGGCCATGGCCAGACAAAAACGGAAAAGCGCTACGGCGCTACGGCGTAGCCATTACATTCATTTTTAATACAATATGAGTATCAGAAATCATAGGCCGGATATTTTAAGTTGTTTGTCATAACATAAATCATATTAGTTCCACACATATTATTGAGTATTCCAAATCAAGCTATTACCTTGTATAGGTTGAGCATCAGAATAAGTAAACGTAAGAGTCACGTTGGCTTCGCCGTGACATGCGGCCCAGACGGCGACCTTTTTAATACGCAACAGCCTTTCATCAACATAATTTAAAAACATTACCCTTCTTGGGTAATCCGGTAAAAAGGACTTTTTCTTACAAACCTCTTTTCCGGTTTTTTTTAATACAAAACTGCCAGCGCACAGGCCATTAAGGTAAACACAGGAATGTGGTAGTGCCAAGAAATCGAAACGTCTTTTTTTAATTACACGGTACTTAAAGAATTGGGGCGAATAGTCACGGGTATCCCGTACCTATATAGTAGCTCACGATATTATCACATCACACAATTGTTCCAAATTGGAATTCAAAGATTCTGTTGAACTGTCACTTATAACGTTCAAAAAATACAGGTCGAGATTATGAGGCGGTAAAAACCACATCGTCTTTGACCTGTTATGGTATTGTTTTGCCATTACTGTCAAGTAAATAAAAGCTATCAAAACGTTGCGTATACGATAACAGGACAAAGACGATATGGTTTTTCACCGCCTAGAATCTCGGCCCCAGGCCTTTATTCTAGGCTGTAAAAACCATATCGTCTTTGACCTGTTATGGTATTGTTTTTAATTCAGCCGCTAATACTGTCAGTAAATAAAAGCTATCAAAACGTTGAGCATACGATAACAGGTAGAAGACGATATGGTTTTTACAGCCTAGAATCTCGGCCCGGCAAATGTTTTGCGCTAGACAATAGTCACGAATAAAGAGGCATGGCTACATAAAAAATAAGGTTGCCAAGTCTGCTTAGGTAAGTGGGTAAAGGTACGGCTAATGCGCGCCGCGCGCCCCCGCCTCGCAGGCCCGCCGCCCACACCCCGCGCCCACGACCCCCGCTTGCAGCACTGCACCACGCGCGACCCCTGGCCTTTGCGGCGCCCGGGCCCGCGGCCCGCTGCATTCAACATTAACTGCGCACATAATCGCGGTTTTCTAGGTAACCCACTGACCTTTAAATTCAACTGGACACGGGATTTTGCACGGTGGAAACGATGCGGAAAAATAGTACATTATGCAACACATGAACGCGACACGTGTCAATGCAAAGCTGTTTTAAATTGCAGGCGCTCGCGCTTAGGGCAACGATTTGTACGAGTAGATACCTTGTATAATTCAATGGCTGGTTTTCAACGAAAAATGTGTCACTTCTTACAGACATGTGAAAAGTACAATACGTTTAATTTTTCAGACGTAGGTACATTTTGAGCAGTTATAAAAACCAAAAATCTAAATCATGTGTAGCGATTCCATTCTGTATGTGAAGGCATAAATAACAAGTCCCGATAAGGTCTACACGATAGCGACAGCCGGGACATAATGGCCTCGTGATATATGGCTAAGGCTCCAAGCTCCAATAGCTAGTTTCCCGACAGGCTCCGTCTCATTTGTCCTCACTCGTGTTTCCGTCATAAACGAATGACATCGGGAGGAAATTTGGGTTTTCAGTATATGTTTACCCAACGGGGACTATGATTGCAGATGGTATATTATGAAATAACGTACCAGGCTTGTTGCAGCCACATTGAAGTTTCTGCCCCGCCCGAAGCATCTTATTCTGACTTTTTTTATCGAAAAAATAGAATAGAATTAATTTAACGTACATTTTAAACAAATGAAAAGGGTAACAAAACATTTAACATGGCGTTGAAATCAATATACCTAACCCATATTAAAAGTTAAACTGGTAACACGGTAACTCGCACAAAAAGGTCAACATTTATTTACCTTTTTATTTTATTAGATTCTAATAAAAATAAGAATCGATAGAAGCGTTTTTGAAAACTCAAAAAAATATGATAATACCGTTTCTAATTTTACATACATACATTAAATCACGCCTGTTTCCCAGAGGGGTAGGCAGAGACCACTTCTTTCCACCTGCTGTGATCTTGACAAATCTCTTTCGCTTCTTCCACATTCATACATCGAGTCATGCACGCACGTCGGTTTCGGGTACTTGAAATTCGGCCCTTTTCCAGTATTTCTCCGATTTGATTCGAAAAAGTACGCTGAGGGCGGCCCCTTCCGACCCTTCCACTTACTTTCGCTCTGTGTATCTCTTTCGTCAAACTTCTTTCATCCATCCTTTCCAAATGATGAAATGATGTTTCTAATTTAAACAGTGAAAAATGCTTATTTATCAGAACTAGTTACAGAATATGTCAGTCGTATGTGGTCGTAATAGTTATGTAAGTAGGTACTTATAGCGTTTCCAAGCCTCGAAGTGTAGTTTGCGATACTCTTTAGTAGATAATGACGAGCAAAGGTAGTGCCTACGTGAACTACGTACTGCGCAATTTCCGGTCGCACGTCACGCGTCTCACAAATCTCACAATCACGCGCCGTGGGCGGAAAGGAGATTTATTTTTCATTTAGTGAAAATACTGCTTTTAAATCCTACGCATATTTGATTAATGCCTAAATAAGCAAAGAGGAAAATGATGTTCGAGTAATACGAGTATGCACTATATTATTTACGTAAATAGACTTATTTATTGATGGTCTCTAGAAGCCACCAGCAGCAATAACTTACTAAAAGTGGACCAAAGCACTAAATAAAAACAAAACTTTGGCAGACTTATCCCTTTTACTCTTTAATTAAAATTAAATTACGCAAGGCTAACGTCATAACGAACGTCAAATTTAAGAATAGAATCCCATTTACATCACCTTTGCACTTATAAGCTATCGTTTAACTTTGAGACGCGTCAATGTACTTTTAATAACGTAAAGGTCAACCTTGTTATTTTTTCCCTGAAGTATGACGTGAAAAAACATTCATGATGAAAACAAATACTAGCAATATTATGTAATTAAGATACTATACTTGCCAGTACAGCAGAAATTGCACGTGTATATATATCTTACCTGAAACAATAAATTGGGTTAATAAGTTAGAACACCAAGACGAGCACATATTTGTAATGTATTTATTATGAAAGTACTTTTGTCTGCAATAAATTCTTTGAATATAGTTTGTCTGTTTGATTACTATAAACCGTTAATTTTAAGATCGTTAGTCACAATCCCAAGCATGGTGTATCCAGAGCGTTTTCATAGCGATAATAGTTATAATAGCATTGTAGCAGTTAGGTCATAATATAATTTCAAAATTTCATTAAAGAACTCTGCGATACATATTTTACATATAGAGTACCTACTCAAAAACAGATCGTGAAAGCGCATAATATTAGAAGGTAAGGAAGGTAATAGCTAAAAAAATACTGATATAATGATAATAGACTAAAAATTGTTACATTTTCTTGCATATTTTGCTGTCACTTGCGTTACATACATAGTAAGTAACTATTTTACGCAAGTACGTAAGTGTTTATCACCTTCTCGTAGTGACGATAATGTGGGATTAGCACCGTAGTGTATGTACCGTAGGCGGTACCGGAGTTATCAGCTCCCCTGTACACAACCATTGCGTCTCCGCACGTCACCGATAACCGCCTGAATACACTGGAATAATTCGATAAGCACGAAATTGATTCTATCGTTGCCTCTACTCTAAGTAAAACTGGTCTCGTAGAGTTTTCATACGAAATTCGTATTAGGTTTTCCCGTAATAAAACCTAAGTGCTAATTAATTCGGCGCTCTTTTATACGTTCTTAACAGTTTAGTGAAACGTAAACGACTTAAAACTTATACTTTTACCGTGTAGTAAAACCATATCAAAAATTGTATGCCGTCAAATCGTGATAACAACTATGCCAAGTACTTACTAGAAGTTACGGTTGTGTAATCTACCTACGGAATACCTACGTTCTTATAAAATGAATGACGTCAAGTCATTGATCGTTGTAGAAAATAACCGGACATTGTATGCACACCAACTGCTTTCCGTGCCACCGTCATAGACAGAATGCAGCGGCGTATCAATACTTCATTATCCTACCATTGTGTGCGTATTTGTAGTTCGCGAATACTAAGAACACGAGGCTTTCAACTAGAATCGGAAATATATTTGTCTTCTATATTGACTCGCAAACTTTATTTTAAATTCTTGGAAGCAACATACGATACCTCTACGTGATAGACGACTCTCAAACAAATCAAACAACTCAATATTAAGAATACGACTTCATACTTTATGAGGTCATTGATACCGCCAGTGGATTCTAGTTATATTTTTGTATGATAAATTATAGGGCCAGGGGTATAACGTTATTAATTGCAGAGTGCAACGAGGGGTTATGCTGGTAGTACGAGCGGGCGGGGGGCGGAGTGGGGTGGGAAGGGTCGGGGTGTACAACTGGCGCGGCGCTACGTCACTCACGGCGCCACGTGCCGATCAATAGTGACGTCGTAGTGGCGGCAGCAGCCTGCGCGCGCACCCGACGACCAGACTCCGACCTACTTAGGCTTACGTTTCACGTAGTGGCCTACGTAACGCGATCGAACGTTTGAGAATGGGGGCGAGAGGGTGGGATGGTGGCGGAGCATAGCGCAGGCGCGAGCCCGAACTTGGCAGACGATGCGCTCTGCAGCCTGGCCTACATAACACTACGGGCAGCTTATAAACCTGATTGCAATCAATTTCAAAACATTGCGAAACCACGCATAGCAATCCCTTTAAAAAAAACATGTTTCTAAAAAGGCTGTGGAAAGGTGATAACTTCGTCTCATCTCATAACTCAGAGTCTTGCATTTGTCTCAAATTAAAATAAAACAATTTAATTCTTAGGTAGTTCTGAGAAAACTCGTCTTATGTTAAAAACTGGCCCTCGACAACAAAATTTAATTTTCATAATCAAAAACTTCAAATCTACATATAGACCAGTAGTGGAACAATAATAGGTTTTGATAACATTAGAGTTTGTTCTCTTTTGATATGTCGTTGGAGGCATGCTAAATAACAATAATATAAAAAGTTAGAAAAAAATATTTGGGGGTTTCGGACATATTGATATATTTTAATTTTTGCCAACAGCTCTGTAAATATAGAATTAAAGTTTAAAAAAAACTGTGGCATATCGTATAATACTTTAATTTCTTTACAATATTCCGATTTTAGAAATCTGAAACACCTGCATTCTGTTAAACAAAAAAATGCGAATTATTTTGTAAATAAAGAATTAGAGTAGCTGGATATCGCACAATTATGATATGATCGATCAACTTAATATACTGGAAAAAAGTTAGAAACGTAGACTATCGGCGTCTCTAGATATTAATTTCTGGTGAAGCAGTAAAGCCAATATTGAATTAGAGTTTGTAGAGTTAATTATAGGCAGCCATGACAATGATCTCAGTTACCAAACAAAAGATTAGAAATATAAAATCACGGCGACACTAAATGAATTTCGCGCCTTTTTGAATAGATTGTACTGTTGTACCTACTACTAGCTCAACACAGAAATTTCTTAATTTCTGTAGTATGGCTGCAAAGGCTTCTATTACTCTAGTAGACTTATCTTTACAGACTCTAATTCAATATTAGAGGTTTTATGACAGCAAACGCATATATCTTTTAAAGCAGATATTTTATTGCTCTAAATTTTTGGCTTTGTCTATTAACTTAAGAATTGAAAGATATTGTTGTTGATTTTTCAAACTCTAATTCAATATTGGCACAATTATACATCAATATTCGTTTGACAAAGTTCCACGCTAAAAACAAAACTAACAACTTAATAGCATAAAGTGACCAACATATCATAAATGATGAAGCAAAAACTTTGTACTCTAATTCAATATTCATTAATCAGCAATAAAAAAATATAAATACCTAATTTATACCTAAAGCTCGTTCTAACTTTTCGTCATATTTTACAAATATGCTTAGAAATATGTACCATGCCATATAAACAACATTTTTCCAACATTAGAATTGTAAAAACTTTTAGGGCAATAATCCGGTCCCACTATTGGTCTAATATATAAAAGGCAAAACTGACTGACTTATACTTATATCAACGCACAGCTAAAACTACTGTACCTAGAAACTGGAAATTTGGTACATTTGGTTCATTATGTAAGTGAGCACTAAGAAAGGATTTTCCGAAAATCGACCCCCAACGGGAAGAAATGGGGAGAGTAGCGGGAAACTAATTTTACACGTACGAAGTCGCGGGCGTCCTCTAGTAAGTATTTCATAATACTTAGGCCTTCTCAACGCAAAAGGTTTTTTTAGGATCTTTGGAGTTGCTTGTTTCCATGGATTCAGTCAACCCGCAGTTATTTTTAAAAGCTTTAATACTACTTGTATATTGATATTTTCTTTATAGGCATAATCGCGTCTTTAGGCTTTGTAATTTTTTACTGGTTGACCACGACACAGGCTTTATCTTTATCTTTATCTTTATATACCTACTAAAATTTATACGAAAAATTGATATTTTATGTTTTAAAAAAGCGCTTTTAACCTATTCAGAATACCTTGGCCTTTAAACAAATTAATAAAGGGCAACCTTTGGTTATCCCTGAAACTGTAACGCGTCAACAGAAGATGCCATGGGCACTCGCCTCCCACTGTAACACTCTTAACTGAAAGGAACCGTAAGTTCGACCTCAAGGTTTTCAGATGTGAAAGAAAAACCATGAGCAGCCCCAGTATTAGTCGCCTTTATCGCGGTGTATAAAGTATCCGTCACTCTCGCACAACACTCGATACTGGTCAGAAAGTGACAGACGTTTTATCCACGTTTGTAATAAACACGACTACGGAGGCTAGGATTTACAGGTTGGTTCGTACATACATTAAATCACGCCTGTTTCCCAGAGAGGTAGGCAGACCCCACTTCTTGGTTGATTCGTAATTCCTATGTAAGTTGCTCGTAAAAAAATATCCGACATAAAAAAACTGAGCATTAAATTACACCACACAATATAAACGTGTGAATAAGGGACAATAAGGGCAAGATGCTAAGTTGTGGATTTAAACCTTCCCCCTCTAACTTTATGAACGTAGGTACAATGACAAATGAAAAATTCAAGCACCTCAATAAAGTAAAAAAACACTTCATGATAATTTACCTCAGAGAATATTACTAAACTTCTCGCAGATAATATGCGTATTCTGGAATACGCATAATAATTTATGTATTTTTAAGTATTGCATATACAAAGATGCCTTGGTACAAACTTGTTATTATTATGTAAGTGGCCTATCTTTTTTTATTTAACAGTTAAAATAATACCAAACAACATGTTTGCTTCATCATTAGAGCGCCAAGTTTCTAATTTTAACCTATTTTTCTGCTATACATGACCAATACACAATGACAAAGCGATCTTAAAACAAAATAGACAACGTAAGTTGAGTTTTCGTATTGTATTATCGTCAGCATTAGATAATAGTAAGCGATGACAACAATCACAAGTGCGACAGCGGCCGGCGCTAGCCGTGGCCTAGTTGTGAGTGGGTCACACTGCAGCCTTCGAAGCGCAGCTAATACATAGCCACGAAACCATGAGCCACTTGTACAGAATCAACTCTAATTTGATTCTCGATCCCACGGCGAAAATTATGCAATACAGATTATATGTACGAGTCTATGGATTTTATTTACTATGACGTCTCAGTATATATTAGCCTACGAGAACTGCACCCTGAGCAACAGCGACATACCTACACTTTTGTTATATTTCGGGATTAAAGAATGTCTATTTCGCGAAGATGCATCGCTATTCGCTCCGGTTTCCGTTTTTCCGGGATAAAAAAACCATATGTCTGTCTCAGGGCTATAGGTATGTATATAAACTGTAGGTTGAGGGTGGTTGAACAATGAAGACGAAGCAATCAAACACATGTTTCACAATTATCATATATTAGTTTTACATTTACTTATTGGAATTAATGATGAATGAAATTAATTATTTATTTTGCTTTTGATCTGCCACAACACGTATTAAATCCAGGAATACGTCAAAAATTAGAATTTAAAGGACATTTCAAAATTGCGCTGTCAATTCACGATCATTATAGGGTATCTGCGTGCGCACAAGTCGGTCGGCGTCACTAGGCTAGCTTGATCAATATACGGGACCCAAACAAACCGGCGCTGCGGCGGCGTGAGCGAATGACCTATTTACCGCGACCTGTCCCGGCTGCACCCTGCACCGCGCCGTATTCATTGATTCACTTAATCCATACAATTTACGTAACCTATTTACAACCGTACATCGTTTCACCATATACATCTATAGCTATTATGATAAACCTATTCAGACGTTTAAAAGCATTAGTTTAGTTCCTTAAGCAGACTCATTAATCAAATCGCTTTGGTTAAATATATATCGAAGCGAATGCATGTCCGACTCGTAATGCGTTTTAAAGTGACGACGAAAATAGAATGGACGTTGAGCGTAGCGAGCAACGAACGACGCAGCAAGCAAAGGTTGTCGTATTATTAACACACTCTAATTTGGGGGACCCAAACAAACCATCGCGAACGGGTGACCTACATTCGGGGAGCGTCTGCGGGCCAGGCCCGAAATACGGACAGATCTCGGTGATTCATGCACCGCGCCTGCCAGTCCTGCGATGTGCAAACCCTGCTCGCTGCAGCCGGATGCTTTTGCATTACTTAACTAGTAACATACTCGTATCTGTCTGGCATTGTTCGACGGCTTCGACGAAATGCCGTCACGTAAAACTGGGTTTTTTAATGAATCCGGATAATTAATATACTAATCATTTATTTGTATCCGTATAGCGTATCCGTGTAGTATATTCGTAGTATAGCGTATAGGATAGTGCACTATCCTGTTCAATATTCTAATATGAAGAGATAAGATGACTGACGAATCTCAGCTCCTCTCAGAACGTCTGCAAAATCTCATCGATCCGATTAATTTATCCATTCCACGAAAAAGAAGGGCATACAAACCAAAACTCTTTGAAATTTGTAATATTAAATTTACTACCTAGCTAGGATTAGCGCCAATCACTCTGCTGGCGTGCCCTGACCTAAATTCAAAGCGCAGTCGCATCATATCGAAAGCGCATTTGATTCTACCCCCTTACCCTGGCCATGAGCCAACGCCACGGAGGAGTATGCGGCAGATCTATAGCTTATTAGCTTACGTTAGTTCCTGATTTTTCATATGTATGTAGTTACTGGCATTGGTTGATTTAATGAAACTTTCAATCGTTTCTTATCTACTCTAATATTATAAAGAAGAAAGATTTGTATTTTTGTACTTTTGTATGTTTGTAACAATAAACTCAAAAAATACAGTCCCGATTTCAAAAATACTTTCACCATTACAATGCTACATTATCCCTGAGTAACATAGGCTACCTATGTGTTATTTTTCTTCGCGGACGGAGTCGCGGGCAACAGCTAATCTTTCAATATAAGTAACAACTACGCTGCCTAGCTCTTATGCAGCACAAGAATAAATAAACTTTTCAATGAACTAAATACATATATTTTTAAAATAATTTTAGATTAATCGTGGGATATTCGACATAAAGCGATTAATGAAGTTTGTGTCTAAGTACCTTTAGTACAAAAATGGCCACTAGCGACCTTAGCCTACTTATCAGTGAGCCCGCGGCAGCGCTCGGCGCTCCGACACCGTATGCCAACGTCGAGAAACTTCAGGTAAACAATGCAAGGTATAAGATCGTACCTGCGCTCCAGGTAGGTCACAACACTCACAACAAAGCCAATGTAGAATACGTTAGTAGACGTTTAGCTTGTCTTATTAATAACTCATTAATACAAGTACGTAAGAATTAAGAAATAGGTCCTGCACTTTCGAATTATATATGTAATAGTAAATTTAAGTTTTGTTCGGCGTATTATTGGGAAAGTAATAAAATACGTAAGTATTCGTAAGTATGGGATTATCTCATACCTAGATCATTAACTTAGTTTAGGACCCGCCCTTTCTACATAAATTTACCTAGTCCCAAACAAAGCTGTAGGCTTTTGCTAGGGGTAGGTTCAAGTCCGATAATAACAACAGCAGTTAATTTGTGATTGTGCCTCAGTGGTTATGTCTGACTTCTGGTTAGATTCGTATCCGTACCTAATCAAGACGCTCATTTACAAAAACCACATGCTTGTAAGAAGCAACCAGTTTCTTTTTTGTGTACTTAGTACTAAAATACATATTTATATAAATAAATCCTTATCACGATTTAAAATCGTATACACAAACAAGCTAATAATATACGAATGAAAAGGAGAGCGTGACGTCCTTGTCGTGTCCATTCTAGTCCAGTAATCCAGTTAGCGATGACGTGCTCAGCAATACAAGGTAACTAATTCAAAGCGGTGCCGCAAATGTTTTCGTTGAACAGAAACTAAGCCTACTAACTACTTATAGATATTTCTCATAGTAATTCACATTGTATTCTGGTAGAAAGTGAAAACGACAAAAAGCAATACTTTTGCACAAAAACGGTCGTTTCTAGTGAGAATAAAGTAACCGTAAAGTAGTTTCTTCGTCCGTGAAGGAAGAGAAAACCGTGTGACATGTTTTATTGCAAGTTATTCTCGTGTCTTTCTGCAAAAATGGTAGCCAATCGGCGCGATGATGTCGTAACGTAATACTGTTTGTTTTGCAAAAACACCGCTGCTGGCAAGGCTGCGAACGAGACGGACTTGTATTCAAGCAGCCGGATCTCAGTAGTCCGCCAGTCGCAGCCGACCCACTCTGCCCAAACCCGCCTTCTACCTCTACAGACATCGTTACGTAATTTCAATTGCCATTGCGACATTGTTTTGCTTTGAACACAGCAATTAGCTAATCGCTCTTTAGTAAAACTTTTAGTAAACATGTGAATTAAAGAACAGCTCGGTATCAGCTAGACAACAATTGGTTGAGATCGTGTAAGAAATATGTACTTTAAAACTCAGAACTTAATACAATGCGGAATAAAGACTGTTCCAAGTGTTCAATGTCAGTTAAAATACAACGCAGTAAGGTGCCCTTCTTAGAGCAAGGAAACAATTACGTAGATATTAGAACAGATCTTCTTCATGGTCACCATTGCCAGGTGTTGCGCAATAGCTCGACTGTCTTAATAAATAAAAGGTAAAGTGTAACAGTTTCGAGCAACGTGTAGCGCGAGAGCTCGCGGTCTACGCCCTTATTCCACTAACTGAAATGAAACGCAAACTAAACGGTGCTAAAGTTGCGGATGAATTCAATACTTCGCTGAAATGCAGATATACCTTGAAGAATCGTAGTCAACAAAAGTAATAAATCGACTGAATAAAACATACCCACCCAGTGCATAATTATATGTCGTTAGAAAGATCTGCGAGGACCGCTTGAAAGAATGTCAAATTGATTTAATTGGAGAAACAACAAACGTTGAAACGATCATCTATTTAAGTGGCGCTTCCTTCTTGTAGTTTTAATTGAGGCGGCAACTGTCTTAGTTCTTTTAATTACACAGTTAACCACGTACCAAATTCGTTGCGTAACTAAAATTACCTAAGCTACGGATGAAAGGTCAACACGCAAGCTATCTTAATGGGAGCACAGCTGTCTTAAGTCCTTAATGTCAAGATATGAACTGGTTCGGTGCAATTAAACAATGCTTCTTGTATAACATCCATGTAAATTAACAAGATTCTTTCATTTACTTATCATTATTACTAAACGAGCAATATTTAATAAATTTGTCATCGAACTCTAAAACGGCTCTAACGATTTCTATAAAATTTACTCAGCAATGGGGGCAAAAAGATTCTTCCGATATCGCTATCCGCATCTGTCTGTTTGGCCGCTTACTTCTTCTTAATAACTACTGAACGGATTTAGATAATCTCTTCCCGAAGGTTGTAAAGTAATAAATTTTACAACAGCCTATGAAGGAAAAGTTCGTATTTATCTTACTTTCTTAGTCACCTTAGAAAGGCACCTTCCAATAAACGAATTAGGAAAGCAAGACGAATACGAACTTTTCAAAACAAATACGATGTTTTATAGCTATACAATATATCCGTTGTTTATGTACGTGAAGCGAAGCAACGGCGGGGCGATAGCAAAATGTTAGGCATTACAGTTTTATAGTTCACCCAGCGCCGCATATTTCTTTATATTGAGTAGTGGCGGGATTTTGTTATCTCGGTTGCTGGTATAATTGCACAAAACTTATTAGATTTCACAATGATTAAGTAGTGCAGCAGTGCAGTCGGCGACGGAATACGCGCTGTGTGTACAGCGCCGCAGTGAAGCAACGCCGCCGTCAAAACACGTTGCGCAACACGATCGCATTCCGCCCGCTTGCCGCAGACGTCACCGCACTCGCTCTCTACTAAGTTTTCACTTTGTATTATCTACCTTAACCTCGTTTCTACTGGTGGTATTGCTACAGCGAGTTGGTACAGAGGGTCGTCATCATCATAGAGCAACGTTTAGTTTAAGTAGGTAGGAATGTTGCTGTTAATAACAATTTGTTAGGTACTACATTTAGGAAGTCTAACATGTGGTTAAAAATCATCATTAATAACGTTTACAAATAAACCTTCAGACTGAATTTAAGTCAATAAACAGCTGATAGTACCTTCACTATATTGGTTTTTTAAAGCTACTCATAACGCTTTTATGATAACATAAGTTAGAACTATACTTGTATACACAAAATATTAGCGTACGTACAATGCATTACTTTCAATTACTTGTTAACATTTATATTACAAAATATATATACTATAGTTATCTACTTATGAACCCTAATGACAACGATGTTGCTTATTATAATCGAAGAAATACGGATATGTTTGGAGCAGGGACAGGAAAACGATCATTCCCGATCAACTAGAATACTCGTAGTAGGTATTCCAGATTCTCAATATACCTAATGGAATCCCGAAACTTGAAATTCAAATAAAGGTATTATTTATTCGTTTTAACCAATATTTTAAATAGGGTACTTTAAGAATCTGAACACGAGTGTTATCTTATACAGGGAATTAACGCAGAAAAATAACTATGTCGGTATGTCAAAGATGGTAACCAATCATTTTATCGAATTTAACTTCATCGATTGTATCGTTTCATCGAATTTCATTTCGTCGAACGCTATTTTCTGCTGAAACCATGATGTTTTCAGCATATCTTAAACATAAATTACGTAGGTTAGGTTAGGTTAGAATTGTGACTACAAAAAATAATTACCTCATGCAACGGGAAATGCCTTTCGATGAAATGAAAATTCTGCGCAATGATTCGTTCGTTGTAAAGTGTTTCGATAAACTAATAGGTACCCGTCGAAGATACATATTTGATTCAAAAAAATTGAAACCTTTCGATTACCGATCGTAGAATAGAACTATTTATGCACACCTAATTATTACTTTAAAACTTTAATGGTTGATTTACATTGGTCCATCAAATGCAAGATTGCATACCACTGTCCATTGCGTCGTTACAATAGTTCTCGCCTCAAAAGTGAAAACCAACTCGTCAATGTAGTTCTACTGGCATGCTTTTGCGGGACCAATGTAAATCAGTCATTAGATTTCACTTTCATGTAATAATGTAGAAAACAAAACAGATACCTACGTAACGAAATCGTTTGCCTTGAATGCCGTAAACACGACGTGAAAGGAATATGTTGACAGAAAGAGAAGAGACGAGCTCTGCTGTAAATAATCTTTGTGTAAGAGATAAGGTTTACGTATAAAATATGAACAAATGCAACAAACTAATCCGGAATTTTGAACCAACAACACACACAGTGGAATTAGGTATGGAAGGAGATATTCAACTTTAAAATGATGAGACTGGACAACTAATCCGAAAAAACTATATTTATTTAAAAGTATCGGTTATTGATAAAGAGGATACTGAAAGAAAAGCCGAAGATATAAAGAAACAAAATTATAAATTATGATTTCATTGCTACATTCTTTAATTCTAATCGTGGCAAACAAATTCGCATACAGACTGTATCAGATTGGTTAAAACTAATAATTAGAATGTTTTATTAAATAAGTAAAAAATTAAGCCACGTTTATTGACGATCGAACAAAAAAATCAGGTCTGTATTTGTATAATAAAGAAGCTTAATCCTATTTTTTTAAACGATTTTTCATTGTGGGCAAGTCTTGGATCCACCATTATACACCAAAGTCGAAACAGTAGGTAGTCTAAACAATGGATGTCTGCTGGTGAACGTGCCCCAGAGAAGGCGAAAAATGATTTGTCGGCCGGAAAGGTGATGGCGACAGTCTTCCGGGATGGCACAGGAACTATCGGGATTTATTATTTGGAAAAGATGAAGAGTTACTGGCCGTTATTACGCAGAGTTGTTGGAAAACACTGCTAAAAGGTTCCGCAAGAAAGTCCTCTTTCATCCAGACAATGCTCCAGTGCCCACCTCAACAATGGCAATGGCTAAAATCCGCAAGTTGGGCTTCGCGCTGATTGCACATGCTCCGAATTCAACAGACCTAGCTCGTGTTATTATTTTCTAAGCCAAAAGTCAAAAGATGGCTTGGAGGTCAAAACAAATTGATAAATGAGGACCGAATCGAAGGCGTGAACGGCTAATTTGAAGACCTTAAGAAATCGTATTTTAGAAGGAAAAAAAAATCTTGCTCTTTAGCTCTGAAAGACAATTTTTTATAAGGACTTCTCAAACAGCTCTCGTAGGTCTATACCTCCTATTGCTTTTTGTCCTTTCTTTTTCTTACAATATTTGGTTTGTAACAAAGTGTAATTATTAAATTTAATAAATTCAGAAAGCCTATTTATAAAATGTATAGTACAAAATTGTGTATCCTAATTATTGCTGCATGGTTGTATACTGTTCAAAGCAAGTCACCATCGCTCATTCATCAAGTCGACCGTACGAAAGTCAAAACATTACACTACGCCGAGGAATGCACGCAAGTAACGGGGAGGAAAGTCAGCTGCACAAACAGAGTGAATCACCGTGTTTGTTTACATCGCATTTTTAGAATCGACCGACCCAGTTGCCGTACTAGGCGCTGTTTCTTACCTCGTTCCGCAAGCACGCCTGCGCTACGTGCGCGAGTCGCCTTAGCCTAGTTGCTGCCGCTATTAATGGCCATCTGCCAATGTGTTAAGGGCTCCTGAGAAAACAGAAACAAAATTGCTAAATCAATTCTGGAAAAACAAGACTATAGGACAAATAACACGCGAGGTTTCCTTGTACGCTCTGTGGTTGGGTTGTTTAGACTAATGTCATGTTGTTTCCTCATTCATTGCAAATACATAGCACAGTTTCTATCCTTATTTGCCCATTTCAAAGTATTCGCCCTTGGGTAAACCAGGATGAAGAGAAAGCTTCAAGCCCAGGATGTAATGAGGGTATGAGGGAGAGTTTACTGTCGCGACATCCGCCTATTTCTCTATTGCGAAAGTGAAAAGTGAGCCGAATGTTTACCAGAGACTTATATTCAAAACGGGCCACGCAAGTACTTTGCAGATGATACGGATCCTCCTGCTTAATCGAAAGAAAGAAAGGTGTGTACGTGTTTAAAGGTGTGTGTGTTTACATTCCGCTGTCAAGCCGCAATACAATGATGGAGCGTACATGTCAGGAAATTTTATCTTTTTGTTTTCGAGATAAAAGGTAGTAGCAGTATGACATGTGCTATTCCAGACTATAATCTATCTCTGTAACAAATTTCATCCAAATCCGTTCAGCCGTTCTGGCGTGATTGAGTAACAAATATCCAAACTTTCGCATTTATAACGTTGGACATCCTAATAAATAAAAATTAAACTTTTAAAATAAAGTGGGTATACCCCATACCAGAAACGCGCAGTTTTTTATTCGGTAAAGATATATCTTTAAATTCAAATTAAGTAAAACATAATGAGGTAGTGTAAATAAAGCTGCTTCGTACATTTCGGTTTGCGCGCCGCTCCTGCGCCGCCCGCGCGCCGCTCGCGCGCAAGCTACGCGCTGGTTGCGAACGGCGAAATAGCCGCGCGCTGCACCTACTTCCTCTAACTTCTCCGTATGAAAGCGAAATGAACTGCATGCGCGCGCGCAGTACCCGTGCAGCGCACGCGCAGCACACTGGCCGGTCACAAGCGTGCATTCGCCAGATCCGGACACACTCTCACATTCAAATCGAAATATAATAATATTAATAATACCTAAATTTTTGTTTACATAACTAGCATCAGCAAACTGTTACTTCTGCATTCAAATCATGTTAGAAAAAAAACATACTAGGTAGATAAGTAGGTAAAAACAGCAATACAGTAACTGTGTACCATGGAATTCAATATCGTGGATCAATTCAACTGGGTAAAACCAAATTGCTTTTGACAAGTAATTAAGAGCTATCTTTACGTTGACAATACGATAACATGTCAAAAGCAATTAGGTCCAGTACAGTCTGATTTTTAATTGTGTTAAGTAAAATTACATCTTTTGTATTGAAAGTTAATGGGAAAAAGGAGTACCTAGTTCAGAATCTGACCTAGGTTAGGTTAGGTTATTTTTAACCTTTTAACGTCTTCTCTCAGCAAATTGCTGAAAACGTTTTTTTAACTTTAGCTGTCTTTAATATAAACCGTGTCCTAATATCGGCCATGTCGAAGAAATCGTGGCGTTAGGAATTATTCGGGCTAAATAGACCGTATATTATGTAAGCGATAGAGAATACCAACATGGCAGCGATCTGTGCGTCATTGGAAATTCAGTGGAGCTGGAGGTGTATAAGCGTACTACTTACTATCAGCGGTCATTTCACCGTTTGGACCATTCGGTCAAAGTTTGAACGACATTTTAGGGTAAACGATTTTAGCGTTTTGTATTATTTAATATAATGTGTGTTGCTTGTTTTCGATACAAAATGAAATAAAGAATCTCCTGTCATAATGTTGTTAGTAAAAAAAACGTGCTTTTCGGGTAATTTTAAGGGGCTGGAGTTAGGGTTCCATTTGTAAGTACAAATCCAAATATCTGCCGCCCCGGCCGACACATTAAAAATTTGTATTTTACAACGAGTCCTAAAACCGGCAAGGCCGGCTTCGTTTGATAAAACTAAACTTAATTAGCAATGTTTTGAGGACACAGGTTTTAGTTGATATATTTTGGTCGGGGCAATGGTAGAACTGAAAACTTCGCCTGACGCCAAGTTTTACAGTTCTATCATATATATCAACTAAAAGCTTCTGATTACTTAGTTCCGAATAGCCTCGTGATTCCCAAATTGCCCCGTTTTACGGTATTACTTGTTTGCGTGCCTAATTATTACTTGACACTTGACAGTTAGTTACTGGCAATTTAACATTTAATTGTATCTACCACACATATCATAAGTCCTCTATTATGCGTTCAAAACCCTTTGGCTATGACCAGCATTGCTGTGGTAGCAGGTAACAGCAATGACAGCTGTAACGTAATTTTGTAATAAAGTTATCAAATATTATAAAGTAATATCTGTGTAGATAAAGTTATGTATGCAACTGTACATAATTAAGCCTTAAAACACTCGTGTGATCTTATTATAAAACTCGCCTTTGGCTCGTTTCATAAAACCACACTCGTGTTTTAAGGACTCTCTCACGAATATGATTGTTTTTTTTTAATCATAGACAAACTAACAAAGTCTCTATTCTAATGTCATTCGAAATCAAAATGGCGTACGACACTTTACTTAAAATATACCGAGTCGACGTTTAATTGATACTAGAACTGGCCCCCTTTTTGAATTGTGTTGGTTTTGGAAGATGTTCCAAATTTGTACAACATTACTTTATCAAAAGTTGTATCGTAATTTTAACATTTCATTACAGCTACAGATAAAAAAAAATATCGTAGTAAAATTGTATCTTATAATGCTGGTCATTGTCTACGGATTCTGAACGCATTATAGAGGACTGATCATATGAGAGTAGATAAAGTTATTTGCCGAGTTAATAAATATACAAACTTATTACGAGCACATCATTAACCGAACTAAACCAGATTTCCCAACAGCTCGGTTTGACGTCATAACCGAACTAATGGGAAGAAAAGTGAGGCATTAGTCCGGCCCCGGACTAATCAACCGAACTACTGGGACTAGAGGTACCTATTTATGAACTCGACTGTACTGTACATAGGTAAATAAACAATGCGTTTACAAATGTATTTATTTATTTAAACTTTATTGCACAATACACAAAGTAGGTACAAATGGTGGACTTAATGCCTTAAGGAATTCTCTACCAGTCAACCTATGGGTTAAACAGAAACAATTTAAGGTTGGAGCTGAGGAGGAATTAATAACAATGAAATCTTAGTCACAAAGAAACTAATAATAAATACGAAAAAAATACTTCATCGATGTGATGTTTTTGTCCACTGCTGCTTACTGTTGAGAATCAGTATTTAACCATACTTTTTGCATAATAATTATGCTGATTATTGCCGATAGCCATAGGATAAGGAAATATTCTGGTCGACTTTATGCATAAAAAATATAAAAATACATGATAATAATTAAACACCTAAGTACTTATTTACCAAATTTTATGAAAGAATAAGAAAGTCTGTTTATGTAAGTTTTCTGTAACACCCATACATTTATAAACCAGAATCTATTAGCGGCCTTTACGCCACTGTAACGCCACGCGCCGTTCCAATCTTCGTTCCGAACCGTACATTTTTTACTATTTTACTATTACAGTTGCATTTATTGCAGTTCGGAACGAAGATTGGAACGGCGCGTGGCGTTTCCCGCGGTCCGAACTTTACGTGTGCAGGCCGCTATTATACCTTTCGTGAAAAAAAATCTAATAGTGAAAACCGCATCAAAATTCGTTGTGTGGTTTAGGAATTAGCAGGTAGGTATACAGACAAACAGATAGACGCAGAAAGCGACTTTGTTTTATACTATGTTAAAGATGAGTAGGTAGTTGAAAACAGAGGCTTAAGGGGCCGATATGCGGTTTACCCTAGGTAGTCAGCTGGAAAACCTGGTAGGTACCAAGCGTGCAAAGATCAAAAAATAGGTAAGGTATGAAATGAACATAGAGGCGAAACGAAACCACGCGATCTACAGCCATTGTGCAAAATTATAGCTACATGGGATTTTAATCAATCGGCTAGGTCATATTCTTCGAACTTTACCTACTTAAATGCTAAGTATTACCTACACTTTTGCAGCTGAATGTAACTGGGTGGTTTTCAAAAAAGTTTACCTACCTACGGTAGGTACGGTTAACTAAGGACTAAAATTTATAAACAGTAATTTTAGTCATTTGAGTAACGAAAATTAACTGACTCTACCTATTACTGCTAAAAGACAAATGGTGGTAAGTACCTATCTCAGATAAAACTCCTGTATGTAGCAAGTGCGACCATATTACCTACTTACCTACTAATGGGTGAGGACTGACGCTGCTTCGTTTATTGTAATATTGAAACATACCTATGAGGGCACTATCCATATAAAAGTAAGACTAATTTCCGTTACATAGGTACATGACTAAAGTTATCGTTTCTTAATTTTAGTACATAACTAGGAGGTAGGTACAGGTAGTAGTGGTCAACACTTTTTTGAAAACCGCCGGTTGTTTGTACTCATGCACAATTTAAGGTAAGAATGTTGTTTACCATAATAATATGACAAGGTGAGGAATAAGGATGACATTATAACTTGTACCTACACTGCACAAAACGTAGGTATACTTAGTAAACTAGAGTGCAGGCGCAGGCAAACCAAACAAAATCTTACTGCTACGCAAAAACGAATCGTAACGTGTGAGCAATAGAATCTTTAATCTTCCATTTAACTTCTGCAATAGGTTTTATTTATTGGCTTCTAATGGAATTCGTATGGGCTTCGGTAAAATCACTTTTCTCAAAAAAGTCCGGAAAAGTTGACATTACTATCTACACAAGCCCGCAATGTTGCATACAAATTTCTTTCATTACCTACTCTGTCTAGATTGTAACTTTTTAAAAAGTGAAAAGGGCCATAATAAAATGATGGCGCAAGTCTTATACATTCATATTTTATTCGAAACATAACTTTTTTCTCTAGAATAGCTTGTTTTTTTTTTAAAGGCTTTCGTTTCTCCTTGTCCTAAACAAAAAGACGGTACAGAATGATAGTTTTTTCGAGTGAAGTTTCTGTTGGTATGCCATTCAAAAAATGAGTTCAAGCGATGAAGATATTTTACTCCAACACAAATTTTTTCTTGCGAATTTTGAGAAAAGCACTATATTTGCCTTGCCAGGAACGGCAATTGCGGGCTTCGTATTTTTAAACGGACTCGCAAGCTCGTCCGTTTAAACCGATACTCACCCCGCAATTACCTACTTCCCTACCTAGGCAATAATGTACTACATATTTTACCCGATTCCCGGAGGAGGAAGATAATTAAGTAGGTGGGTACAGCTTCTCAAGTGACAACCACATTAATTAAGCATCAGGGTTAGCTAAAACTCAAAACACGTTTCCAACTTCATTTCGAACAACACCCTTATAAGACTTTTTTTTTGTCAACTTGAATGTAGGTAGGTACAATCGATTTAATAAATATAAACACGTTCCCAAGACCCCAAAATATCTACACGCCCCTATGCCACTGATAATAAGGTCTACATATATATATATATATATATATATATTTGGCGCGATGGCCGCATACGTAGATATTAAATATTTCTTTCGACTGTAACAACCTAGGTAGGTACATTCTACAACGTAACGTCCAAACCATAGTAGGTACTTATACTTACCTACAGAATGTCAATGTATATACTGACCTAGATAAATCAGATGATAAAGATTTAAAAGGGTTAATTACAATGTTTTATAAATAGGGTAGGTACCTTTGATGACATTAATTTATTAATACAGGTGATTTGATGACAATCACCATTTTTTTGCATTATGATATTGTAATTTAAAACAGGCAACAAATTTAACGCGAAAAACTATTTAACGTAATTGGCTTAAATTTGATTAAATTCGACTTGAAATTTAGATACTAATAGATTTCAAGCAGACATGATAATTTTCGACTTCACAAGATTAGATTCAAGGCCGTCTAGTCTCGCCACTAGGTTACGAAGGAAAGTTTGGTTATGTGGCATTATATTTAAACAAAAGAAGAATTAAACAAGAAATGAGCATCCCTAGCTAGTAAAATATTTACATACCACTTTACAATCAGCCATTGATAATAACCAGGAAATTTAGGTAATTTTTTTCACTAACACGAAAACAATCGCTTGAATTACTTTTTCGTAATATAAAAATAAGAGCACATGACCATGAGCAAATTCACCACACCACACTACATTAAGTTCGTATTAACGGAGTCCTCTGTTAAAAATAAGAAAATTGTTATCATTATCAGACATTCATAAATTCCAGACACTCTCTTGACAGACAGACAAAACGGAGCTGGCACAAAAACAAGCCTGTTCAGAGTTGACTACGCCATCTATCGGTACATAATGACATTAAAACGACATCCGTCAAATCTTTTTTCACAAATATGACTAAAGAGTTGCAGTTTTGAGGTTGATTCATAATCAAATTTGCAATTTTGCCAGCGGTAAATAGGTCAGATGGGTGTGTTCAGAAAATTGCATTTCACAAAAAAACTGAAACTCTAATTAGGTACTAGACCCCAATTCTTATGCCACTCGAGATAAAATGTAAAAATAAACCATTTTTTTTTTTTAAATTGGACAATATGTATCTTGCATCTTGCATGTGTATGCAAGATGCAAGATACACACCTAACTTGTCTGAGGGTACTTGTAAGACCTTTTTCTCCTGACAGCCCGTTGAAAAAATCTCATGCTTAAGGCCGGCCGCATACATTCGTTTTCCGAATGCGGAAACCGTATTCGGAAAACGCATGTCTGCGGCCGGCCGCGGATGTCCGAATGCGGAAAACGTATTCGGAAACCGTATACGGAAAACTAATGTATGCGGCCGGCCTTAAAATCTGCCTCGTGCTCGAAGTGGTGAAGATCTACAATATTATCATGTGGCAACGCAACCGCCATGAAAAGGATTTTTGTTGGGTAAAAGTTGGATCATGTTACCAATTTCACAGTAAACATAACCCTGAGACCCTACTTTGAAAATCGAAGTTCGAAGTTACGTTAGCTCCTACCCTGTCACTCGTCATTCGAGACTAAATCGAGAGAAAGGGATGGAGCTAACGTAACTTCGAACTTCGATTTTCAAAGAGAGAGTTTGCCAAAAAGTGAAGGCTGTTCAGAGGTAAACTGGCTACATAATCCAAAATTTGAATTTACCCAAAAATCTCGAAGAGGATTTATCGAGGGTGCAAGGCGATAGGCACTCGTCCGCACGGAGATTTTAAACTTTTAAAAGGTGTTCGCATTGGCGTAAAATCTTATTTTTATTAAAATCTTAGCCATTGCCGTTAGGTATACAAAGAAAAGATAAAAAGCTTTTGGTTCCTCCTCCCCATTCATCAAATGGTATCTAATGGGTCAATTTTACCCCTTAGCTGCATGATTTAATTTATCCTTTATTTTTTTTTAAAGAAAATTGATACGAAGAAACAGTTGACTACTGGAAAAATATATATTTCGTTTTTTTTTAACACAATGATCAATTTTGATACGTATTCTACTTCATGCAAAAACTATCGTTTGGCCTGCGCGTTGAAATGATCCAGCGTGGTCTCAGTTGTTAGAGAAGTACGCGTACTTATCTAAAGCTCGACAACCTTTTTCGCCTGTTTACATTTAGAAATTCGCACTTCCGGACTGTTGGTCCCACTGCTATTCGATTACTCCGGAAATCAACGCAAAAGTCAGAAATCACCGCAAAGTAGGTAGGTTAGGTTTGTTAGGTAGTTTAGATGCCCGAAGGGCAAAACCGTCCAGAAGTAGGAGCCCTGCCGCAAGGCAGGCCTCCGTCGAATAGCAATGGGACAAAAGCAGTGGGACCAACGGTCCGGAAGGAAATTCGCGTACTTAGGGTGATACACGGGCGAGTAAAGGTCGCAGAGCCATATGTACGGCGTACTTACTCGCACGTCTATCTGGGACTCTCCCTCCAAGTTAGGCGACGCGGAATGCCGCCTTATTCTTTGTGTAAGCGTGCGTTTCCACCAGAGATGCACATTAATGTGTTTTCATACATTTGACACCTCGCTCCGATTGTCAAATGTATGAAAACACATTAATGCGCATCTCTAGTGGAAATGCACCCTTAGAATGGCAAAGCTAATAGTTTACTGGACCCGCAGCTTAGTTTCTTTTTTAACAGATAAGCTTGATGTGCGGGGGCCTAATATGGCTGCGTTAATCGCGTGACAAAGTGTGGATAACGCATCCGTCACCTTCGAACGCGTAAATAAGTACGAGAGTGACGGATGCTTTATCCACATTTGACACGCGATATAGACGCAGACATACTAGGCCCACAATCTGCCGACCCATGGCATACGTTGAAATTGCATTTCATATGAATCGGTGGAAGATTATCGTAGGGTTAGTGAAATCTCCGATATTCATTAGTGGTTAGTTTACCGAATGGGAGTTTCTCGATCGCCCGATCAATCGATCCGGTGAGACCTCTCGTCCGCCATTCTAGTCTAACAAACATGGAAAAGGGTTTTCCGTTTTCCCCGTAAGCCGCGAGGCTTTTTTTCTCGTTCGCCATACTAGTCTTATCAATCCCATTGGGCCTATTGACCGGTCGACGAACTGGAAACACCCAAATAAAAAAACTTATTTAATAATTATACATTCATTTATTAATCGGAATTTAATACTGTATTACATAGAAGAAATGCACTTCTTTGAAACATTCAGAAGACTTCCCTTTGGGACAGTTGTTAGGAGCCTCTCTCCAATATCTTTTTATTTTTTAATAAATACAAGCTATTACCTTCGCAGTAATAGGCATCGATGTTTATGAGGATCTGCATTGCCACATACTTAAAAATCTATGTATATTTTTCACAAACCTCACAATTTGGAAAATAAAATCTTAAAAAGAAAGCAGGCTTGCCTATAAGTTGAGAAATAATAAATAAAATTTTGCTTAATAACAACAAATAATATTAACTCTGAAGAATTACGTGTTTAGACTGCCGCTGCCACATAATTAGCCAACAACATTTTCGATTACAAAGGCAATCAATGTTATTAAAATAATATTTGAACATTTTGATGTCTTGGTGACCGATTAGAAAGGCATTTTGACACATATCCAACATAGTGAATAATCAAATTTCCAAAAAACACACAGCTTGAGAGAAGGATACTACCAATTATAAATACAGACATCTTAATTCATCCAAAGTGAACATGTATAAAATATTTATTAATAAGAAATAATCAGTCTTGGTTTAGAGAAAACATAATCAAAACGTGCTGAAATGGTCTGCACGCTTCGACATTTATTATCACAATACAATATGTCAGATATGATGTCATCCCTTCGACGTAACTAGTATATAAATCACCTGCTACGCTACTTATGTTATTATCACAGTTGATTAGTAGAGGTGGGTGCAGTACTTTGTACATAATACAGGAGCTACCTGCGATCCGCGACCATACTCGACACACACGCCTGTCGTAATACGCACGCTATCTCAGCTAACCTGACCATCCTAACGCCTACACCATCACTGAATAATGTCTACTGCTGACAAATTCCAAATTGTCAAATACATCGCGCCTAAGGACAGGCTAGCTGGCACTGGAAAAATCATCTTTAAGATGAAGTTTGCACAATTTTATTACATCCTTTCATGGCAGTCTTTCTCTTATAATGTACACACAGTAAATCTCGTGTACCAATATTTATGGGCACGAGACCTACGAACACGTTGTTCACCCCCTTCTGCTGTGAGACCCGTTGGTTGCTATTTATACTGGTATCGTAATCGTATCAATGTTATATTCTTTATCACGGGTTCCTTATTAAGATAATAACTTTTAAGTCCCTTTTAAAACTGGTTAAATTTCGTCACCTAACTGTAAAATGAAAACTAAATTGAATAACAATAAATTATTAAATCTTACATCTATTATATTATTAAACATTTGTGAGCGACTTGCGAACTCTTGTTGTCACAAACATCTTGTAATTAGTTCAAATAGTCAAAAAATATATTTTTGTCTAGTAAACACATTCCAAATGTGGAAAGGTGTTCTTATGTATTAACAATTGACCAACGCAACGACAGGTTATAGTAATGAAATATCACAGATTATTCCAAATCTTTGGACAGTAACGGGCTGCCTACACGATACTTTAAAAAACTTCGTAGAATTTGTACCGATTATACTACTATTAGCCCTTAGGACCCGTTCACGTACAAAGAAACTCCAGCAATTAACTAGGTGAATTATCTGAAATGACGTTATACAATAAAATAAACTCGAAAAACAAAAATTAAACACATCACTTATTTTGCTAAGAAACGAAATTAACCGTTGTTCATTTACCACTCGCGAAATTCTAATATTCTTAAGTTAAATGCATGTTTATTTACATACTTTAATGATTTTTGAAAAGCTATTTCAGTTTACGCCGTAACAGCCCAGCCATCATTCATGGTTAAACTGACATGGGACTTCCTAGGCATAAAACATTCAAGTATATCAAGATCTAGTCTTTCATAAAAAATAACTTCGAAATCAGTGACTCGAGTTGTAATGTCATTGACATCATTTTACATAAGAAAAATATTCACAATTTTATCTGGCAATACAGATTTAGTGATTATGATGTATATCGAAAAGCCTTTTTTCAACGCGTTTCGAGGTATCCGTTTTCTAATACTAAGTCCCATTTTAGGATAAGATCAATAATTAACAATAAAATAATTTATATAAAACATTCAAGAGAATATTCCAGACACCATCAGAACTTTCCCATAAATTTCCACTCATCTTCTATATGTTTCGTGCATTTCGTACATCATACAGACATTAGAAAAGAAAACAAAAGGCACCCGGGATTACACAATAGGGCACCCACACCAACTAGACTAACAATACAGTGAGTAAATCTACAGGTGGAAACGGCAAGTTTTTTAACATAACGCCCCACCATTACATCTTATTTTGCTTTAAAACTAACACACATTATATTCGTTAAAGAATCTGAAAGAGAATTACAAAATTTAGCATTTTGATTGACAGCCAAAAATGCTACCAAAAAATAATTTTGAATTGCTTGCCAGCCAAATGCTACCTAAAGAGAATCATTTTAAGCAGTTTTTGCAAGTTTCATTCAGATCTGCAAGAAATACTAATCAAATAATAAAACACTACGTAATCCAGAGACATATCCCAAAATCTGCTCTGAAGGAGGTATAAGATAATTATGCAGACAACGGAAGGACTGCCTAGGGCGCTCAAGCCATGAACTGAGACACCCCGGGAAACCTCCTACTTTGCTCTTAGGTAAGAATACATGGCTGAATTAGTCAAACAAAAACTCTACTCTTCCAAGCATGGTCAGAATAAATAAACATTGCAAATTTTAGAATCAAAATATCTAAGTACAACATCCAAATAGTGATCTTGGGCGAGGGAAAAGTTAAGAATGAAACCTTCAGAGTAGAGTAAAATAAAAACTCAGAAATAATGTTCTTACAAGTTTAACCATCAAACCGATGACAAATACCGCCAAAAAAGACAGACGAGGTGCGGTTTAAAAGAGAATATTTGATTACTGTTGCACTGGGGCAGCGTAGAGCAGCGGGCCTGGCGGCAGGTGCGGGTAGGGCACGCCGGCGCCCACGGCCGCTTGGTAGCCGCACGGGCCGCCTGCACCCACGCCGCCGCCGTAAAACTTACCGCCTGCAAAATCATGTCACTTTATGTAATGTTTGTTTACTAGCACCAGGTACCGGAAAATTGTTTCATAATGGTGTATAATAAAGTGTTATTGTATTGTATCAGGGGACCATCTCACACGAATTGACCTAGTCCCAACCTAGTCTAAGCTCAACTTGTACTATAAAAAAGGGCCATAAATTACACAAAACATTTCTCCTTTTTGGCTAGTCTGGTAAAAATATAGAAAATATTTACTCGGGAACAAATGCTCGCGCTCATCACACAAATATATGCGCTTACCGGGAATCGAACCCGGGACCGCTAGCTTCGTAGTGGCACTACAAAAAAGGAAGCACGACAAAACCCAAGTATAAAACTTAGTACCTCTGTAGCTAGTTAAAACTATTGAGATGAGTTTATTTGACATTGATAAAAAAGTATCACAAAATTGTTGCATACTTCGAGAAAACCTACTATCATGACTGGGTTAGGGATTCGTCATTATCATTGTAATAATTACTAGGAGTATCAAACAGTTTAATTCCCAACAGGACTCCAAAAACGCTGTAAACGCTGAGGACTAAGATGTACAGTTCAACACACGTAAAAAGAGCTCCGAGCGGCTAGTAAGTGGAGGGGATATTATGTTTGCGCATGTTGTCTACTGACAAATCAATCATAGATCAGATTGTATTACAGGGGGCCTATTATGGTCGTGTTGATCAATGTGGATAAGCGTGGATAAAGCATCTGTCACTTTCTGACTAGTAGGTAAGTTTGAGAGTGACAGATGCTTTATCGACCGCGATAAAGGCAACCATAATAAGGGCCCTGGGAACCAACAGCGTGGCAGCAAAGCGAAGCGGTTTACGCTCCCCCCGTCGCGCCAACCAATTTGGTCCGTAATTTGCTCACTGCGCAGGTAGGTCGCTCAGGGCTGTTTTTACGTGTGTCGACTTATTCCCACTCCAGAACCAAACAATGTAAATACTGCTGGTTGGCGGTAGGTTAAAGGATAAGATGATGGTAGCCGATCCGCAATACGCAATCGTCAATAGTCTTATCGTGGAATTAACACAATCCTTACCAAGCATCTCCTGGTGGTGAGGATGCATCTGCGGATAGTGCGGGGGAGTAGCGAAATGGGGCGGCGGGGATCCGTAAGAAGACCCAGATGAACCATTGGGTTTGTTGCCATTCACATTGTTATTGCGGTACTGTTGCCCTCCATTGCGCGCATCTAAAATAAAAGTAAAGAAGTGTAACATCATTTCAAGGGCAATAGAAATAAATTTTCCGATGTTTATTACTGTAATTAATGTGATTAAACATTTATTATTTCTATCTTTATTTCTAATGGTTATGGGCATAGTTAGTAGAGATAGTCTAATCTTAAACTAAACTCCACCCAATATGTTTTGTTTAACCCTTTGAATGCCAAGAACAACTAAGTGGTCGTGTACTGTCGTGCCTACCACGCCATCGACCTATATAGTGGTCACAGATACAGTGCAAAATAGACACGAGTATTTGTGACGTAAGGTTGACATTAGCTGTGGTTTTAAGCCGTCATTGGCGTGTGAGGACGACGTTTGTATCAAGTCAAAGGCATTCAAAAGGTTAAGATTAGACTATCTCTTTGTGCTCACCTACTCGCAATTTTAAAATAGACGATCACTACAGTACATTAACTACAGCTGGCCGGGCCTCTATCCTAGACGGTAAAAAAAAAAACAAATCGTATTTGATCGTTTATGGTATTTTTTTTAACTAGGCAGCCATTACTGTCAAGTAAATAAGACCTATCAAAATGTTGACAATACGATAACAAGTCAAAAACGATATTGATTTCAGTGTTCAATTAGAGGCGCTGATTAGTTACTTGTAGCTAAGCAAATACAAACTTATGTTCAGTTCATGTGAACACTAGGTACAGATGTAGTGAATAATCCTTTCCCATCGCTTTGTATCAGATAAGTTCGTATTTATCTTGCTTTCTCAATTAGCTTCAGTACCCAATGCATCATGAAATCTTCGTTCAACCTAGTAGTTTTGCAATAACGACGTTTGATATATACGCACATTTTGTAACCAAGACGTTATACGACTTGGACCTTTTGCTAACACAGTCGTTGTAAAACCGAAACCTTATATACAATATGATATTTCTGCCTAGTTGTACATTTAACGACTTAAGACGTTTTGCTAAGCAAGTCTTTATATAACTAAGACATGTCATTATACAAACAAGTCATTTTGCTTACTTAGTCATATTACCAGGTCAAAACACAACTCGGTCCTCCTGAACCGAACTCGGTTATTTGAATAAAAACGATGGGAAAGGATTATTCACTACATCTGTATTCAATTACCCTCCTTTAGACACTCCGGTAAAAACATTAGACCTAATAAAAAATATTAAGTCTGCTTAATAGTCTAATAGTAATAGCATGGTGCAGGTGACCGTTGTATCACGTGCAGAGAGAGTAGTTAACTTTCACCCAGTACCTTGAACGCATTTGTGCGATTTTTCAGTATGCGAGTTTCATATTAAACAAAAGATGTGGCGGCACCTAGGGAAAGGACCTGGGCAAAGGGATGGCAGCGAACATAAATAATTCAACCTGTGCCTTTTATGCTTGCTGTATTATTAAAACATACTAACTGTTGTATGTTCGCTGACCATACGCGTTCTGGTTGTTGTATCCATTTTGATAGCCATTGTTATATCCACCTTGGTAGTTGCCCATGGACTCAAACATATTGGGACTTGGGAATGGCACCTGCTTCTGGAAATTGTTTTGCCTGTAACCCTGATTGCCTTGGTTTTGATTGGAGAAACGCGGGGGTTGCTGCTGGTTCATATTACGATTTTGATAAGTGTTCTGTGTGTCTTCGTTTGTAACATTAGCCATCTTATTATTCCACTGGTTACTTTGCTGACGCGGTGAACTGGATCCACTGTTGTTTTCTTTGCGCTGTTGCCATCGGTTGCGACCTGAAAATATTTTAGGATATAATATAAACACATTTAGTAACTAATCAAGACCGATCTTGTTAATCGGATCTCTAGCCTGATCGTCAGCATGTAAACACTTGGCGTTAAGCTCTTAATAATTTTATACGTCTAACGCTTTCGCTCCGAACTTTAAGTGTTAGAAAACTTGAGAACACGAGTTCAAATAAATCAAATAGGTTGTTTTAAACTAACTTTCACACATACTAAAACTATAAAACGGGACTTAATCGCGTAATAAATAACATTTACCTCGACATTTCAACTGCTTTACAACGACAGCCGTGGAGATTATGAATGAAATGGGATTGAATAGGGTAATAATTTATGGGTGTTTATTTACTGCTAGTTTTTGCCTGCAACTCCATTCTTGTACAAGTCTTCTCTTTCGCATTATTATCGTCTTAAGCATTTATAATGTTAGTTAGGATAATTTTTCTGTTAGAGACCTGCCGAGTGTAGTGACAAACTATGACTGGGCAAATTGTCTTATTAAACAAAATGACGACCTGATAAATCACAATTATTTCTACATCATAGTTTGATGATATTAATAAAAACATTGTCTTACCAGAGCTGCTGTTAGAATTTCGTGCCATATCGCTCAGTTTAGCGGGCGGGTTCTGACCCGTTTCACGCAAAACCGCAACGAGAGCACGAGCTTGACGGGAATCACCGCTAGTGAAGTAGGTGTATGCTGTACCAGATTGCTGGCATCGGCCGGTACGTCCTATAACAAGATATTGTTATTTAAAAGCATCCAAAATAGGGGGGAGGGGGGACGAATGTATATCTATTCAAAGACCTCAACATACCGATTCGGTGAATGTAATCCTCTGAAGAGTTAGGGTAATCATAGTTTACGACGAATTTTACGTCTTCGACATCCAGGCCGCGGGCTGCGACGTCTGTAGCTATGAGAATAGTCGTCGCTCCGTTTCTAAACTCCGTGAGGACGGCATCGCGTTCCGGCTGGGACTTGTCACCATGAATAGCGAGCGCCTTGTGGCCATTTCGGCGGACAGCACGAGCAATATCGTCCACCTTAAACAACAAGATTACTGTAAACATAAAGTAGTTTGTAAATAAAGAAAAACAGGTTTTATATACAAGAATAAAATAATAACCTTCTTCTTGGTCTCAACAAACACTATCACTTTGTTATCTCTTTCAGATGAGATCTCCTTCAAGAGATTTGTAAGTTTTGACTCTTTTTCATGTTCTTCACATGTTTCAATAATTTGCTTGATGTTATTATTAGCAGAGAGGTTCAAAGAACCAATATTCACTTTGATATAATCATTTAAGAAATCCTCTGCTAGAGTTTGGATTTCTTTGGGCCAAGTGGCAGACCACATCAAAACTTGACGATCTGGGCGAATTTGCTCGATAATTTTACGAATCTGAGGCTCAAAACCCATATCCAGCATTCTGTCAGCTTCATCCAACACCAGGTAGGTGCATCGTCGTAAGTTAGTAGTTCCTCTTTCAAGGAAATCAATCAGCCTACCAGGAGTGGCAATGACAATTTCAACTCCTCTTTCCAAATCTCTAGCTTGAGGCCCTTTAGGAGAGCCACCAAACAAGCAAGTGTTTCTGATAAGACCACGAGCACTGTACGCTGCTGCTACAGACTGAATCTGCTGCGCCAGCTCTCTGGTAGGTGCCAGAATGAGGGCAATCGGCCCATCTCCTCTCTGAATGCGCTGCTGATGCACAATATGGACAGCAGCTGGAAGTATATATGCCAATGTCTTTCCTGACCCAGTAGAAGCAATACCAACCATATCACGTCCAGACAAAGCAATAGGCCAGCCTTGAGCTTGAATACCAGTTGGTTCAACCCAACCTTGCTCTTTAATGGTATTCATTACATAATCTGGGAAATTTCCTTCATCAAATACTTGACTGGGTCGGGGTACATTGTTACCACTCACAGTTATTTCTTTGGCAACTCGGAACAAGTCAACTTCATCTTCAGTGCGCGATTCAACATCATCATGAGGTTTATAAAAATCTTTTTCAATCGGTTCAAGGCTAGCCAAATCCCACATTGGCTTCACTAAACTATCTCCAGGATGTTTAGCTTTCATGCTTTGAAGTTTTCGGCCATTGAAATCGTTAGATTGCTGGCCCATATTGGGGTTGGAGAAGGTTTTCTTCTGCACAAAGTTTTGTTGACCCATATGACCATTCTGGTTATTAAAATTTTTGGGTCCATAATTATTCTTATGTTGGAAATTTGGTGGTTTGGGTCCTCCAAAATCTGGCTTCCCATTATAAAACTGCATGTTGCTTCCTTGACCTTTATCTTCATATTCTTTATTTTGGGGTTGATTGTTATAATTGGATCTAGGCCTATACTCTTTTGGGCCTCCAAAGTCGTTCTGGATTCCATTTTCACTTTTGTGAGTATTGAAATCTGGTCTTATTCCATTGAAGTCGGTCCTTGGACGAAAGTTTTTATTTCCCATGTTGTTCCTGGGTCCAAAGTTCTTTGGTCCTCCGAAATCGTGAATGCCACCAAAGAACGGCATTTTACCGAATTGTTCATTCCGGTCTGGGCGAGGCCTAAAACTAGAACAGATAAATATTATGAATGACTTGGTAACCATATGTGACAAGTCCAACTAACTTTAAATTAAGTAAACAACACTATCTAAGTCTGATGTGCCCCGGCTTGAAAGTTTAGTATAGAAGACTGATATAACCCTTAATCAGGTAAGGGATACACATACCTATTTCCCACATGAAATCTATTGAATAGTAATAAATTGATTGCAAGTAAAGCTAAAATACCTACTACTCTTATAAAAAAAACATACATACAAGACCCAAAATCTTTTTAAGGTAGAAAATACAAAGTTCAGGTACCTACTTTAAACTGCCTTATTATAATTACCTACCTACCTAATCCTTGGTTTCCCGCTATATTATCTTCTTCAGCTTAGATTTAAGTGAAGCAACAGATTGAGACTTCCAATCTGTTGCTTCACTTAAATCTAAGCTGAAGAAGATAATATAGCGGGAAAGCAAGGATTGTCCAATCTGTTGCTTCACTGAAATCTAGGCTGAAAAAGTACTTGATTCTTATTTCTGATAGTCCTTTTTACTTTTCACACTTGTGTATATTTAGTAATGTATAATTTATTGTTTTTATTTAATATTTTTATCTTTATCTTGCATCTCTTTAATTATTGTATGTTTAGCTATCCATAGTTTTTATTAATCTCTCAATCGGTCAAAGATTATGTGGAAGAGATCCCTTAGTGTAGTGTTCACTAACAATTAATCGGATGGTTAGCGGTTTGACAGTTGTCAAATGTATTGACTAACAGCTGATTAAGACTTAACCTTCTGTTAAATTGGTTGGTGAACTCCAAGATCTCTGATTTTCATACAAAACGGACTCGCCTAGCAGGTTGGCGGCAGTTAAAGTGTTAAAGGGATGAGTTTGCCTTTGTACATACCTTTTGTGTTTTCTGTTGCTTTTTTAGTTTGTTATTTTCGTTAAAGTTTACATACATACATACATGTCATACAATTAGGCCACTATAATGCTGTTTTGGTATCAGGTTTAAGTACCTTTTACCTAAAATATATTTAAATATTAGCATTCTAATAGAATTTCAACTATAATTTGGAAGCATAAAGCAGGCTTCACCAATTTTGAACTTTTAGGGTTCCAAAGTCTCAAACTAGGAACCCTTATAGTTTTGCAATATCCGTCTATCAGCAGTCTAGCCAAGAGACTCTTGGTACTACAAAGCTGTAATTTAAATAAAATAGTTATATATTTCAATTACTCTGATAAATGATGTTAATTGAAACTGTTTATTCAATTAATTCACAGTTAATGGAATGGACCATGTAGCATTAAGCCAGAATTTTTCCAAATCCTAAGTACCATGACCACAAAATAACAAGTCTTTCAGCTATAAAGAACACATTTAGTCACCATACATTTAATAACATCAACAATATAACCTAACAGATGTTTAAAGTTTGACAGTTGTTGAAGTTTCAGCACAGTTAAAATTAGCAGGTGCAAAACGGGAAAGTGAGCTTAACAATTGTGCTAGTAGTCACAGGCATTAATATATTATTCAACATTAGGTCTCAAAATATCTGTCAAGTCTCTATTAAGACAAAAGCGCTTGTTAAGTTAATTGCTGGTTACTGTACGTACCTATAAGCACAAAAAAGTTTCATAAGAGTATCTTGAAATCTTTCTTTAATGCAGGAGATAACTACACAATAAATTAAATCGGTTGCATTACTAGGTATGACGAATGAGTTTGTACGATTTTGACTGAGAAAGTTGATACTACTAATTCAAACAATTAAGCGTACCTATCTAGGTTGATAACATAAAAATTTACTCGTGTAGGTAGAGAAAGTCAATTAATGGAAGGTAGTACCTTTAGTGTAACAGTACTTAGAAATGCAATGAATGACAATCAATAACAACTCAATGCTACTGGACCGAATAACTTGAAAATTAAATCGTAATATGAATCTGAATCAGTTAATGAATGTTTTAGATTGTATGGAAGTGCTATAATTTACAACCATCAGCTGAGTTTCGAGCGCACTGCATTTCATGATTTCACAAAATGGCGGCTGCGAAGAATCGGTAGAGATCAATCAACATTAGAACAGTTTAGTAATAAACTCAAACTAGGACGATGATCAACAAACAGGTATATAAGATAAAGATTTCTTGATAACTTACATCGGATGTTGATTGCTGAATCCGTTGTACTGCATTCTGCTACTCCGCGAAGATCGTAATTACGTGGATGGGAGCTCTACGGTCGAGTAGGTATCTAGAACAATGAGATGAAAAATAGTTTCCAATACACCCACTATGCCAATTAAACCAGGGACCCAGAATAATAAATAAGATATTTACCTCTCGTTTAGGAGAGAATTTGATAAACGTTTGAGTTTTTCATCCACGCTGAACCTCTCACAGACCCGGCGAAGAACAACTCAATAATGGCTGCCGGAAACGCCTTAAAGAGGGTTGCACTAGAAGCCAGTAGTTGCCAGTTAAAAAAAATCACTTTCAACACCACAAATTTAACTTTGCATGCTATAAACACGCTGACAACAAGAAATCAAAATCTATTTATTTTGTTATAAAATATAACCAACTACTGTACTGATCCATAGTTCCTTATCCTTCCCGTTTGTTAGTATTAAAGTATTCCGCGTTAGTTTCCCTAATTTTTGTTTAAACAAAAAACACTTGACTAATGGCTAAGCACTCGTGCAAGTCCAGAAAAAAAAAAAAAAAAAAAAAAAAAAAAAACAAGAAATCAACTTGGGCAATGGATCAGTGGCGCCACGTACAACTGCACAAGAAAATTTGTCCAGCAAGTATTGATTTTAGCCTACCATAGCCGACACTCAGTTTTAGTCTGCTTTACAATGGCTTTACACACCGCCGACTCATTCCATGGCTTCATGCTAGCCATTCGCCTTGCCACAGTTGCCACACAAGAGACGTGTATATATGACCTCTTTCAAAATTGTGCGTATATAAATTTGCAGCCAATTATGTGCGGTTTTTTAGATAAATTAGGTTAATCTATTAAGAGGAATATTGTATTTTCAAACTACAACAGTGCACCCCGTTTTTCAAATTGACGTTTCACGGTTGCGTCAATGTACGAAATAAGTTTCTGTCAAAAAATTCCTTTTTAGGACAAGCTTTTAGCCGACTATACTTTTATTTGTAAAATCTTTAACTACTTAATAAGACCGAACTAATGACTCCCAACACGGTGGGTCTACGTCAAGTATAGTGGAGATCCTGTGTCGCCACCATCCGCCTCCATCATCATACTTAGATTCTATCAAGCATTAAATTTGGTAGTTTTTTTATTGACAATTTAAGAATTTTACAGAAAATACCCAGAATTTGACAGTTACGTGTTAATAATGCCCCAATAAGAGTGAATTGTCAATAAAAAAACTACCGCATACAGCGCATACTAAATACAGCAAAAAAAAAACAAATATAGCTCGTCTATCACCCCCTTAAAGCTTTGCACCTAGCGACCTATCTAAGGGCCCCCCCACATCTAGCGTCTTTTTCCGGAAGCGTCGCAATAACGCCCGCTCGGGGCGTCGCATTTCACCTACACGCGGCGACGCCGAGCGGACGTTATTGCGACGCTGCTTCCGGAAAAAGACGCTAGATGTGGGGGGGCCCTAACACCCTTGAACATAGAACATAGATATTACTGACAGACGTATAATATAATACCCTTACTTTACAAAAAAATAATACAAAATATAATCTGTGCTTTGCTTTGCATTCACAGATTATAAGGTATATTTGCATTACAATGTGATCTGTGGTTTGTAGTTTATGATGAGATATTTTTAAGTCGGATTTAAAACTTAGGAATCTTAGGATTTATTTTGATTCCCATGAGCTTTTAGCGTCTTATATTGTAATTTAAAATAGGTAATCTTTATTGATTGCGGAGAACTTAAGAATCAACATGTCGGGTATGTCATCGGCTATTCTTGCCAATTTCTAGCTTTTTGGTATGATTTATTGAACAATGCCATTTTTGCCTATCGCATCACGAAACATTTATTATTATGACTTAAGGTGTAATGAGGCGATAGTACTTTGCTTGCCTCTGTACAAATTAAAGCCTTTTAAATTTTTTGGAATTCGTCCGCTGCTTTGTCAGAGTTGAACTCGTTTTCCTTAATTTTCCGAAGCTTAATTAAATGTTATATATCGATATAAGTAAGTAATTACATAAGATAATGAACCGAAACAAAATTATTTTTATTTAAAATTTTAAGGAGTTCCATTGACTTTCCTTAAATCCCATTTTAAATTTAAATGGGATAACCCCCGACATTATGTACATTCAGGAAAAGAAGAATCATTAAAATCGGTTGACTGACTGTTAGTGGAGATATCGAGTAACATATCCAAACAAAAACAGACTTAAGACTTAGACTACTTCCATAGGTACCACATTTCATCAAAATGAGTTCAGCTGTTTATTGTGAAAGTAACAAAATAAACTACTATTGCATTTATGATAATGAAGATTGACGCACATATAACCACTCTGCACCACCTCAACTCGAGCCGTTCAGTATTCATAGAGCATGAGAAGTGAAAAAGAATTAATTCTGTCCAACGAACATAGTTTTAGAAATAAAAACACCCATGAAATCTAACATTTATCTAATTTTATCGTCAACATATGAAGGACACGCCGTAGGTACTGCAATTTACAATCTGTAGCAGGCTCTTGCAAATTATTATCTAAAGTATGCACAAATTATCCTTTTCTTACATTTAATGTGAACCCTTCATGTGAGAGTCTTGCTCTCAATTGGTCACTTTTGATTAAAGATACGTATACTGTTAAACTAATAACATTTCTTTTGGCTTCGCGCAGTCGGGTAAGAATAAAAGTAAAGTAATAATTTCATATTGCTTTTACTAAATACAGCCTTGGCAAATTTCAAGTTAATACCTTCTATACTATCACATAAAAGCTACTATGACATACAGACAGACACTGAAGTCTCACAATAAGGGTTCCTTTTTTACCATTTTGGTACAGAACCCTAAAAACTGGGCACAAGCATGACGGACAGGGCTTGAATACCGGTATTATTTTCATACAAAAATACCGGTATTCAATTTCAATATCTCGCTTATTATTGAATATTTTTGCTCATCAATAAATTTATATAATAGAATAGTGTTATTACCTAAATTATAGTCTAAAATATCAAGGAAATAATGCGAATTAAGGAAGATATTTCAATTTTAATTAATACCGGTATTGAGCCCTGATGACGGAACATTCTCAATGTAGGGTTCCGAAGCCATAACAACAAACAAAAAAATATCTCAAAAACACAACATGTACATAACATTTTTTTTTACTGAAAACCGATCAAGTGCGAGTCGGACTCGCGCACGAAGGTTATTTTTATCGAATACGATTTCGGCCACAGAAATTGTGCCTATTTACCCTGTCCTACTAATATTATAAATGCGAAAGGTTATGCGTGCATGACTTACTTCTTCGCTAAAACGGATGCACGAATTTGGTTGGGTACAATTTGGAATACAGTTTGCTTATACTGCACTGGATTAACACATGGGCTACCTTGAATTCCGAAATAAATCACTGTTCCCGCGGGATGGCAAAATTACTAATTCAACGCGGACGAAGTAGCGGGCAGAAGGTTTATACAATAAATTTATATTAATTTCTCAGGTAAACGAAGGGACAGGTCTAGGTCACCCATGTCTATGACAGTGGATAATGTTGGACGTCGACGGGATTCCAAGATGAAAGATACTACCAAAAGCAGTGAAATGCCTAATGTTATGAATCAAATGATGATGAATAGCATGTATCAACAAGGTAAGTGAAAGCAAGTTCCTTGTAAAATCTGTATCAAGACACACGGCAGTGTATCCGGCCAAGTTCGCAGAAAAAGCCGAGCAATACTGCAGTGTGTATAATTTACACGAACCCATCAGCCTTTTTTCCCAACCTCGTAACTTTTTTCCCAGTATAGCCAGGAAAGGAACCTCATTTTTTTACACATTGCTAAGATCAATGATCTTATAGCCTAGTATGAAAATTAATTCATTAAAGAGTTATTAATTTCTAAAAACTGGTTATTTTGTACTAACTGACTGACTGACTGACTCATTCATCAAACCCTAAATGGTACTTCCCAATGACCTAGACTACCTAGAGCTTTGAAATTTGCCAAGGAGGAGTACAAATAAAGGAAAAAATTACAAATATTTCTATCCTTGATCAGAAAATGGTATTTTAGTTAGTTTAGTGTAGTTTAATTTAATTATTCATTAATGTAATGTTACAATATAAATTGCATTGCATGTCAAAAAATACGAAATTGTAAAAAAAGCGGTAAATTGTTTCCCTTATTAAACTGTATCGGCCTGGCCACGACATTGCGCGACCTGCGGCAGCGGCGGCGGCGAGCGAAAAGCTAATGTTATAAAATAAGGCGAAAGTTCTAGAGATGCCACGACCCGCCGCTGCCAGCGGCGACTCGCGCGAATTTACTCGAGCGGCCAGCGGCGGCGGGGCGCGGCGCGGCGAGCGGTGGAATCAAAGACACTGGCGCGAGGAACGCGGCCACGACTTACAGCGGCGCGACCGGTCTTAGCGGTGGGACGAATCGGGCGGTGAATCGTAGAATATATTTTTTTTTATAACATTCGCGCGTAATTTTGGACACCGAAGCTTTTATTGCAGAAATTTTAACGTGAGGAACAGCTTTTGTTGATTAGTCAGAACTCTTTTTGATTGTTATTTAGGTGTAAATGTTCGTCCAAGTGTTGGAGTATATAATCAAATGTTTCTACACTCATTCTAGTGTACTCGTAAAATTTCTATAGTCTTCGTTCAACACTCTAAATTCACCTAACGTATAACGGACCCTATTTAGTTCGTGAACACCTTCTCTTATATTTAAAATATCTCTCATGAAATATGAGCTGCTGTCGAGGCACTGAAGAGCCACTTTTGACAAATATATTTTTCATTATTCTAAACTCTTGAGTACGTCCCATTCGCTCGACGCCGCTAACGCTACTGTGAAGTCGTGGCATGCTCGCCGCGCCGCTCTGCCTTGCCGCGCCTCCCGCCGCACCGCTCGCCGCTTAAGACCAATGTCGTGGCCAGGCCGTATGACTTTTTGGTATATGTAACTGCTAGTTAGTATTGTGACATGTGATGTTTTAAATATATTTAGAAGGTTCATAACATCGTACCTACCAAAAAGTACGGATATCCCAACAAAACATAAATGTAAAAAATAGGCCAAGCTCTCATGTGCCACCAAAAGTAGTGATATCCAGGGCCGGATTAACCATGTCGGGGCCCGTAGGCAATGCAATTCTGGAGGCCCCTTTAACTTTTCTTGCTTCCTAAAATATTATTGTTTTCCGGTGCCGATGCTGGGCCCCTAGGCAGTTGCCTACACTGCCTAATGGATAATCCGGCCCTGGTGATAAGTGATATTCAGCATTCCTGAAATATTGTACCTTGATTCTAGGTAACATGATGATGGGTGGCATGTACCCTAATATGATGATGACCGGTTCAATGATGGGGAGTGGAATGATGCCAAGCCCGGGTATGGAAATGATGCCATCAACTGCCATGGATATGATGTCACAGCAACCTATGGATATGTCTGCAATGGCTGGACAAGGCATGACTGCTTCTGCTACAACACCAATGGATATGAATATGATGGGAGGCATGATGATGGATCCTTCTATGATGGGAATGTACTCTAACATAGGAGGGGAAATGCCTGTTGTTGAGAAGAAAGAAGTGGTACTGAAGCACTGCAAGCTAATACCCCCTCCACCAGGGACTCCTGACCCTCCTCGCAGAACACGTCCTCCTGGGTGCCGCACCATCTTCATTGGTGGACTTCCTGATAAAATCAGAGAAAGCATAGTTCGTGAAGTATTTGAAAACTATGGAAGAATACAAACGCTGAGATTGTCTAAAAAAAACTTTTGCCACATTCGTTTTGATAGGGAATCTTGTGTAGATGCGGCAATGTTTATATCAGGTTATCGGATAAAATTAATAAACAAAGAAGATGATGATGAAGATTCGCATGCCGTCAGTGGATGGCTCCACGTGGACTATGCTTTGGTAAAACAAGTTTCATGATAATTTCTATAATTTAAATACTACTAGCGACACGCTCTCGCTTCGCTCGCTTTTTTTGTGTTCTGTCCTTATACGACTGCGCACGCCCGTCGACCAAGGGCAATGAAAGGTCAAACGAAATTTGGTTTCTACCCGGTCGCAAACCAGCAAGGTCACCTTGGTGGAGAGCTTGGTTGCTCACTGTGTAGCTTTAGTTTATGTGAGTTTTCTGTAACACCCGTACATAAACCAGAATTTATTATACCTACATACAACCGTCTGTCAAAAAATATTTAACTGATGGTGAAAATCAGTGCAATAACAAGTAGAGTAGAGATTAAAATATCTTGAAGTCGTTCGATTGAACTTAACGAGGGAAACAGATGATAGGGAAACCCTAATCGCCGAACCCTATATTCAAACCGCGGACAGATAAGCTTACTTCGGATTAAAATTTGACACATTTTGTATGGGCAAATATCAAATTTTAACCTGCAGTAAGCCTTATCTATCCGTGGTTTGAATATAGGGTTCGGCCGTAAGTCGAATTAACTGTATCGCCTGGTAAGCCTTTCATTAGAGTAAGTCGATAATAGGTTTACAGAGTCGTTCGTGTTTGTTAAAGCAAAATCAAGATTATCAAATACCGATCGATTCCTCTTTAATAGTTATTGGTTCTGGTTCAGGTTTTAATTAAATGACGTCATATTTTACTTATGCTCTTTTCAAATGAGTAACTCTTAAGGATGATTTCCACCAAACGCCGCGCATCGCATCGGATCGGAAATGACTCGGACGGATACGGCGACAGCCGATCGCGTCTATTAAAATTATTATTGTCTATTTATGACGGAGCCGATCGCGCGTCGCAGCATACTTTCGGCTACGATCGCATGTCGCGGAATACGCCCGCGGTCAAGTTGCTGTGCGCGGCTTGGTAATATAGACTCTAAATACTGTGAACATGATTTAATATCGTTTAAAGACCATACAATTCTTTTCGTTCCGATCCGTTGCGGGCCGTTTGGTGGAAATAGTGCTTAACAGTTGGATTTTCATGTTTTGAGATTTTAATCGTTATAGAAAAATTAGTACCTAACTCGAAACTTTTTCGCAATTAAAGAGTGGTACATTTGTGAAAAAAAAGTCAGCAAATTCATACTTTTACTTATACACCGTGCACGGGAAGAAAGATTCATGTTGTAAGTAGCAATATCATCAACATACAACATAAATTAAAATTTCTTAGTAAATAATGCTTTAAATTAAGGTCACTGAGTTCAAATTAAATTAACTATGGAATTGTTTTTTAAATAATAAAAATCTCTGAAATTATGCGATATTGGACTACATGTTATACCACATTATATACTCCAAATAGGGTCTAGAATCAATGGTTAAAATCCTTCGGGTGCGTCCCGGGCACGGTGTATATTATTTATTATTTATATTCTTACATAACATAATATAAACTCACGCCTTCATTCCCAGAGTGGGCTAGGCAGAGCCACAGACTCACCAACAACTCCAAAAACTTGTTGATAATTCTGTGACCACATTTTGCACAACCAGGCTAAGATGTTATCCAGTGTATTAGTGATAGGTTGCAAACCCATCGCCTAACAGCACTACACAGCCTTTAGTCCCTTAGTCGTCTCTTACGACATCCACGGGAAGACATGGAGTGGCAACATTCTAAACCCAGCACCACACTATATTATTCTTATTATTATTAATTTATTATATATAAGTACTTGTCATTAATGTTTGCTAATAAATCACATCTTATACCAATTATAATACCTAGTTACGTAAAAGTTATTTTGTGCTGTTTTAAAAAACATTTGGCGAAGTTTACTCAAAACTATGACTTTTTACAGAGCCGGGATGATCAAAATGAGTATGAAAGACGTCAAAGACAAGTTCTACGAGCCCAAGAAGCTCAAATGCAACAATTAACTGCTCAACAAGAAATAGTTAGCCGGACTTCAAGCTCTTACAGACGTTCACCATCACCAATAAGGATTCAACCTTTTTCAAATGTTGCGATAGCCCAAATTGCTGAAAAAGTCAAGAGTGAGGAGAATTTTTCCCAAACCTTGCCAGTATGTTACATTTCTTTGCAACTAGGTATTAATTCTATATCTGTATTTATAACTAGTCAGAAACGCTTACGCAACTATTCTTCAATCCTCAGACTTTAGTAGCCTGGCTGGAGAGAGGAGAATGTTCCAAGAAAAATGCCAATCAGTTTTATTCAATGATACAAGCTACAAATTCCCACATCCGTAGATTATTTAATGAGAAGATGCAAGCTGAAGAAGAGCTACAAGATTGTAAAGAAAAAGTGAAAAATCACATTGAGAGGGTCATTGAACAGCGTAAGTAAATAATATGCCGGTTTTCACTCTCTCGGGTAAATTTCTCTGGGTTCACTACAAATCTCCCTCTATGGCTGAAAGTCTAGTGACCTCCAAACTAACGTGCCATACTGATCTCGACCAGGTAAGACTAATGGTACAAACTTAAAAGCAAAAAAAAAACATTTAAAAGTATTTTATGTTTACAAAACGAAACGTAACTATTACTAAACTTTATCCTTAATATTGTTGTTACAGTGGATTTACTTAAATTCTCTTCTTTAAAACGCGCCAACCAAAGATAAACAATAATTTACTCAGTAAATTTTGTCTTTTATTAACTAGAGCTCAGCTCTAGTAAAAACTCTGAGATGACCCGATCTAGTTTTGATATGAGCTCAATTTACGAAAAAATGCATTGTATATCCCATTCCCATCCCATCCGCATCCGGTTATAACTATTGTCTCCGAACAGGCTGTTATTTATTTCAATTTGAACTTTCTAGACTAAACAATTGTAGCATTGTTTTGTTTTATACTTTATTTATTCTTAAACTGTGGTTTTGCAGCAGGGTTATAAAATACAATACAATGCTTTTGCTCAAAAGTTAAGCCAGTAATTAAATATATATCTTAACAAATTTTTACTGTAACTCTTTATCTAATTCATCCTTTTTTTTAATTCATAAAATACTTTTAAATGAATGCAAAACATAAAGCCACAAAGATCATAATAAATTTTAATTTTTGAGACATTAAAATTTATTAAAGCATTACTCTATGGGCCGATTTTTTAATATACAGTTAAAAGTGTCTGTCACGTAAATTTTAGCTCTGTCTGTTATTTATAATAATTATTCATAATTATTCCTTTAGTAAGAGTTTTGTAGTCACAATTGTATGACAAAGAAAAGGAAAGTTAAAATTTTAACAGACTGATACTTTTATATGGAGATTGGAAAAATCGCCCCTGAGGCTGGCATTAATACTCTGCACTCAACACTAATGCTGAATTCAAGGATATTTAATTGTAAGAAAAAACTCGACTTGAGTGGGGAATTAGTGTTGTGTACAGTTTATTATACTGGTCTGAAACAGTCACTCGATAGACCTCTCGGCTCAGTCTGTTTGAAAGTGTAATTGGTAACATATTCGTCTGAATCCTGCAGAAGCCTTCAAGCAGAATCAACTTAAATTATTATATTCAGTCTGATAATACTGAGTAAGTGATTCAATTTCTTTCAACAATGAACTTTTTGATAGTATACTACAGACATTTTATTTCCTCATTCTGAGATATAATACGATGTCGTGGTCAAATCTTCCATGTAGCATTGTGCCAGATATTTATATTTCAAGGAAAACAAAAAGTTCACTGTGAAAGCATTTGAGGATGTCTCTGTGCGGTAACACACCGTCATGTGTCCTGTGACACTTCTCATCCGAAGCCCCACCGTGTCTGCAACATTCTCGACAAGGTCCCGGTCTGTGCCGTGATATGGTTGAAGTAGTTTAGCTCGTCGGTGTAGAAAGCCTGGGATGGCCGGTCGCGAATGTATGACGGTACGTGTGATGTCATGGTCACATTAAAGGCTTTTAACGAAATATTTTGTGAAACTCAGTCGAACAGGTGGCGAAAGTGTTTACTGCAGCAACTCATCAACGTGTGTGGGATCATTTCACAAAGCCTCAGCGGAAGAACATTGAGACATGGCAGAAAATGACACAGGTATAATGCGAGTCTATTTTAAGTCAGGGATCTAATGTTGTATACTAATGCGATTTCATTACATCTCTTTGCGCGTATGGGTCGTGTAAAGACAAAATTTTAATGGGATTTTAGGACACGAGAAGTAATGAATGACAGTAAGTAGGTTTTTTATCGGTCAATTCCAAGAGCAGCAGTCTAAGGTGAGTCATAACAGCATTGATCCAAAAACTACAACTGGTAAGATATAGAGAATCACAATTAACTAAAGTAAATAGTCTAAATTGCCAATTTTGGTTGTTCAACAGGGCAATAAAATAAAATACATTTTCAGGAATTTCATTCATTGAAGGAAGAGTTCACTGAGAAATTTTACGGTAACGAGGATGAGTTTAACGGTGGATACAATAACATGGCTCAAGCTTACGACAACAATGGCGCTAATAATGAGGCAAACCAGCAATTGAAGGTTATTTCAAATCAAATATTATGTTACCAATGTGGCAATGACAATAAATGTAGTTACGAGTTCTTGTATTCAATGTTTATTTGAGGTAGCTTAGCAGAGGTAGCTTTAATAATTTATAATGGAAAACGGTTTTAAATCACTAAGCAAAGTCGTTTCTACTTTTGATTTATTTTTGATTATTGACTGGACAGAAGTCTATTACCAGAATCTGTTACCAACATTCCATAACTTGTACAAATTGATTTTTCAGCGCGAAAATGATAGTCTGCGGTTCCAGTTAGAAGCATACAAGAATGAAGTTGATGTTATTAAAGCTGATGCTCAAAAAGAAATGGAAAAATTCAAGGCACAATTTATTGCTCGACAAGCTTTGCAAGGAGCTCTAGACAAAAATGTAAGTTCTAATTAATGAGATCGATTTAATTATTCAGACTGTTTGAATCGGAATAAATTTATTACATATGCGGTGTATCTTGAGAAAGATTTGCCGCTAGTGTTGTGAATTTAAGCTTCGAGGCGTAAACTATAAGACTCGAGTCGCCACTGCTGAGCCTAGAAGCCTCGAACCTTAAAGCCTACCGTATAAACCTCAAATTAAAAAAATCGTGTTGTTGCTTACGAGCACAGAAACCTTTAAATCAGAAAAAAACCTGATTTTATAATAATTATTTATATTTTATGCGAAAAATAAAATTAAGTTGACAAACTTTAGTTTTGGAAAAAATATCAAAAATCTAAATCAAAATGGACTTTATTGCTTAGAAAATAAAGTTTATGACAATATGAGTATTTTCTTTTTCGTTTTCCAACCATATTATCTTAAACATGGAGCTCTCGGTGCGCGAGTCCGACTCGCACTTGACCGGTTTCTTTTTAGTAATTCAATATTGCATAATAAGTTAATAACTTTAAGCATAAGTGACTATAGGCATAAAGTCTTATGGCACAGTCTAGTATTGCATACTTGCGTTTGCATCGATACTGTATCGCGATTGTATTACTGCGGTTTCCGTGTCTATAGACGATCAGCAACTGCATCGCTGCTGATTCGCTGGGGGTAAAGAGAACCGCCGGCGAGTTTAATTATTTTTAGTTTTAGTAGTAGTATAGTCGTATTTTTTTGACATTAACAGGTGGTAATTTGATTTGACTTTAATCATGATTATTGGATTTTAGCCGCCTTTACCACAACCAATTGAAAAGCCGCCACCTCCACCGCCACTTCCTGATGATTTGGACGCGAAAGTTCATCTCAAGGAATCTGTAGAAGCAGGTTGTGGAGAAGCTAAATTGATAGGAGTTATGTCGGCGTTCCTTCAGGTAAGAATCATTTCAACAGCCTTTTATTTAACTCCACGTGTTTGTTTGTTTGTTTGTTTGATATCATTATTTCAAAGTCTAAATTATTAATCTTTCTTTTTTTAATTGTTTTTATGTATGTGAGCCCAGGGAAAATGTCGTATCATGCTATGGAAGAGATGATCTTATTGATCCTAACGTGAACCACCGAGTTTGGCCTCATTAGGTTGTGGTCTCGTTAAGCACAAAAAAACAGTTAGCGAAAGCTTATGTATAGTCAGGGTAATAAAAGGTTCGTCAATTTTGTACCTTCATGGCGTTGAAATAGAGTCGAAAAATGACGAACCTTTTCTTACCTTGATTATACCTATCAAGACTCGGAAAAACGCCCGTCATTTTAAACACATAACCCTGTTCCGTACAGCAGAGACTTCCTTATGATTTTAAGATATTATATTTTATATTATTTATTTATTAAAACGTTTACTCAAAATATCTAGTACATTATAGTTTAACCCATTTATCGCTAAATTATCACATCTGATATACAGGGTTATTGGTAATTCGACGTATTCCCGTTAGTAGATGATAAGGGTGACTATTTGCGATAATTTTACCGATTTCGAATTTGGACCGATAATTGTTGTTTTAATATTGATAAATAACCAGTGTTTAATCGTTTTTATAAATCAGAAGAAAAAATGAGATTTAAATGGATACTTCTTTTTAACAAATGTTGACGTTTAATTTTTGACTTATTTTGAAAAAAACCGAAAAAACATGATTACTCAAAAATGGTTCACTTTTGCATAATGCATTATGGGGTTAAAATTATCGCAAATAATCACCCCTATCACCACTTAACGGGAATACGTTGAATATTTCAATGACTTTGTTTTCTACTGGGCAGTCAGATTAAAATATGTAATATTCTAATCACCTTTGTCAAATCACCTTTGGCTTTAACGTTGTGATATTAGAAACGTGTTTTCATAAACCGACGCGATTTTCGATAATTAATTATAAATTATGATCCCAAGACTTCCGACAAGTGAAAAATGTATACGTTCTTGGATATATTCTTATCTAGATTTATAAAGTTGAGTGTTTTTTTTAACAGGTACACCCTCACGGCGCCAGCCTCGATTACGTAGTGTCGTATGTCCGGGCCTTGTTCCCGCACGTGACGCAAGCCACAGTGCACCACGTTTTGCAGAAGCATGGTGATGTCTTCCAATGTGCTACAAATGGCGTTGGCGCCAATATTGAGAAACGTTGGTATTTCAATGCATTTACTAAAGATGATATCAAACCCTAAATAACCAGAAATATGTAAGGCTGCATTAATTACAGTACCTATACTGTCATGTGCATGCATCACTGAAATATACTTTAGTTATGTAATTGACAGTGATAATTTAGTTTAATATTAAATATAGAAGATTACATTTTTTTGGTCACAATGAAGTTCTTTCAATTAATTATGTATGAATTAATGAAACACCGTCTCGGTATATATAAGGTTCATTTTATTCAGTTACCCTTTTGCTGCGCTTGTAATTCACTAACCGTCTGCATGTACTCGGCCGTGGCCTCTTCCAGGTCTCTGTCATTTGTGGTATGGTCAGTTTCTGCAACTTGCTGCCCTCCGTCGCGGTCTTGTCGCATACGCAATCTTAGTTCTCGCATTCTTGCCTCTAATATTCGCTCGCGTTTATTTTCTCGGTCTAAAATCTATATAAAAACAAACTTTTAAAATCATTACCCTCCACTTCAGCAGTCGGGTAAAAACCACCTATGTATTTCCCATCGCAAACTTAAATAGAGCTCATGAATAAACATAAAAATTACATTTTTGTATGCTGTGATATCGGTCAACTATTTTAAAAGGGGGTTTCCTTTAAAAACCGTGTCCTTTTGACCTATAAGTTCTACTTAAGTGCAAAACACATAAAACGCGGGCGCGGGTCGAGTCTAGAGTACGACGTGCCATAGGCGGACAACACACAGACGGCGCGGCGCGGCGCGCCCGAGGTCAGTGTGTTTTACGCTTTACAGTGACTTACATGTGTAAGAAGTTGTTTGTCGTTCTTATCTGCAGTTCCTAGGTTTTGTGACAGTTCTGCCAGGTACACAGTTCCTTTACTACTTCCGCACGCTACTAGCAAACCCTAAAAATAAAATATTTTGTAGGTATAGTCGACCAATAAAAATGTTGAGCATGTTTGAAGTGTTAAACCTTGTCAAACTAATTCATACTGTCATTGTTTAATTTGAAGTTAATTAACATATCACAAGGCTTAGTTTCTTGTCATACTGCTCAACATTTTCTTTGGGGTTCGGGGAAAATTGCCGCCCTCTTACCGAACATTGATATAAAGTAAGAATATACAGTGGTGGTCACATAATTAGGGACGCTTGCATTTTTACCATTCAATTGCCTACATTTGGTCATATTTATGACTTTTCAATTTTGACCACCAATCAAAAAGTTCTTGACCAATTTTATCGCTATGTACAATTTATTTTAGATCAGCAACTCACTGCTAAAAACGGACCTTAAATTTTATAGGGATTTAAAAACTTAGTAATGACGCGAATTATTTTTTCATAAAATGAAGGATTAGTTTTCAACAGCGATAAATTGTACATACATTTAAACCTTAGTTAATTAGTAAACGATAAGCGTAACTAAAAATAAAATTGGTTAAGAACTTTTTGATCGGTTGTCAAAGTTGAAAAGTCATATTTATAGGCAATTGTATGGAAAAAACGCATGCGTCCCTAATTGTGTGGCCACTACTGCAACTATTATTTTGGGTATCAATTAACCGGTCAGCAAAATATTCTCATTTTGGTGAACAGAAATATGTATTTGGTCAGCCAAAATAGCTAGTTGGTAAGCAACTTATGGTTAGCAAACATTTATAAATCTGTCAGCAATTAATGACATATTGGGCTGCTCTAAATTATTTTGGTCAGCAAATTAAATATTTGAGCTGCATTGAACGACCCACAGATAATTAAATTTTGGTAAGCAATCAGAAGGTAAGCAAAATAATTCATTTTGTCCAGCAGAAAAAAGGAAGCAATAAAATCAAATTGGTCATCAACAAAATGGGCGCAACTATTACAAAGTTCATTCAAATATACTCTCTTTTTTTGTAAATTATTTAATTTATATAGAATTATTCCTCTAGGGCACACTTTCCTCGCAGATACACCCTTGAAAAAAGTTCGCCTTTATTCCTTATAGATCCCCTTTTTAAATACCAATGCAGTGTTTCCTAATAGATACACTTTTGGGTACAGTTGTGTACACAAAGGTGTAACTAACAAATTTACTGCCGTGCCGGCAACACACACATCCCAAACCCACCATCAAATTTACAAATTTAACAGAGTCGACGGAGCTCCGCTCACGCGGATCTCCTATTTCTGGGTTGTTCTGGCCCTCCGGGCCTGATATAAAAACGAACCTAACCTAACCTACCTCATATTTATGATACAAATTTTGGTTAATCTAGGGTGTGATTGTGATAGAAAATTGTGTGACAAAACTTAACTTGTAAACACTGCTGACTTTTCAAACTAAACGCAATCCACTTCTATATTATAGATGAACATTATTTTAATATGCATACCTCTTAATTAAACTGCTTACAGACATGTTTTCTCTGCTGACCAATTGTAAAATCTTGCTGCCCAAATAATTATTTTGCAGCTCGACTGTTTATTAGGCAGACAAATGACAAAAAAAGCTGATCGAAATTGTTTAAAATGTTACCCGTTTATAAATTGTTTGCTGAACAAAGAGTTGTAGCCCGATTTTTATTTATTGCCACCCAAATCTTTTTATGCTGCCCAAATGAATTAATTGCTGATTTTTTTTGCTGATCGATTTTTATAACGGCTGACCATTTAATTACTTCCCTATTATTTTTCGTTCGGTTGGTGAAAGCGGTGGTAGATCACAATCCCCTGTTCATTTTGATTCTTATCCACTACTTTTTGACACACTTATTTTAGCTTCACTTGTAACTAACTGACAATGTAAATCAATCTAGGAAGGAAGTCGATTTTAATAACCTTACTTACAAGTCATCGCGATGGACTTAAAGTTTCGCATGCTCATGCGATTTCCATGACAATACAATAATATGGTACTATCATGCTGGTATGATTATGTAGACGGGAGGTGTGATTAGTAGATCTGTCGAATTTGAATTCGTGTAACCTTTTGAACGCCAAGCAGCGAAGCAATACGACATGTCTCAGACACCAGAGTCTGTGGCGTATGAAGTTCGACGGCAATTGCCGACGACTAGATGATTTGATTTGCCGGCGCTCAAAAGGTTTAGTCGACTTTTTGATAGATATCATCAGTGTTAGAAGTATAGTCGGCAGCAAAAATGTGATAAGGAATTATTATATTTAAACTTATTTAACTCCCAAATGCTGAGATCACAGCTGCTGTAGCACTATTAGTACGGCGTTCATGGGGGTCTAACATTAAAACGGGTAAAAAAAATAAGTTTCTACTTTCAAGATTATGAGTAGTAAAATATTTTCCAAACCCCTTCATGCGGTCGTAATTTTAGTAAAGGCTCGTCGCATAGTTGTGCGGTGACAATAGGTGCGCTCCGTCTCCGCAGTAAATCCCAACACGATAAGCAACCGTCCCATTGCGTAACCAACATAAGCGAAAATCTGCAAATCAAGGGATTAAAAGTATTAATAAATGGGTTCGTTTTGCAAAATTTCTACCATGAACTGTAAGCAGAAAATAAAAGCTATATGCGGGTGATTCTACGGGCGTTTCAACCGCCCTCAGTCCGCTGTCATAAATATTGAAAGAATGAGCTACACCAAACAGCTAACATTCACACATAGCTATACTGTTATCGTAATACTTGCCACAATTGATCGAATTTTAAATATATAATCGCCTATTTCTTAAATATTTAGGACAGCGGACTGACGGCGGTTGAAACGCCTGTAGAATCACCCGCATAGAGTAACTTTTTTATATACTGAGAGCTATAACCGTCAACGCATCCATTTAAAAATAAGAATAAGCTTCTTTTTTTTAAACAAATCACACGGTAACAAAAACACAAGCAACATCCGGTGTATTCCAAACTAGGCTGAGCCTGTATCAACTCTTGTAGAAGGCCCACGTCAAATTGTGTTAGTCCAAATATAATCCTAAGGGCCGAGTTCACCAACAATTAAACGGACGGTTAGCGGTTTGACGGTTGTCAAATGTATTGACTAACAGCTGATTAAGACTTAACCGTCTGTTAAATTGGTTGGTGAACTCGGCCTTTAGTGTCAGTCAACTAAAGTTAAGTTAAAAGTCACATTGACAAATTTTCTTAAATTAGGCCGTTAGGCCTTACGAGATTGAGAGGCTAGTTTGCTTTGCGTTCTCAGTGAATTTGTATCGAAATGTCTACTCTACTGCCAAACTATTTTTGGGCAAAATATTTTTCGCCAAATTTCACTTATTGCAGTAGTTTCATTTCTCAAACTTATTTTTAGCACATATACATTTCGCATTTTATTCATTTGGTCAAATTATCATTTGGCATCATTTTACTTTTTTAAGTTTTATTAAGACAAACGATTATTAAGCAAATGTTTTCCTTTGGCTAATACATATTATATTCCAAAAAAAGTTCATCAGGCCCGCAGGGCCAATCTTCACAGAATAGAATAGGTTGGTAGTTTAAGAACGATGCAAATCATTCGCTTTTTTTGTGTAAAATATGTTAAGTATTCCAACTAACATTTGACTAAATGTTTGGTAAAATGAAACATTATCAAGTAATTTTTTGTTAAAAAATAATTTGCTAAAAATAATTTTGCTAACTATAAAATTGCGATAAGTTTTGACAACTTAATGATTTTTTGTCAAATGATAATTTGAGTAAAATAGTTTGGGATGTGATATTTTGGGAAAAGTTTTTTGCCTATACATTAGTAATCCACTTTACTGAAATGCTGAAAGTTAAACCTTATGGGATTCCAAGCCCCATCAGTTAGTTTTGTACGATGAGAATAAGTCCAAAGAATAGACGACTCTTTGCAATCCTCGCTCCACACTCGAGCCGTCCAATCCCCTATGGTTAGAAAGTTCTTCAAAAATGTTGGATTGCGTTGCAGAGCGTAAACTGGACCGAGGTGAGCTTCGTACTGATAACAAAATAAACAAATATCCCTTCAATGTCATGCGTTTTAAATCCACAAGAACGCCCTGAATTATTAAGAGACATGACAATTTAAAAAATATAGTTCGACTTGACTTCACGCAGTGTTTTCACAAAAAAATGTTATCGTTTTCGTTCATGATATAAAATACCGTTTCAAATTCATAAGTATTAAATAAGTAAACCAGGTTTTCTATATCATTTGTTTATTTCAGTTTAATTCACCTTTCAAACCGTTTTTGTCAAATTTCGCTGTAAGGGGTCAGATAAAAGCTGTTTTCGGTTAAAAAAAAAGACAATTGTCTTAGAATAGTGTAAGTTATTCAACGTTAAACATTGTAAAGCAAATTAAATTGCATGCTTACCTTAGTAGGGAGTTTTTCCAATGGGTTTTTTCCTTTTCTGTTTCCACCTATAACTGCTCCAGTTTCGGTTCCGACCATAAATCTGTAAATCGGCTTTTTTTCACAGTCGGTTATTTATTATATGACCTGCTGTTATTTGCAAAAACATTTAAATTACCTTGTGGGTATAGTGGGTTCATATTCTAAAGCGGATATTCCAATGGCCCTTTCCATGCTTTGTGTGTCGGTTGGAAGTTTTACTAAATCTATTATCATTGAATCCGTAGGTTCAGCCATGTTTCTTATATCCCACCTGCAATGCAAGCGTCATAAAACGTATTCTTATTGTATTCAGAATTACACATACTTAAAAAACATACCCTCCTTCAGCAGTCGGGTAAAAAGTGTTTTGTTCAATGCTGATAGATTTCAGGAATGCCATATTATAACGAAGCTATGTTGTAAAAAAACTTGCCACTTTACAACGCCATCTGGCGAAGCTGAAAAGAATTCAGCTCCGATCTTTGAGTTTATAAATAGAACATTTCTAACGAGGTCGCGGTGGGCCATGTGAGGAGGGCACATTCCCGCAGCTTCGCCTCCTTTACGCATGTCCCACCAACCCACCTAGAATTAAGAGTTCATCAAATAATGTTACTTACATTAAGTATTTATTCAGAATCTACGTATCATGAAACCATACCTGCCCGTTTAACATCCCACCGACCAGGACATTCTGGTCTCTAGGGTTGTACTGTAAATCGAGAAGAGGTTGTGTGGGCTTAATAGTCAGCTCCGGTGCGTTAGCATTTTCTGAAAAACGTAGTAGAAAAAATATGTTTAATTTGTAGGTCTGTAAAATGAAAAGGGTTAATAGTAAACACAACAAGGGTTACCAATGTCCCAAATGTACGAGACTTGTTGAGTTCTGTTGTTTCTCATGAGATCTACATCAGCGTATGCAGTAGCCAACCGGGCGCCGCCGTCGGCCTGCCAAGACAGGGATCTCACGGGCCTTCGAGTGCCCGGCTCCCGATACACGTTTACAGTGTGGCAACTGCTTCGCTCCACGGGTGGTATTGATGGCAATTCTGAGTAGTATGTTTGATACATATCTATTGCCTGATTTTGAAGTATGTTGTGCTCCATGCTCTGTATAGCAAAAAAATATGGAAAATTACAATTCTCATAATGACATTGAGGCACACAATAAGTATACCTACATAATTATCAACCAGGGGCCCTAATATGGCTGCGTTTATCGCGTGACAAAGTTTGGATAAGGCATCCGTCACCTTCTGACACGTAAACAAGTACGAGAGTGATGGATGCTTTATCCACATTTGAGACGCGATATAGACGCAGCCATACTGGGCCCGCTGGCAATTGCCTTTGTCTACTCGTAATACCGTTTTTTAAAAACAATAATAATAACATGGCGGTAATTAATAATATAATATTACATTAAGGTTTATATTTGAATGAATTTACTTGGCCGATATATACAGGGTGGTACTCTAGAAACTGTAGGTATATTGTATATTGAAAGAGATGAAATTTCAGCTAAATTTATCGGTAAAACTTGTATCCTTTTTTTTTCTTTCAATGTTTTTTTTTTACATATTTTTAAACTTAAGTAATATTTTTGGGTAGTACTTACACGTACTTGTGACGGCACAACTTTTGATCTAATGGCTCAAAAAAGATAAAATATAATTCATGGTAATGGCATCAGGTATTACTAAAATAATAATTAATAACTGTAATTTTTTGTCAAATTATTGTTATGAAGTCATGCTATTGCGATGTATCTATTTTGTTTTATCTTTTTGGAGTATTCGATTAAAAGTTGTAGGGAGGTAAGTAGGTGTACTACCTAAAAATTCATTTAAAGTTAAAATTCTTTAAAAAGACATTGGCTAAAAAAAGATTAAGAAAACAAGTTTTAGCGATAAAACAAGTTCTGCACGGTTTTTAAACTGGTTGGCAAGATATTTATACAAGAGTAGGTAAGGCATAGACGTATTTCAGATATTTATGTATGACGTACATGTCCCAAATGCATTACTGCATGTATATATGCATCATCCTTCTCAATTTTCCGCCGATACCTCTGCGCAGCTTCGGGATCATTCATGTTTATATCTTTTGGCCAACCGCCTTCTATATGATTGATGCCGGAACTTGTATATTCCGCTCTAAAATCACAATCCTTATCTTAAAATCAGATTCTATGTAAGATCGTTAATAAACCCCTTTGCAAAGATAACGGGCACTTGGATTGTTTCGACTAGTTTAATTATAGGTAGTGTACAAGAATGAGATGTTACGAAATCAATTAAATTTATATTATTTATATGTAAGTGTAACGTAATATAGTGCATTATTTTTCTTCTTTACGTTATTTCATTTGTTGCATAAAATCTCATTTCTCTACAGTATATTTAAACTACTTATTAAAATCGTGCCCGTTTTCATGGCGAGGAGGTGTAGGTAGGTAAGTAAATTAATAAAGCAGAATCCTTACCGTACGGAATTTACCCAATGCTCTGACATAGTTCCAGTGTTTTGTATACCTACATGCACTGGATTCCGTAATATGTAGTTACTGTAAAATGATGGATTATTCGGTATGTTAATTAGCACCTCAGGACCGTGGTCTTCAAACAAGCATTGTCTTCCAAATTGTTTTCTTTTCCTGGTGTATTCGTAAACGATTTCATTTTTTTCCGGTTTCTCCATGACTTAGGCACAGTGATTGCTGTTAATTGTAGTAAACTCTGGTCTACGCGTATTGTGAAATCGATAAAGTCGCTTGGTAACAATATTATAGAGTCCATTTTACAGAACAACTAACTAAAATGTTTCATAAATATGTCGTAACTATTTTAAAATAAAAGAGTTGCTAAACTGTAAGTATACATTTACTAGAAACAATTGAATGAATGAGCGTTAATATAAAGGAATTGGATCAGCTTGTGATGCTCTTCTCATTGTCAACACTAGCAGTCTCGGCGGAGACGCGGCTAGTTTTGCGTTGCACTGCTCCAAGAGAAGCTTCCATCGAATAGATGCTCTTTCTTCAGCCGACATAGCCCTCAACTGCGCTGCCTAAAGAGTTACCTTAATTATAACTTTGTTATAAGTTGTTATAATGCACAATAATTGTTCGTTAAAGCAACGTACAGAATACCCAATAGTTTCCTCCAATATGTTTAACGGCAGTCGAGCATTTAATTCTCCAGTGTGATCCGAGAAGCGAACTCTTAGCTCTTCAATGTTTTCGCCACTACAGTAAGAAATTGTTAGTTGTTTTATTATTTATTAAAACGAACATTTCACAGCATTACAGTAGAAGCAATGCACTGAGAAACTTATTATTAAAGCTTAAACAGAAAGAAACTTAATATTATAACACACATAAACTGATAACAGTTTCATTCAGTTTTCAGTTTTCGTTTATTTTTAAATGCAAAATTAGGTGATCGCCATGTACTCCGGTAACTTATGTGCAAATTCGCGGCATTTGTCAGGGTTGGTAGTGGTACTACATTATGGTTATAATATAACCTGTGGATTAAATGAAACCAAGGGATAAAATAAAACGTATAGGATAAAACGACGTATTTTATATCTTGGTTAGGTAAATAAGTCTAATAATAATAATAGTCGATTGTTCAACAAGGGACTAAAACAAGCAATAATGACACGAGATGTTTAGCCACGCGAGCGAGCGAGCGATAATATTAAGGTTGTTTAGTCTCGCTTTAAACAATCTACTTTTCTTGACTCATTTAACTAACTGGCCATAGGATAAAATGTCAAATTTTATCCCTTGGTATAATATAATCCATAGGCCAACCCTGAAAGTGCCGCGAATCGCACAAATATTACCGATGTCTAGTTATCACATTCCTTCGATTTTCATTAAGAGGCAAAAGTTATGCCGATTGTTTTTAGACCGGCGGCAAGATTTCATTTGGTTCAAAAAGATTCCTGCAGGCTCGAATCCTTTGTAGGTTCTGATATTTATATTATTATCTACTTATCGTTTAATTAGAAAGACGAGGAATCAGTTAACCAATTACCCCTGGGTTTAGGAGATGGGTTTTGGGTACACACGTGACGAGGTCGTTGAGGTCGAGCGCGGTGAGCAGCGCGTGCAGCGAGGCGCAGAAGGGCGCGCCGCCCGCCAGCCGCTCGCGCACCTGCGCCGCCGACGCCGCCGCCGCGCGCTCCCCGCTCCACGCCGCCCACGCCGCCGCCTCGCCGCCGCCTGCGCCGCCGCCACCGTTATACCCCAGCCTCACACTTGTCGAGTGCCATGGGAAGCAGCGAGGACAGGAGGCAGATACGTAGTGTGTCCACGGTACTCGTCATGCCGCACGTCTTGCTCCTCGTCAAGCCCCCGGCTCCCCGTTTTGTCGGTTTTTTGTGCGAAGCGTCGTGAATAATTGCGGGAGTAGAGCAATGTGTGGGCAGAGAAGGCGAAGTCGCGGCAGCGCGAGGAGCAGAAAGATGAGCGATGTGTGGTAGGGGTATCACACACGACACACAAGCCGACCACGCGATAAAGGCGTGGCATCCTTTCCTAGCTTTTGGGCTTTTAGTAAGACGTCGCGGCGCGAGCCATTCAAGACATTTCAAGTTCAGCGCAAGTAAAGCCGCGGGAAAGTCATAGTCATATTTAAAAATAAAAAAACTACGTTATAGTCGCTCAACTATCATCATAAGAGATATCTTACCGTTGAGGAGTTCCGTTGGCCATCTGTGGTCCTCATCATCAGTTCCACTTCACAAAATAATACTTTCTGAATGCAAATGCTATACTGAGGTTGCTATCTGACTCCCATCTCCTGGATTCGTCCATAATGCGGACTAAGGGCAAAAGCAAGTTTTCTATACAAGATAATGAAGTACGAACGCGTGTTGGCCTGGTTGCGCACATAGAGCAGCAGCGCCTCCGCGTCAGCGCTGTGCGGCTGGTGCGTGATGACGGAGCGCGCGCACGCCTGCACGCCGACGCGCCCGCGCCACGACACGCGCGCGTCCGCCACGAATAGCACGCTCTCCATCGGTCTCCACTCTTTCGCCCTGGAGTGGACGCGGACGGAACAAACTCGACAGTTATTAATTTGTCCAAAGAATGCAGAAGAGAGTTGCTTAAAGAATCATATAGCTGACGCAAATCTACCTACATTATGTCAAAAACTTTGGCGGCGTAATTTAAATGTAGGTCTGTGTCTATGCCCAATTAAAGCTTTGTATTTCCAAGAGACTAAGTATGATCATGATCGCGGAAAGATGGACAGAAGGACATGGCGAAACTATTAAGGTTCCTAGGTAGTTTCACTTCGGAACCATACAAATCTTTTGAACTGTAATGATAGCCGGAACCTCTACATCCAATGTAATCCGAATAACCAAGACGATGCTTTGGAAAGCAAAGTATTGGTTCAAATTTAGGGCTCCGACTACCACGCCTTTGCTGCGTTAAAGTAGAAATACGGAAATTTAGAGAGCGGAGGCGTTGCGGAGCGGGTTTCTTGTAAAATAAACGTAAGGTATAGCAATGCGCAAGGCGTGGTGTTAGTGTTTTTAATAAGGGAACTCGGTCTATGCGTTTGTACCTACATAAAAAAGTGCATGCAAGCAAGCAGCCCACGCACATGATAAAGAAAGGCCCGCAGCAATTTCGTTAATATCTCGGAAACTCAAAACAAACGTAGGTAAATAAAAAATAGGTACCTAAGTATCTATCTAAGTTACTTAACGTTTAGTGGGTTGATACAGTCGAGTTCATAAATATGTGTACACTTTAGTACCTACAGTCAAGGACTTTAATTGTTATGTCACTATGGAATCCTGTCATAATGACAGCGTCAAACCACATAAAAGAAATTACGCCATAATTATTGATTAACGTTATGTGACAGGGTTCCATAGTGGCATAACAATTAAAGTCCTTGACAGTACCTTGTCTATTTAATGTCATGTTTAAACTACCATATAAGAATTGTCACAGCGATTAAAGTGACAAGGTACTAAAGTGTACACGTATTTATAAACTCGACTGTACCTATCCCGTAAAGTACGTGTTTTACCTTTGAATAGTATCGATGTCGAAAATGTCCAGTGTAATGGACGCAGGCGTCGTGTTGTCTATTAGGTCGACGCTCCGCACTGACATGTCGACCCCCGTTTTCGTTTTTATGCCCTTCACAGGTTTAACCGACTTCACAACTACCAACAAGTCCACGTAAACATTGGTGCTTTGTTCTGTGGGTATTAAAGTTATCAACGTTAGTAATTAAGGGTATGCAGATTATTATGAAGAAATTAAATGCCTATATGGGCTAGTAACCGTACTTGTCTGTGTGTCGGTCGTCTGTCCATTTGTCACCATCAAATCACACAGCCTATTTTCATCTTATATACTTACCTACTGGATGAAAAACGGTGAAATTTGGTACAATTATTATGTTTATGATAGTTCAATCAATACATTTTAAGGGTGTGGGCCCTATTGATCGGTGAGATGATTCCGCCAACTTGAAAACGCTCTCTTGACTTCAGTCAGTGAACCAACCATAGACGTGTAATTTAAGCCTACAGGTACATTTTAGTTTTATGTACTAACAAAGAATATACGTAAAATAAAACATTATCTTCAAACAAATGAGCCTAAAATTGGGAAAAAGATGATATAGGTACTTATTTAGAGCTTCACTCATAGAATTCTTGAACAAGTTTGTGGGTATTACCTACACCTACTACAGAACCCACCATAATGCAAGTCCGACTTGTACTTTACCCGGAAGTTTTAGCACCTCGCTTAGTCCGTAGTACGCGGCTGATGGCTTGGACGGAATGTGAAGGAGCGGCAAGAAACTTGTATACGAATCGCCCGTGTGTATGCTCACATCAGATATGCCTTCGTTGAGACATAAACTGAAAGGTGAAGATACCTGAAATAAAATAAGTAAATAAAGTTTTATAACTGCTCGCTTAGATTATAAATAAATATATAACTGAGTTAGAATACTTACTAAAGGTCTAAACATCTCATTTCCGCCCTTTACACCGATCTTTGGAGAGGATATTTCGACTATAATTTAAAAAATAGAAGATATTATTCATATTGTACCTACTTGCAAATAAATCATGAAACAGTAGCTTAGTTTTTATTTTAATTTAAATAAGTTTAGTTTTAACTTTTAATTGTATTATTTTAAATAAAGCACTTGATTTTCCATCGCGATGTGATTATATTTTACGACTTGGTGGTTTGACTATACTTACCAATATCACCAACAAGAAATCTTTCATAAAATGTTATAGCGAAATATTCTGACCCCCAAACATCGACATGAATTGTATCGACTTCCGAATCTCTCAAAGTAAAAGATGTAACTCCTCTTGACTCTCCATTTTTCTTTTTATTCCCAATAGTTCGTGGACTGTTTTTTGCAATGATGATTCCCACAATAAGTGCATTTTTAATGTTAATATTCAAATTGTTTAAACGAACTCGTTGTATTCCTGCCATTTCAATATTTTTTCAAAACTTTCTATCAATTAATAAACTTGACTGCTACGATATAGTTTTTGAGTTTCAACAAAATCCCGCCCGCAGCGCGCCAAATGCAACGGTTACAATACCGAACGGAAGCGGATACTATGCTTGGAAGTATATTATTTTTTTGTTTACCCCGAAAAGGTCGAAAGGAAGAAACTTACAGCCATTGTTATGCTGGTGCCACATCGTTCAACACACAAACACTTTCAACCAAACCTGTGACCCTACTTTGAAAATCGAAGTTCAAAGTTGCGTTAGCTCCATCCCTTTCTCTCGATTTAGTCTCAAATGACGAGTGTCAAGGATGGAGCTAACGTAACTTCGAACAAACGGCAAACTAGCGATATATAGTGATATATCTCAAACTAACGCGTCCAAAGCAATCTTTTATTATGGACTACGATCAGTTAGGGTGTTGGACGGTAGGGGCCCGACAGACTATCAACATTATCAGCAATAGCTGTATGTAAAATTATACCGTTGATTAAAAAAAAATGGATATCTCTCATCGTATCGCGATATGCATGTATCGCGTGATAATATTGATAATCTAAACCGCCCCATAGTATTACTTTATGACGATACTATGAAGCAAAAAATTCGAAACTTCCCTTTCCCTTGTCATTCGAGACTATACCTATTGGCAGAAAGGGATGGAGATAACGTAACATCCAAATTCGATTTTCAAAGTTATTCGAAATGGGCGCTCCACATTCGCACGCGAACGCGTATATGCGTAATGTATGCGGCCGGCCTTATGATGAATACTCTTCATCCAATATCTTCGTTTCCTCTATCTCTTATTAATTGGTTTTTTACTTTTAATGTAGACCTAATTATATCGTCGAGCGCGCGAACTAGAAACACAATTGTGAACACTGTGAATGTGGAGCCAACAAGAGCTTACGCGCAATTCTCGCTGCCATTCACGCCTCGCCCGCGAACGTAAAGCGCCCAAGAGATTCGATATATTTTCGTGTCTACTACCACAGTATGTAAAATACTACGGGTCGTCGTGGTAGGTAGGCGGGAACGTTACCTGGCTACATTACGCTATTTGTCAAATTTAGTATCGATCTATTCTTATGCCAAAAAAGTTTGAAGTATTCTTGTAAAAAATGACAAGACAGGATTTGTAAACGTAACTGAGTAGGAGTTTCAGTGATAAATAATTAATTCAATGAAAGATAAGTTGGTTGTTGGAGATTACGTAGTGACACGGTTATCTAGTTTCTATTTGGCGTTTCCCATGGTACGTATTTAAATTTCTGTAACATATTTTGCGGCTCCGGCTCCGACAAGTATTTGTTTTTAAACTGGCGCTTAATTTTGTAATAATTTAAAGCTACGTGAAAATATAAATTATTCATTATCATTATATATTTTTTTGTGATGTAAAAGTTGTATTATGTTTGTGTTATTATTCACAACACCTGTATTTCAGATCCCACTGAAATTACCAACATAATGGATGAATCAGAAATTCTACAGGATGAGGGGAAAGCTGACAACCTATACCCAGCACTGTTTCAGTGCTTTACCATCATACTATGTGGGTAAGTTCAAACAAGTTCGTAGTTGATTTTATAATAGGTGATTATTTTGATTTAGACTGAAATGTATATTTTTGTATTAAGTTATTACATTCTATTATAAATTTTTAACATTTAATTCAGAATTCAACATTATTAAGTGTAAGGAGCACTAATATTATTCATAAAACATATGTTTTTATAATTCTTAGATACCTAGCAGGGCGCCTAAATGCGGTGTCAAAGATAGAATCCAAAGGAATTGGCACTTTTGTGGGCACCTTTGCTCTGCCATCCCTAATCTTTTTATCAATTGCTAAGCTGGATTTCACCACTGTCAACTGGACATTCCTGTTTGCCATTCTGCTGGCCAAAGGATTAGTGTTCTTTTCTGTCATGATTGTTACCATTCTGGTATCAAAACCCGTGAACCTTGGTAGAGCTGGCATATTTGCCATCTTTTGCACTCAGAGCAATGACTTTGCTTTGGGTTATCCTATCAGTAAGTAATATAAATAATTTAACAATTTTTAACAAAATTTTGCCTGCCTTTATTAATACTGCATAATAGTGATTGAAAATGTGAACAGCGCCTTTATTCTAGACGGTAAAAACGATATCATATTTGACCTGTTACGGAATCATTTTTCACCCGGCTGCGATTACTGTCAAGAAAATAAGAGCTATTAAAATGTTGACAATACAATAACAGATCAAACACAATATGGTTTTCACCGTGTTGAATAGAGGCCCTGCTTGGTTGCTAGAAATACTTTGAATATCTTATTTCATCACTTGTTTTCAATCTATGCTGGCACACCCTGCGCTGCCAGTCTAATGGATGTTTTACAGTTATGTCAATGTGTAAAAAAATCAAGTCCTTAGGGACTAAAAATACCATACCTACTAAACTATCATAATGAAATAACATTTGGCATATCTCATAGCGCTGATGGCCATTTTTTGCAAGATGTTGATTGTGCTATTGCTTTATGTACTCATCCTTTTTACATACTAGCTAAACCTTTATCTTTATCTAAACCTTCTGTATATTTTTAGTAAATGCAATCTATGAAAACACTCATCCGGAATATGCTCTGTTCTTATATCTAATGGCTCCAATATCATTGGCCATATTAAACCCGGTTGCTTTTGTCCTAATGGAGATTAAGAAGCAGAGAGACAATGCTCGGATTGTTACAACAACTCCTGAAGGGGAGAGGCGGAGTGATCTTTGCAAGTTCAAACTGTTAAGGCAAATAATAAAGGGGATTGCCTTAAACCCAGTTTTAGTTATGACTGTATTGGGTATTGTAGGCAACATTGCCTTCAAACATCATCTTTCTGTGTACATTGAAGTACTTTTAAAGGTAAATAAATTTGTTATATAATATTGGTTTAGTATGTATGATGTAATAATTTTAATGTTGGTCCAGTTGTTTTATTTTGTTAGTGTGTTGAAAACTAGCATATTCAGTATTTTCGTTAGGTCAAAACATTTCAATAAATATAGTTTTGGGTGGAGTACAGGTGTACAATGAGCTCTGTAAATTTTTATTAAACTCATTTGCATTGTAATCTTAATGCACCCACCCATGACTCACCCATAAAGTGAAACACAGATGTGAAAGAAATATATTTTTTTTAAATAAGGGTCACTTTTGGGGGACAAATTAGAAAATTTAAAAATAAAGTTTTGCAAATCTTACTGTGTCTATATATATCAATTGTAGTTTTGATTTTATTCATGAATGAAAACGAAAATTGACCATTCCCCCCTGATCTCCGGAACTACTGAGCCTAAAATTTTGAAAACAACACAAAATATAAAATATTGTAGCAAAAAATTTTTTTTTATAAATTACAATGTACAGAACCCTCCACGCAAGTTCAACTCGCACTTGGCCTGTTTTTTATGTACGTTCACCTATTTCTCTGACAATTTATGGAAGTATCATTTGAAGAAGTGGAACTGATGATGAAGACCATAGATGGCCAACGGTACTCCTCAATGGTACCTATTTCAAGGGTGGGGATAAGATTTCTCGATTCGATAGTTGAGCGACTATAATGAAGAACATTTAATTGTTTAAATATGACTATGACTTTTCCGCAGCTTGTCAGTATCCGTGTAAACCAAATAAAAAAAATAGTTTTATAATTGCTAAATTGCCTAACTGAAAGATATAGATTTTTTTGTCCTAGATTATTTGCTGGTTCCATAAGGTATAACGATAAACAATTTCTAGGCAAATAAAGCTATACGATCTTAGCAATAAGATATATAAATAACTAATAGGTAAATCGCTTTTTTAGGTGTTCGGGGATTCTTTTACAGCAACAGCTTTGTTTTTGCTGGGACTTAGAATGGTTGGGCAGATACACAGACTGCGAGGGCCCGCGCTGTTGCTGCCATGCGTTTTAATAATGGTGAAACTGTAAGTTGTAGTGATTTTAAAGTAAAATGGATGCAGGAAAGGTGCAGTGCTTTTAAGAGGATTGTGAAGCGATGCTTAAATGGCGTAGCTTTAAAAAAACATCCATACAAAGGGCACTGGGTAAGTATGTATTAAGAAAATTCTTTTTTTTCAGCAGCCACGGATGATTTTCACATAGTTGTTTAGGACCTATATAGGCATATTTACCCCTAAATCACGTCCGATTTCCACGATTTTTCAATATGTTGTAGTTTTTATGAAAAACTGGGATTGAACGTTTCCGTTTTTTTTTTAAACGTACAGAAATAATTTTGCATATTATCTACAACGTATTCAAAAATCCGTAGAAATCTGACTAGTTTTAAGGGGAGACAAACGTTATCGCATTTTGTATGGAAGCTTTTAGCTTCACAATCCTCTTAACACCTAAGTTAACCCTTAATAAAGCAACCAAGACCTGACTGGGTTTGAGGTGGGTCATAGGACTCGCACCTTAATTGAATTTCTGGACCTGTTGTAAGGGCCACGTTAAACTGCTACAGGCTGTTCTTATTGTTAATTTACTGTGATTCATTCTTTTAATTTTAGGGTTGTACTGCCCGTTGTGATGAGGGAAAGTGTTAGCGCCCTTCAAGCAGGCGCGAACGAATCTGAAACATCTTCCTTGGCAACGTACGCGTTCTTGTACGGCACCATACCTACGGCGCCCGCAGTGTTCGTCTTCTCTAATTTGTATCAATTGGAGATTGATCTGGTACGTGGGCGAAACTTGACAGTGATAGCCATCATGGCAAACGTTATTTAACTGCTATATCTGAAATAAACTACCCTATGGATAGCATAATGGTGAAATAATTTATCGTGGTTCCGGCGGAGATTACCTGTCGGATTGATACAAACTGGCAAAATTCGCACTCTCTTTAAAATATCATGTACAGATAAATAAAACCTGTTTATTTTAATTCAGATGTTTGACGTCAGTGCAGTTACCTATAATCGGTACTTTTTTTCCAGATGGCATCATCAATGGTGATCTGTACGTTTTTATCGGCACCCATAATGTTCATGTCGGCCCAAATGATATCCATTAACAAGGACTATGCTGATCAAATGAAGAGATTCGGTTTCCACCTCTCAATAGTATCCCTTATTGCTATTGTATGGGTGTTGACAGTTTTCATTGTTACGAAGAAGTATAAGCGAATGCCGCATCGGCTGACCATGTGCTTGATGGTTTCTCAGGTATTTTTTCTTCTATTTTTAACCTCATACTCAGGTCTGGCGATCAGTGCAAGAAGGATTCCTTACATATAGTAGAAGTCATGTCATGACTGTTGGCTTGACGTATTATTATGTACCTAAACGTTATGGTAATTTCCATTATAAACGGTTTTTGCAGGGGAGGGGGGATATTTCCGTCACGAGCTATTTGAAGTTGTTTCAAAGAAAAAGAGTTTTGATAGACATTAAGTGTTCTGTTTTTTAATTATTTGGTATTGAACCGTATTTATGACGTGGGCCTTACGGGCGAGGTAAAAACCTCTTAATCGGTTTTTACAACAATGATTAATTTTTTCCCGACTGTGCTAAGTCAAAACAACAGTTATGATTTTAACAATTTGTGAGTACAGTGCGAGAGGTCTTAATGTACCTATCTCTCAATAATGGGTACCTAATAATAGTCGCCAGTCGCGTTTTAGTTTTATAGTTATTTATGTGACTGGTGCATAATGAGAGGCATTATACACGAGTGTGGTTTTATGAAACGAGCCGTAACGCGAGTTTCATAATAAGATCACACGAGTGTTTTAATGCCTAATTATGCGTACAGTCGCATACATAACTTTATCTACATACATATCATAAGTTTTCTACAATATGTGAGAAACCTGTATCCGTCGTTACCCTGCATCTTAATGTACCTGCATCTTAATGTTCACATTAAAGTGCAGGTCACTTATACTGTAAAGTGAACAATAAGATTCAACTACAGCGATAACCAATACTTTATTGACATGTTATACTTTAATGTTAACATTACAGTGCAACCATAGATACAGGTAACATAATGTAGAGCATTTGCTTATCGCTTCTGAACATATTATATTGAAATTATGATATGGATGTAGATAAAAGTTTTTTTAACATGTGTATGGTTTTTATGGTTTAATGAGCAACCGTTAAAAATGTATTGTTCCAGTTGTTACTAGCGATTAGTGTGATTTGGGGCGGCCCGCAAACGAAGTTCACTCCCTCCGTGTCCGTGTTGTCGCAGCAAACATTATGCACCTTCAGCATGTACTCGTGCCTGCTCTGGACTTCCATGCTCTCCATCGGACTTCTGATGTTGCAGGTACTTTTTGTGGTTTCATTTAATTAATTACATGCTTCGCTATCTGATATCTGCCCTTTTTATACCCTTTTTATATGCTCTGATATCGGCTCCAGATTCTGTAAGAATAAACAAAGACAGTTCGTTCAAAGTAACAGTTCCCAAAACTTTCCCCTCTTATTCATAAAACAGCTAAAGTGTGCTTCAAGTGTGTCCTTATCATTGTGACATTTGCGTTTAACAGAAAGTGCCAACGCATACTTTAGTTAACTAAAATAGATCTATAGTACGTTTATGAATAAGGGGATAAATCTTCTTAAGCTGTCAATGGTGAAACAAAAATAAACAGCTATTTGAGCATCCTTTTGGGTACTTCATTTATTCATCGATCATCTAGGATCTAGGACTTTAAAGTAATCAATTTATACAAAATGCATTAAAGCATATTTATTTCCATTTAAATGTGTGTATCGATTAATACAAAATATCCAACATAATGACATAGATGATGACGCACATCGAAACACGTACACTCGACGCTTGATCCATTAATTCGCCCTTAACCTACAGTTGGGTTAGCAATATATGCAGTTGTAATCCTCTTCGAGCGATATTTAATCCAGTAATCCGTGGTTACTGCAAACCGACTATTACAAAGGTCGGCGTCGTATTACTCATGGAATATTTTATGCAGTTAGTGAAATAAATATAAATGCGCCTAGTTTGAACACGCGGGTATTTTAACTAAGTAATTATTAATGTCATCTTTTAATTTGCAATCAATTTAATTTTGGTAGAAAATAAATTTAATTCAGTCGTTATTAGTATTTTTACAGATTTGGATTAAGCTTTGCGCGTTCGTATAAGAGCCTTTTGCAATTGACAACAAAATCATTTTTTTAAGTTGTTTTGAAAAAAAAATGCATATAATAGGTCGGTTCATAAGTTCTGTCACTGAGATTTACTACAATTTAAAAAATAAATAAAAGAGTTTCATAAACCTGTAGCACATCAATAAAAACCTCATTTTATCTAGAATAAAAAGAAGCGTAATTTGTATTCTTTACTATTGCAATAATTTGATGAACGAGCTTTGAGCATTCCATTCGGGGCAGGAAAGCATGGTTCAAATCACGCACGACCACGATACTGATAACGGCTACAACTTTTGTAAGAGTCCTCTTATTGAATCGAAATTTGCGTGACATATTGACCAGACTTTTATCTTTAAATTCTGATACAAATGTATTCCAAGCAACTAAAGATCCGCTTATACACCGGTAAATCTTCATGTCTCATTGAATCGACCTTACGATTTTACATCAATTTGCAGCAATACGAAAACAGACCAAACTTCGAGCTTCATAAGCTGGGTTTTTGAGTGTCGTTAAGAAAATAATGCTGGTCTCTCAACATACCCAGATATGAGAGACTTCATAATATTAAACAAAAAAGTTTCTTAGTTAACAAAAACTAACCTTTAAAGCGTTTTCAAAAAGTGAAATTTTCAGAAAACTCGTGCGTGTTTTAATCGTCGCCGGCCGTGACTGTTAGAAGATAGTATGGGAAATTGCGGCGACTATGTGGAATGATTATTACTCCCTAAAAATGTACATTAATTAAGCTTTTATTTTTTATACATTTTGAAATTAAAAAATAAACAGAAGTTAGTTTTATTTGACTAAACCTTTGTGACAGAACTTAAGGACCGACTAAGTAAGTAAAGTTTGTCTCAAAAGAAAACTAATTTTTTTTTGTATTGAGGACATAACTAAAATAAATAATACTACTAATGGCCAAAGAGCTTAAACGCCACATGGTCTTTTCTACGTCATAGCTGGTGCTAGACTTCAAAAAGGACGTCATTCCGACGTAGCAAACACTGATAATACTTATTTAATATTATTTTCTCAGTAAACAATAAATATAAAAACAGTATAGTATGCTTTTAAGACAAACCTTTAAAAGCATAATTTTACCGGCACACCTTTTAAAAAAGTTCCTTTTTTTCAACTAGTTACAGAAGGCTCTCAACAAAACAGTGTCTAGGAAGGTCGAACGTGACTTCTCTTCTCTGTGCTTCCCTTCTATCACATAATTCGTAATTATTGACACGCAACCCATGTTGTCGATAGGGAATATGCATGGATTTTTAAATCGCATTTCTCAACAAAATAAGAAATAACCGTAAAAGAGATCACCAAAAGTGAAATCAAAATTAAAATTGGTCAAGAAATACGGATGATACAATCATTTAAAACTGTTAATTAGACAGAGAGATCCAATATGGACTGTGGGGTTACCATCCGTCCGGATTAGTCCGGACATGTCTGGACTTTTAAACTCTACTCCGGACTTTGGCCGGCTCTTTAATTTGTCCGTTTTTAGGGTTCCGTACCAAAATGGTACAAAAGGAACCCTTATGGTGAGACTTCGTTGTCTGTCTGTCTGTCTGTCTGTCTGTATGTCACAGCAGGTTTTCTCAGCAACTACAAATGCTATCAACTTGAAATTTGGCATAGTTGTACAACTTGCTTGCCCGCATCTATTTGTAGTAAAAAAAAATGAAATTAATTTTATTAATAATTGAAAAGGGGTCTAGAATGGGGGGTTCAAAAATGAAAGTGGTTCGATAATAGCAAATGGGGTGTCATATAAAAGGTCTTAATCTGCACATTTCAAACCTATTTTTTTGAAAAATTTCTGTTATGTACTTTTTGATTTATATTCAAAAATGTACAACAAATGACCGTTCCCCCCCCCAATCTCCGAAGTTTATTAATCAAAAATTCTGAAAAAAAAACATGACGTTTAGATAATTATTTATATTGTCTGGGAAAAATAAAATAAAGTGTTCATTATTTACAGTTTTTGAGAAATAACAAAAAAACTAAGAAAATCTGTATTAAAATTTAGGCTAGTCAAAATCGACCTTAATGCCTGGAAATAAAGCTTATAACAAAATGAGTATTTTCTTTTGCGTTTACCAAGCATATTATCCTCAATACGGAACCCTCGGTGCGCGAGTCCGACTCGCACTTGGCCGTTTTTTTTAAATTAGATGGTAATATGAGTAATAAACGACATATTAAATATCTACCATACCACTGAAACTAAGTGTAATGTAATGTAATGTTTGTAAAGTAATGTTTCCATTTTGTGACTAAAAGGTCCGGACTTTTATCGAATGAAATGTCAGGCTTTTTGTCAGGACTTTTCGAATTCCTACATGGTAACCCTAACTGTGACGTCATGTAACAGGTCGGCCATATAAACTCCGTGTTAAATTCTGTTTTGCTAGAAAGAGATAGGAACAAATCTTTGATGGCTTATATCTCGGTTATTTTTATAGCTATTCCAAAAATGTTTTTTCTCAACTGTTTGTACATGAAGCTGTGAAAAAAATGTGATGAATATTCCCTATTCCTGTTGTCAGTAGTAATATAAGTAATGGTGTGGTGGGTGGTGTCGGTAGAGCCGCGGGCCATGCTTCGTGGTGACGCTGTGGCCCGTGCTGGGGTTCGTGGCGTGGGGCGCGCCGGGCGTGATGGCGGCGGTGCTGCTGGCCACGCGCGCCGACCTGCAGCTGCGCGCCGACGCCGTCGACGCCATCCGGCTGTGCCTGCTGCTCTTCTGTATCACGGGTCAGGATCGTCACTTTATGATGATACAATTAAAATGAAATGAAATTATTTATTCGCTAGAACATACACAGGTGTTATAAATATATACATGTCAGTTTAAATTTATCATTAATAAATTGAACATTTGTTGTTGTTGAACTTTAACCCTTTGAACGCCAAGAACCACTAAAGTGGTCGTGTACTGTCGTGCCTACCACGCCATCGACCCATATAGTGGTCATAGATACAGTGCAAAATAGACCCGAGTATTTGTGACGTAAGGTTGATATTAGCTGTGGTTTTCAGTTGTCATTGGCGTGTGAGGACGACGTTTGTATCAAGTCAAAGACGTTCAAAAGGTTAAAGGTGACCGAACATATTCGTTGCTTTTGAACGTAGAGGCATGAGCGTATAAGTAACTAAGCTTTTTTGGATCCGGCAAATATTGATCACTTGATTCTATTAACGATGCTACTAATTGATATTCATTATGATAATAATTATGAAAACTTACTCAGGAAACTGTAATAAATGTAAAACGGACGTTTCTTTTGCAGTGACAACTGGCTGCCTGATTGTATACGTGCGGTTCCGGCGGCGCAGTGCTCAGTTCGCGTCGCTCTCCAGTGACATCGCTTCCGTGTCGGCCGACGAGTCTTCCGGCCTCGTCGAAAACGCGGAGCCAGTGTCGAACACGCAGACAGTGGCCAACAACGGTGAGTGATAGCTAAGATAACGATAGAAGTAGATGATTTTATTTTATTTAAATACTTTACGACACAAAATTTAGAATTAAATATATTGATATATTGGTCTACGTGATGCTTTTTGACAATAATTTTAAAACAGAATTTATTGTAAACCAACACAAATAATATTTTGTATTTTTTGCTTACATTGGATGACCGGAATAGAAGATCAAGGTAATTATTTCGACAAAGTGGTATATTTTAGCTTGAAGTAACAGAAAATTTATTGGTGACAAATAGAATTGCAACTTACAGGCTGCTACGGCACTATTACAGCGACTTCACCGAGGACTGGTAACGGCTGCTGCTCGAACGACCCTCAGTGCGAGAGCGGACTCGTCAACTCCACTGCCGCGGATATTGAAGACATCGCGGAGAGTGACAAGTAAGGTCTTCGACAAAAAACATTTTTGTTCTATTCTTATGAACTAAAAGATATCTCTCAATTTAGAGATTATAAAAAGGTATAATATGTGTCAAAGATAAGTTAAGTTAGTAAGTATTAGATTCCCGAAACTTTTAGTGCAGCCCTAGTACACGGGATGGAACTGGAAAAATTAAAAATATATCATTGGAATTGGGCAACTGCGAATGGAACTCGAGCACCGAATTTATCCTAACAAGGTTCAAGAAAATGGTGAAAGTTTTTTATGAAGTTTATCTCGTATGCATAAGGTGCATTTTGACTTGCCTAAGTTTATTGTAAAGTTCTCAAAAACTGTTAATTATGTCAACTTTATTTTATTTTACCCGTAAAATATAAATAATTATCCATAAGTCTGGATTCTTTGTAATTGTTTGCCTCCTAAATTTTGGAGACAAGTGGGCGACGGTAATTTTTTGTAAATTTTTGGCTTTCAACAAAAAGTTATTAAAGTTTACTGAATTTTTACAGTAGACGTTTAATTTATTGATCTCTAGGCATCCATCCGTCCATTACATTAATGTAACGTTAATTCCATCCGTTAGCCGCGCATTAGTGATGAAAATGGTGTGTCGTCTTCCACATTTCAACGAGCGATATAATTTTGTCAGAGAGTGCGCGTGCCCGGCGTCACAAAAGCAGCGCTGCGCCGGCGCGGGTCCGTGCCGGTACCTGGCGGAGCTGGAGCGCGCCGCCGGCTCGCTGGGGCTGCTGCCGCCCGAGCAGAGCCGCGGCCGCGGCGGCCAGCTGCTCAAGCACACCGTGCTCATCATCCTCTACAGCCTCACCATGTTCATTGTGAGTCATGTGGGGCACGGACAGGGTAGCCGTCCCGGCATCACATGCCTGAGAATACCCTGCATATGAGTCAAGTAGAGGCGCAAGGAACGATTCGGTACCTGGCTTTTGATAATAGTTTAATGAAAACCACCGTCTCCCTCCTTCTAACTAACGTAAGAACGAAGCTGGGATTCTACTTTGAAATCAGTAATTCGAACTTCGGATCGCCCCGTCACTTTCTTGCGAATTAGTGACGCGTCGAGAGCAAAAGGGATAGCAACAGACGAAGTTCGAATTACGGATTTCAAAGTAGAGCTTCTGTTGCCAGAACTGCTATTATATCGTCGCGGGAATCTGGTAGGTGCAGGCAGGCAAAGAAGAACTGTACTATATGACGACGATTGCGGGAGGTGTAGATCCTATAGAGGACATCTTTCGGCGGGCTTGAATTATGATAATGACAGTTTTCGAAATCCTCAATTGCCTATATTAAATACCTCACGGACCTCACGGTGACACTAAATTTCTAGAACTATGTCGCCATTTTTTTTTTACATCGAAAAACTTATTTCGCAGGGCATCACCTATACGACTTGGCGCATGATGAGGAACGACGAGAAAGGAGTGTTCATTGAGATCGAGTTTCTGGACATAGCTGCGACCTACGGACAGGCCTTGGTGATGTTCGTGCTGTTTGGATTGGACCCTGAAGAGATGCTCATACCGGCTGTCAGATTCTTCAAGAACAAATGGTAACAATATTATATTGTTATATTTAATATTCATGAAGACTTTATTAACACAATAAATTTGTGTTTGTCCTCGATCCGATTTTAATAATTTGATTGACTTATGTATTTAGGCACGGCGCAGACACTGTCGTCCTCCCGGCCATTGAAGACCTGAGCTTTGAGACGAAACACGTCTGCGACCAGTTCATCATGCATCATCTTGACCGCTGCAAGGAGGCCATCGCTAAAGACACCAGGCAAGTTACTGTGTATTTTTACAAGTTTCACTTCTATTAGATCATTAAAAAAAAACTGATGTGTTACTATTTTATCGTGGCTATCAGGTGTGGCTCCCCAATTTAATGCTTTTTACGTGCTGGGATCTGTAACTTGAGAGTTCAATGTGCCACGTTTAATGTTCGATCACAGCCTGGCATTTAAACCTACCCGTTGTACCAAAAATAGATGAGGAATGAGTGTCGGTGTACAGATGGCGCATGCGCACGTACTGCCCCGGCGTGTTCCGCGGCGCGTGCCTGGTGCGCTGGCTGGTGGGCTGCGGCCTGGCGCCCGACGAGCCGGCGGCCGAGGCCTACGGCCGCCACCTGCTGGACGGCCGGCTCATCGCGCACCTGCAGCACCAGCACCACTTCACCAACTCGCCGCTGCTCTACACCTTCACCTGAACCAGCCGGCCGGCTGCCCTGCAATACGTCCTGCTGAACCGCGATACTAACTCGTTTAATAACGACCGAAATGCACCTTACGTGTTCAATCAGTAAGATGCATTTTGCTGAGTACATTGTTAGTTACGCGGTTTAGCAGTATCATCAACGCTTTGCTGGGATTTATCGCATGCTATCTCAAACCAAGTTACAGCTACAATATAATATTTTAATATATACTCAAGGACAGATAAATTGCGTCAACTTACTAACAACTTTCAAACAAATTGATACAGTTTATGAACCATATTAACAAGGTACATATTTTATTTCTGTTTGAATGGCCTCTTTCATATTTATACAAAAAGGTTATGATAAAACACCCCAATTTACACTAAAAAATAAAGTCCGTAGTGCCAATGATCTGTAAGGTCTGTGTGTATCAATAGACTTGTTTCCCCAATATTTTAAAATGCCTTGAGTATGTATGTGAAACATATATATAGCTGTGACGGTTTGAAGATAGCTTGTAAAGGCCCTTTAACACGTTCTAGCGGCCCGGCGACGCGCGGGGGGCGACGGCCACAGAGTTCCAAACACTCCACTCGGTGAATACTTCATACGTATATCCAAATATATGTCACCACCGCTCCAGTCGTGGCCAGGCTGTAACGGCCTAAAAATATACAATTCGAGTTTCACCAAACGATTTAACAACCTATTAAATTTATGCTGCAAAATGTCCCTACGTCAAAATGTTCGTTTCAAAAAACATCCCATTTGCAAAAAGCCCGCTGATCCGCTTTTCATTTCGCACTCCCTTGCGTGAACATACAGGAATAAGTGACGTGGGTTACTATAAATTGTCATCCTGATAGTTAACTAATTAAATCCGGTTTTTGCGTTGAAACACCAATGCAGATAATTCAATTTGCTATTGGGATTCAAAGAATTGAGGAAAGGTACATTAGGCATTTTGCAAAAAGAAACTTTTCGAATAGGGTGATTTGTGAATCCCACATATATATACATAGGCCCATTTTTGCGAAAGGGTAAATTTCGTATGAGACCTTTTGAGACCAAAGCCTATTTAATTATTTTAAATTGATGGTGAATTTCAGCACTAAGCGACACACTAATGAAGTAATAAAAGCAACAGAATTTCGGACACTGATGTAGGTAGGGTATAAATATTAAATTAATCGAACAAAACTAGCGTAGAAGGCTAGCACGTGGAATTTATAATTTCCCTTCTGTCACCATAGACAAGTTCAAGCTGTGCCAGCACAGCGTCAAGTATTCTCTATTTACGAGATTTTACAATACAAGTGTAATATTATTTTAAGTAAGTATACATTTTAACTTGTAACATCTTTCTCAGTTTTTTAGAATTATTTATTAATACCTCATCGCGCACAATTAGTGTGCAAGTACTTTTTTTATTATTGAATACTATAAGGGTCAGTTCAGTTTATTAACTTGATAAAAAAGTTATAGGTATTTATTTAAAATGTGTTATTTCCGTATTGTAAATGAAATGGGTGAAAATAGCTGTATTATGTTACATTGCTCGAAAGAAACAGAAATGTTTAATATGAAAATGTGATAACGAAATGTAATGAGTTACCAGATTGATGTCATGGCAGTAGGGCACTTGCGTGCTTCATATGGTTAAGAGAAAAGGTATTTTATATATACAAAACTGGAAACAATTTTATCACTATATTCGATGTGTAATCGTATTAATAGACTTGTATTTACATAGATGTATTTATTGTGAAATCTCCGCCTTCTACATGTATACAGATCAATTTGATTTATCGCGATTCATATTTATAATACTTATAAGTGGCAAATGAGAGACTTTAACTTTGTGGTTTAAGTAAACGGCATTAATTAATCTTAATTTATAAACTTATTACTTGGGTCGAACAAGAATTCGATTTAATATTCTTTTAACAGTTTTCATTTCATCCATATGACGTCAACCATACCGATTCCGTATTAATCCGGCATCTGTCTTTAGTGGCCCAGACCAGGGAAGTCTTGGTTGTCTTGCGTTGCCTTGCCCTAATACAGCTAATCTTGTCAGTAAGTCAGAAGGTGCAGGCATTGCACACTTACACCGTGCCGTTACATGGGTGAAATCTGAAAAATGCAATTTGGTCTATCTGTTAGCTACCTAAAAGATCCAACGCAACGTTGTAAAGCAAACACAAAACGGCCACTTCGACATGTCACACATATTATCGAAGTTTTCAAACCAAATTAAATACAATTTGATCCACTACATAAGCGTTGAAGGATATTGAAAATGAACCTTAATTGACTTAACTCGAAAATAACCGTTAAAAGGTTCCCCTAAGTTCCCCAAAGTACGTCCCTATGAGATGGTTTTATTATTATGCGTGTTATGTACAATCCAGTGTTTACATGACATTATTTTAATTATAGTAATGGTTTATTGAAACAATAAAAATCAAGTTAAGTTATTGGCTATTTAGGTATGTTAAGTGATGTCTCAAGCTTGCTGTGATTTTATTGAAAGTGAATTGTTGCTAGTTTAAGATATTGTATCATTATTATATATCAAATATTATAAAATATTATCAACGTTGTATTGTTAAGAAGCAAAGATAAAATGTTAAAAAACAAGTAATAAATATTGTTGCATTCAGCATTATACCGTTGTTTTATTTTGAATTACGCATCATATTGAAATGAAATTCAATGAAATTGCCCGAAATAAAAAGGAAACAGTTTGGTTTTTGTCAGAAATATTATTGTGAAGAACCAAGTTAGAACTACAGGTCACTACTAAAGGCTGTTAGCAAGAAAATATAAGTCTTACTTATTTTTAAAGCCATAAAAGGCTAACGAACCGACGGACCGCCTGATGGTAAGCAGTCAACGTCGCCCATTATTATTATCGTACGGCCTGAAAAGGTAATCCTGCCATAATTATAACAATTTTATATTAATGCCCATAAACATCAGCAATGCCAGGGGCACAGCCAAGTTGCCTTTCAGTGAATACCTTACTCTTTTTTTTTGAAGTTTCAGTTCTAACCTAACCAAACCTATGTGATTAATGTTAAATATCCTGAAACATCACGGTTTCAGCAGAAAATAGCGTTCGATGTAATGATATAACGATGAAGTGAAATTCGGTAAAATGATGGTTACCCGTGGAGGGAGGTTCATTCCAGTTTCAAAGTTTGAGGAAGAAAAGACCTTTGGAAACGGACTGTAGTCAATTTTAATGGATGAAGGTTCCGTACCCGAAGGGTAGCCCAAGCCAAGGGGCCCCTATTAATATGCCTGCGCTGTCCGTCCGTCGGGTTATTCCCACCTTGTTACCACTGGTAACAGCTGAGAAGCTTTTTCTCATCTTTTACCAGTGGTAACTAATGGGAATAAAAATTCCCAACTGTTACTACTAACTACTGGGATTTTTTTCCCAGTAGTTATCACCAAATATGTTAGTGGTAACAAATGGGAAAAATATTCCCAGCTGTTACCACCGAGTACTTTAGCGGTAAAAGATGAGAAAAATATTCCCAGCTGTTACCAGTGGTAACAAGTTGGTGGTAACAAGTGGGGATTTAAGTTGTCTTATTTAAGCGTCTTTATTATGATTGATTTTAGTACAAACCCTGAAGTAAAACAATACTAAAAAATGGTTAAGTGTGAGTTGGGCTCGTGCCGATTTGATTGGAATCGAATTTACATCGGAATATAATAATACCTACTGTACGGAATCTTCAGTGCGCGAGTCCGACTCGCACTTGACTGGTTTTTTATATTTTATTCTGATCAATTAGTATTTAGTTTCTTTGATTGGAAGCTCCATTCCATTTAATTTCTGGCAAAGCGTTGACGAAATAACCAACCAAGAAGTAAAATACCTACCTAAATATTTTTACAATTGCAGAAAGAGGGCCTAAGCACATCATAAATGACAACACAGGAGAAAAAAAACATATATAATATAAAAAAGACTTTATTCTTGATTTTCTTGATCATCAATTTCATCTCCATCATCAGCTTCTGGTGTTTCCCACCACGTCAATAGCCCGAGGCCAGGTTCGTTGATTCCTCCTACTATTCTATAGGGGGCTACTGCTTGCCCAGGACATTCTGATCCTGGTGGCCCTGTTGGCAAACTCTCTTCAAATGCTTCGCTAGTCACTCGAAATCTTATAGTTTCACCTGGAAATTAAATATTGGTCATAAGATGTTTAACCCGTACATGATGTTTGATAAATATCATTGGAATATATCAATAGTCATGTCATGTTTGTTGTTTGGTAAATCTTTCAAGCATATAGTGTGTTTTTATCTACATCCATATCATGTCTTCCCTACAATATGTTAAAGTATTAAATGTCATTAAATTATTGGTTATCGATGTGGTTGCATCTTAATGTTCACATTAAAGCTGATACTTTAATGTAAACATTAAGGTACAGGGCAACCACAGATACAGGTTTCTTACATATTGTAGAAAATTTATGATATGCATGTTGATAAAGTTATGTATGCGACTGTACACATGTCATGATAATGATACAGTCAGGTGCGCAGGATATTAAGGTGCACAAGTGTACGCGCACGACACAGGTGCACACACTCTTCTGAACCCAGTGGAGCGGAAACCATTACAACCAGAAAAGAGGTTGGACATTTTTTATTGTTGTAAGTAGTATTGGTTACTTTTATTTAATACCTTATTTTAAATAACAACAACACTTCAAATCATGAAATGCTTTAAATTAGATTCTTATATAATATTATTCTTTAGGATAAAAATCTAAAAGCAAGCAGTCTTATTTTTAGGTATTTCCTAAATAAAATATTTTAGCATAGGCAAATATGCACACAGGACGATGTGGGGCAAAAAACATTAATTGCAAGGTTTGCACATAAGGCAATAAACAGGCTAATAATAAAACAAAAATACAAGCATATAATAAAGAAAACACTTTTAAACAAAGGATAAACACCTGCATCCATAAAGAGATCATGCTTTTCTCCATCCTCTTTAGGGTATTCCCATACCCAGGCTTGCTCGGTTTCATCAAATCTGGACGGGTGTTGAAGAGCATTTACTGGTATTAACACATCATCAAAAAATCCTAAAGTAACTGAAATTATATCATCAAGTTAGTGATGCAGTTTTCAATAATCGGCAAAAACTACATACATCTGATTAATTCATACCATGAACACCTTCTCTGCCACAGCTTCTAATTTTACCTATGAGGATTTCTTCTACTACCGGCCTAAACACAATGTATCTAAACTTGACTTCAGTGTGTGATGAGCCATCTCCGGGAAATATGTATGAATGTCCAATATGAGTGATGTCGAAAAGTGCTATAGATAATCCGACATTTAACAGAACCTGAAATAATCAGATAAATTATAGAACAAGTTTACTTTTGTTTATTTGGTTACGAAACTCGTCATGTATTTCTACCTTATTTGCCAATTTTCTGTTAAGTAATGTAGTAATAGATTCCGTCAAACTTTGATGAAAGTACTCGGGTGTAACCCGTATTACATCTTTCATTTCTGCTAAAACAAACATGTTAGTAGTTAACTAAATACATTTTAACCAACAAGAAAACCTATACATTTCAAAATAAATACACATGCGTTTGACATTGACATATTTGACTTGACATATCGACTTTTTAAAGTAGGTAGTGATGTTGCTAGTGATTCATTCGAAACAAGGGTTCCGAATGTCAGATTATTGTTTTAGTAGTAGTAGGGTTCCATACGGCACGCATAACGGCGGCATGTATGAAGCGGGCCTATTGCCGTTAAAAATATTTTGCTGACGATCCCTTCAAGTTCAAGATACAACTATAAGGCCGGCCACATACATTCGCTTTCCGTATACGGAATAAACTCATTCGGAAAACGTATACGGAAAACGTATGTATGTGGCCGGCCGCGGATGTCCCAATGCGGAAAACGTATTCGGAAAACGAATGTATGCGGCCGGCATTGCAAATCACCGTGTAATTTACGTAATTTAGCAATTAAAAGGAGGAGATTCTCAACTATTTCTCAACTTCACGAAATCTTTTTTTTTGATTAATTTTGGTTTGTGTGACACTTGACCAGTTGACATTGACACATTTATTTCCTTGATTGACATTGGCGCCAAAACTGCCCAAAGTCTGATTCCGTGAGCCGTTTATGAGCCGTTTACTATAATAATATAATATAATCGTGTAATGTAATAATTATTCAATATTTTTAAATTAAAACTTGAAGGTTTAATTAAAAATGCTGTTTAAAACAGTGCCAGAGAATAATGAAGGCCCTGAAAAGATTTTTCTGACACACGAACTCGAAAGGCAAAATGTAGATTACAAGGATTGTTCAAGACGATTTTATGAAGTTTCCCGTGACTTCTCCAAGCAGTTCGCTCATATATATTCCGCCAGACTCAATACATTTAGGAATATCTTGGATTCGAGGATCTTTAACAAGTGGTCGAAAACCTTTAAGATTTTAAAACTGTGCGAGTTACGAGAAAAAGGGACTACATGTATTATTATCGGCACACTATTCAAACATCAAGAATTGAAACCTAGCATCTTGAAACAGTTATCAGATCAGTTGGAAATCATCCCTCAACCATCAAGGTTTGTAGCATTCTTGTTCATTAACTTTTGTGGTTATTTATTTGCAAGTAATATTCTGGATTTGTAACTTGCAGGACTCATTTCGTTCATGATGCGGATACTTTAGTTCTCGAAGATGAATTGCAAAGGATCAAATTAGTTGGAGATTGTATTGATGTTCATCACGTAGTTACTGGAGTTGTTTGTGCAGTTTTAGGTGAGTGCTGAATATGAAAATATAATCTGTGATCTCATTATTTATTTCCTTAAATTTCCTTTACTTTTATTCCTATAATCTCATTACCACCACTTTATTCAAGAGCCGTGCTCTTGTTGGTAGAGTCATTATTTGTCATATATGTTTACATTATTCACACACCTGTCTTCTTGTTTTTTTTATAAAGAGTAGGGAATCAGAATCAGAACAGTAGCACAGTTTGACACTACAGCTGTCTATTTTCCATACAAAACTCTTTTTGCACTTTGTAAAAAGTAACTAAGTACTTTTCTTGAGTTGCTGGTGTTTATGGGCGGTGGTGATTACTTCCCATCAGGTAACCTACAAGATCGTTTGCCTACCACTTTTATTTAAAAAAAAAGTACCCCATTGTGTTAGGTAGTAAAAGGTATTATAGACAGTAATTGTACTTATAAATCTTGTTCTTTTTTTAAGGTGCTGAGGATGAAGATGGAATATTTACAGTTAAAGATGTGTGCTGGGCTGGCTGTAACATTCAAAAGCCCCTACCCACTCTAGATTCTGATAAGTATGTTATTTTGGCCAGACTGCTGCTGTTTTCTAACTTAAACAAAGGAAAGTCCTACACCTTTAAAATATGACAAACTTAAATCTAACCATCAGTTAAAGCACTTACTGTGTTTCAGTTTGGGGATGGAAACATGATAGTATGTTAATACTGCTATTCTTTGCTCCCATGCATTAAACACGGTTCATTTACAGTATGACTGATTTGTGGTTTTCATCAAACTTTATGCTTTATCTTATAATAGAATAGGCTTGCATTGTTATTTATATTTCCTTTCAGGTATATTGTCTTGGCCTCTGGATTGAACATGGCATCCAACTCTTCAGAGCATTTGTTCTCCCTGCACCTACTGGTGGAGTGGCTGGCCGGAATGGCTGGGACAATGCAGCACCAAGAACAGCTCTCCAAGATTGTCAGGGTTATTATTGCAGGTATAGCAATAAATGTTTGTTTAGCATATGCTTCCACATAGAGTATTTATTTATTATGAAGGTTACACCATCTACCTACAAATGTAATAATTAGTACAATTACAATTAATTCAATTATAATACTAGGATCCGACATGCATATGTATGCAGTAGTAGATATTGCAATCTATTTGTAACTCTCAAACTACAGTCAGTTTGATGACAATATGTAATAGAAGCATAGCTTAAAAGTTCAAGTAGCATCAAACTATTTTTTAGATGCTCAAAAAATATATCAGTTAAAATGTTTCACCTCATTCTTCAAATTGAAATAACAACACATGCATTGCCATTAACTAGAAACTTTATTTCATGTGTTAAATCAGTTAATTTCAAAATATATTTTTAAGTAAAAAATGCTACATAAATGTAAGTAATTATTAATTTTTTCTTGAAATTTCTTTTGTAGGTGGACTATTTGTTAGTCAGTCAAATGAAATGAATGTGACAGAGTCAAATGTCATCTCATCAGTTGAGTCAGTGGACTCGTTCTGTGCTACTGTCAGTGCAGTGGCGCCTTTAGACCTCATGCCCGGCTGTAGAGATCCTGCAGGGGTGATGTTACCACAAAAACCATTTCATTATTGTATGTATTTTCATATTCAAAAGAAAATTAAATGAATGCTTTATTTTCTTTACATGAAAAGTACATTAAAATAATTTTGTTTCATATATTTCAGGTTTATTTCCGAAGGCTATGGAGTATAAATCATTTAACAGGGTATCAAATCCCTATGAATGTGATGTTGCAGGTAACAGCAAAAGATAACTTAATTGCATATTCATATTCATCCTCCCTTGGTTTGTATGTTATAATAATGTATTTACTATTAAATCCATATCCTTTTACAGGTTTTCTTTGTTTGGGCACATCAGGTGAACCAATGAAGGATATAATGTGTTATAGCAAGCTGGAGGATCCCCTGGAAGTGATGAAGAAGACCCTGGAATGGCGACATATGGCCCCTACCTGCCCTGACACAGTTCCCTGCACTCCCTGCTTAGACACAGATCCTTTTACCATCTACAACTGCCCTGCCCTATACTTTAGTGGCAACTGTGCTGAATTTGCTACCAATTCGTATGAAGGTAATGATCTGTGAAATAGTTTTTCTATTAATAAAATTACCCAGTTTTTCTATCTAATAAAATTGCCAAGGACCCAGCTCTTCATTCTGAGAGAATGGATCTTGGCAGTTGAAGTTTAAGAAATAAATAAACAAAATAAATTAATATGAGTTCACTAACTAATTGCTTGAGCTAGCTATAAAGATTTGTTTTTAATGATCTAACTTCAATTCAATTCTATTCATTTTACAGGTATGGAAGGACAACGTGTAAGATTGGTATGTGTTCCTGACTTTTGTACCACCAAAACAGTTGCACTTGTAAATTTAGCTAACTTGGAATGTTATAGTATGTCATTTGACTGATTGTTGCATCATCAAGTAAAATTATATAAGTATTAAAAGGAATTGTACTGAAATATCTTATTCTTTCTTTTAACCCTGACCCACGACTACAAATCAAATCAATAACCTCGTAATAATGAGAAAATTCAATAAATAAGTTGGCGTGCATGTTCGTCTTTCATACATATATTGAAACGGTTATAATGTGATAATTTTGAGGCTCCAATGTTAAAAATTCGGAACTCTCGTTTACTCTCTAATTTAACTTTAACCAATTCCAGAGAACAGACAGGCCAAATTAACTTAAGTTTGAAAATTGATTTTAAAATCCTTCCAGTGATCCGTTCCTTCTGTTTTTGTTTGTTAATCTTTCACTTTGTTACCTACTGCCGAGAGAGAAAGGGAGATAAGACTAATGACGTTCCGTTTTGGAATAAAACTACCTGTCACTTTTAAGGATATTCTTACGTTTCGTTACAGTTTATTAAACGTGCGTAATCTATGATTAAACAGTAGTTCGTCGTCTCGTCTTTTACATTGTATTAAGTTTTCAATTGTGTCACAATATTACTATTACATATATCTTTTCACTATTATTATCTACAAATCGCATCAAACTTTGTAATATGTAAACAATCGTGTAAAGGAGCGTTTTGTATGATAATCGAAAGTAGAAATTGACACGCTAGGACTTTTTTTTTTAATCGTTCATTACTCATCAATGGCTCACAGTTAACAAACGCGTATAATGTTCTTGCTGTATTAATTGTGTTTAAGATGGGTTTCTAGTTACCCAAACGTTTGCACACCTCCGTGTGCCTACACCCAAGTAATCAAAATGTTGTAAGTATTCTTTACGTGTGCTTTTGATAGATGTTTGACATAAATAGTTTACTTTCCGGCAGCGGTTGCATTGCATTCCAACTCGCACTTTGCAGGCTTTCACTTATGGCGGGAGGCTTGTTTCCCCGTATCTATCCATCACAAACAGTTGCTCTCGTGTGCAATGTACCTACGTCATGATTAGAGTTCTATGCGCGCCGTCCATGCGTTGAAATGACATCATTATGAAAATAAATATGAAATTTACTCCATATCTTATTAGTGATGAGCTGGTTTACAACTGTTTTTTTTATGTTTAATTTTTATGTTTAATGTTTATGGACCATATTTATATTTGGAATATCAGCTAGTATTCGAACATCAGTCTTAGTATTTTGTTTCTCCCAATTATTATATATAACAATCAAAAGTGCTCAAATAATATTAAGACTAGTTTATTGATACATCTCCTTCCATTTGGTATGCTGAGGTTGTTAAAATGCAGCTGCTATGCAGTATTGCGAAATGATTTGTAATTAGACTTGAGCAACATTGAGTTGCAACTGTTGAAATGTAGACATGGGTGGTTTCATAAGAACTGTGATTAGAAAGTATGTTCTGAGTGTTTAACATGGTTTTTGCGACCTATTGAAAATGAAATTTCCTACCCAAGTAATGTTTGTCGGGCAATCTCTGCCATTTTCTATTCATATAATCATCATAAACAAGAAAGCAGCCAACTAAATGCAATTTATTGTTGCCATATTAATGGAGTACAGTAGTCCAACTGAGTAACAGTGGTTAGTCTCATTATAGTACTTAGGGCTGATTGTTTGATCAGTAGGTAACTGTATGAATTTTAATAAATTTGGAAATCGGATTAAATATATGTGACACTTTTGGTTTAGATTTAAGCTAACTACTGATCAAACAATGAGGCCTTAGTTAAACTAACTAATCATTAAAAAACATAATTAATGGTTAAATCTCAAGGAAATGTGTAAAATTTTCGATTCCTTTTTCAAATTTTAACAATTAGTTGAGTTAACTACTGATCAAACAACGGCCCCTTAGTGTGCAGCTTCTGTATCTAAGCATGGCATTATTTACTAGGTGTCATGCTTTATATAGTTAAAGAATGTAGTTTGTAAAAAACATGAATATAATTTAAAAAACTCAATGTCCTGTAAGTAATTTGATTTGACATGCTAACCAATTTATTCTGTTAATATACACTGAGTAATTAACAATCTAAAAACTGAATCTAATCATTATAAGTTGCAATTTCAATATTTGAAGCTAGTCCTAACTCTATTATCTATTAACATTGTAATATATTGGTATTTAGAGTTGTTGTTACTTTAAAATATTATTGTAACATCAATAAAAATAGAGTATATTTATTTGTCTATGCAAAGTTGCAGTCCAATGCATTGCAATGCATCATGTTGTCAGTCAGATTTTACTGCACAAAATAGGCGTCTTCAAATGTTAAGGCTGTCATACTAGACAAATGATATTTTGTTAAAGGAATTGAGATCTATAGCAAGCAGGGTAAAGAAAGTCAAAATCCATTATTACACACACTTAAAATGATACCCAAAGGTTGTAGCCAACTTCCAATAGTTAAAATACCTTTGGCCTGATTTCTAATATTTCTATTTTGTGTCCATTTAAATAATCATTTGGAAAATATCTACTTCTGAAATTTTTATTACTTTGATTTATATCACATTGTTATTTAAAAATAAACTCCCTACAATTTATATAATATTTGAACCCATTCTATTTTTACTTATTGAAAAGTTAAACAATTATTATAACAAGTTGTATATTTCAGTGCCACCATGGCGCCCTCACCGGACAGCCTTGTCCTCCAACAACTCTCATCACCACCCTTGGACGCCATCATACGCCTCCGATTTACGGACCTTGATAGCACATCGATTGGGCTTGTATCTGCATCCTTGGTATGTACCATGATTTTTAATACCTTTACTTATTTTATAAGCTTATTTGTGCAATAAATAAGTACTTGTTACATAGCATAGTTAATAATCAATGTCATTTGCTTCCCATTCTGCAAAAAGGCAGAACATAAATGTATGTATCAAACAAGTGCATAGTAATAGAACAGAGACAAGATCTTATGATAATATAGACCTATGTGCTATACCATCTTTTTGTCAGTTTTCTACATCCTGATAAAAAAGTAGTCTGATGATTTTTATGTTGTGCATTTTAATAAAATAAATAGTTCTGATATCCTGGCTTTTAATGTTACTCTTTTCGATAAACCATATACCTCGCCCCCAATTGTCAGTCAGATGGCGAGTTCACATTCTTGTTTAAACGCATTCAGTTTTGACCATCCTCTTATTCGGACACATTCCATTTTCGCCATAAATGTTTATATTAATTAATCTTGAAATAACTAATACACCAATCTTTAATTTTATTTCTGAAAACAGTCAGAACAAGTGTATGATTTAGTAGAAATTTGACATTCCAACAAACCAGAATGTGTCCAAACAAGAATTTGGCCAAAAAAGGAAAACTAGAATCTGTTGATTCAAGAATGGTTCAATTAGCTTTAAGGTGAAAAAGGAATGAATTCAAACTGTTTATGTGCCAAATGTCATCTAAATCAGTTTATTAGTCATTTATAACAAGAAATGTTTACACAAATCAAAATATCCTAAGAAACTTGTACATTTATTTATTTGTTTAATTTACAAGCATTTAAATAATATCCGACCTCGAAATAATGTCTTCTTAAATATTTTGTGGCTTACTGAGAGCCAATTACAGATATGGCACAATAAGCCATTATAATGTTCTCAAAAATATGTAAATTCTCTCTTAGTCACATGATGATAACAGATACTTGTGTTATCATATTTTTTAAAGTTGTGTGGGTGGCTTTAGTGCTTGGCACGAGACCACTGCTAACATTCAAATTTTTTGTCAACTATGGCTGGGCTCCTTATAATGAATGCCTGTAAACTTTTTCAGAGTAACCAACTCTCCAAGAATGAGTGCAGCTCTATGGGACTGGTCGTTGGCTACGGCCGACGGCCTTCTTACAACTGAAGAGTGCACTTTGCTGCTCGAAACCGACCTACTTAACAACGACGATGGTGTGTATGCTTCTTAATAAAATATCTAACAATGAAACGCAAGGTGTACAGGGGTTTTAGCCGATGCGCAAATGGTGGCACTCAGGGCACGTAAGACTAGAAACTGTCTCAGATAGCTGAGGAAATAAGGACCGTTTTTTTACATGTCATGTATTTATGATTGACTAGCTTCTGCCCACGACTTCGTCCGCGTAGATTTCGATTATAATTATTCCCCGGGAACGTTTTAAATTTTCCGAGATAAAAAGTATCCTATCCAGTGTATAAGCAATCTTCATTCCAAATTTCATCCAATTCTGTCCATCCATTGCAGCGTGAAAGAGTAAGAAACATCCATACATACACACTTTCGCATATATTAGTAAGGATTAATCAAGTTTTTATTTCTTACAACCTTGTTTTAACCCATTGTTATAAGTTTTTATTCATACGTCTTAATGGACCTTGTCTCAATTAACATAAACATAAATAAGCATTCTTGCCACTATATTTTTAAAAGGCGTAGTTTTTTTTTAATTCTTGGTTTTAAATTGCTAATGTTTTGGATTATGTTTTTGCTAGACTCACAACTCCAGTTGCGTGTTAATGACCTTAAGAAAATAGTCGAGAATCTCTTAAAAATTCAATAATAAATAATATGCTGTTTGAATTTTATTTTAATTATAAAAAATACTTATACGTATTTATTATGTTTAGAACTAATCTTAATTTGTAACTAAAATGTGATTATACATGCTTAACATTATGAGGAAAATGATAAATAAACAGTAACAGCGTTACGGTAAATGCATAGTACGCCGGAACCTTTACATATAAGTCAACCTCCCCCGAAATAAGGCAGTCAATGCTAAAGTAATTATGTACCCTGCATTCACATGGAACAGGAAACTGATCAATTTTCCTCAAGGTAAAATGTGCAATGTGTGCAGTTTACAAAAACTTGCGAATTTAATTAAGGTTTTTGTCTGACACCATGATTTTCAATGGCGAGTTGGAGGAAGTAAAACCGTACATATTTTTTTTTATATGCGTTCGTATGATCTTAACGAATATTTTAAATTCATAGGGGTTGTTTGTTCTTCTTTTACGTCAAAACAGACCAATCAATTGACATGTTTTTTAATTAACACTAAACCAACTCTAACTGGGCGCTGCTATATCGGCTAAATTACTAGATTTATGTTGGAATTGATGATTACTACGCGACCAGGATCTGATGAAAAACTAACAAAAAGCAAGCTTGAAAAAGCCGGCTAAATGTTTTAATTATGTCGTCTATATATATGTTAGTTACCTTTTATATACGACGCTAAGTCAAATCTTAGCCGAATCTTACGACACCTTGCTCGTCGTAATCTGGCCATCCGTTCACTTCTAGAAGGAAACAAAGAACCATATAACAGTACTTATATCAATACAAGTTCAAAACGTTCCCCTCCTTAGGCAGTCGTAAAATACATTATCGAATTGTAAGCAGTCACTTAATCTTTAATCTGTTTTTGAAATGATGGTATTTGAAAGTATAATGACTGAATGGCAACTGACAGAGATTAAAATCAAGCTCTTATTATTCAAAACAGAGATAACATAGCTACACTATAAATAGGTCTGTCATCTATAATACTTATAATGACATACGACTACGTCGACGATGTACCATTAGATAAGTAGCAACATGTTCTTTGATAAAAGCTTATTAGTAGAAAAAGAAATGCATCATTACAGTTTAACAACGTCCATAGTCATCTTTAATGTTGTGTGAAGTCAAATATAGGGAAATGAGCTAATGAGTTTGACAGGCTATATATGTAAGTAGTAAGTATGTGACCTAAGGGCTGGTACAGACGGACTGAAAAAAGGCAGTTCGAGTGCAGTTTTGATGCAGTTGACGTAACTGCATCAAAACGTACGTACGTCAACTGCACTCGAACTGCCATTTTGCAGCTGGGTTGCAGTTCAAATGCTGTTCTTCTGTACCGGTCCTAAAATCGTAGGTGCTGTAGCTCCTGAATTATTAAAACGATTTTAATAAATAGTCATATGATTTGCCAAGAACAACGGAGTGTTAAAATTATAAGAGGGCCACAGTCCACAGTTGGGTGTTAGTTTTTAACACTGACTACAAGGGCTCGGATTTTCATACAAAATAGTCCTGCCTAGCGGGTCGGCGGCAGTCAAAGCGTCACCTGTACGCGCACCTTGGTAAGGGAATTAAGTCAGCTGCTTTTGGCTCACATTAATTTGGTTTGATTTAATGTTTTTCCAATTATGTAGCTATCGGTGTCTCTGATTCTTGATAGGCGTGAGTGGAGATGTGCCGTTCTCTAGAATTCCCGAAAACAACGTTTCTTTTGTAAAGAGAATTTCGAGAATTTCCGAGAAATCTCCAGAACGGCACATCACTAGGCGTGAGTGAGTGCGTAGCTAACATAACATGGCTGAGATGTTTGTGTTATGAGTGTTATGACGCCCGTCGGCTAATTTGATTTGTTCAAATTCACAGCTCCTATAGGAGGTTGCGTGCATGGACACATATGTTCCAATTTTCAAACAACAAAAAATAACAGCTATTGTAGAAAAATGCAGACATATGTTAGATCAGGCAATGCATAGAACTGCTGTGCTGATTTTGGTTGGCCGTCACGTGCATGGTGTGAGAGAAATCATAATACGCTTCACCACTTAAGGCAACAGTCACCAAAGGTTTTTTAATGTTTTCACGCAACATGTGCCATCAATGTACAAGTATAAATTATTTTTCGTTTACTTCCCTCTTGCAGAGTTTTTCCCCAATTCACGACTGATTGTCTGAAGGTTGTTATAGCGAATACCTAGTTGGTAGGAGCTTATTACTGGCTACCCTTAATTAAATCCTAAAAGGACACGTAGGATAAACACTAGACATAAGATTTAATATTTAAGATTTTTTAGTTCACGCAGTTGCTGTAAACTTTTGTTTTTGTACTTGTGTCTACTCATTGCCACATTCTGCTTTTCTTATTTTCCTCAATCACCAAAAGATTAGCTGGAAGAGATCCCTCCCCCACCTTAGCCTTTGTACATTTCTGGCCACTGTTAGATCTCAGACCATTTTATTTCAACCTTTGACATAAGAGACCAGCTAGGTAATCGGTATACTACTGAAAGTCTTAATTTTAATTACAAGAAGTTATTGTAAAACTTAAATCGGTAATCTGCGATTATCTGTTCTGTAAATAGTAGTTGCCCTTTCATCTTGAAAATGTAACATTTAGTGCTCGTTAGACGCACGTTACTGAACTTAGTTGATAATGATAACAATAACCCCTGACCTGTCAGCGCTTTTAACGCTTGAATTAAAACCGAAGACGTAGTAGACATTCATTATCTATTCTATGAATTTACATCACAAGAAGGGGAACTTTATCTACACGTGGTGGATCGTTTGTTATAGTCAATTTTATTTACGACGCACAATTGATAGGCAGGCATAAGATATGAATATAATTACTTCCGGTAAATGGGACCTATTTAGGTTAGAATGTGATGTGTAATTTTGTAGTGAAACAATTTAAAGGAAACTAAAACACAAATCGGTTGCGGAAAACAATGGAACTGACCAATAAAGTTGAGCCTCTAAACTATTGGACGTATTTTTGAAAAGGCAGACTTAGTTTTTTGTTCTTTTGTTTAGTCAGCTATACAAAATTCTAAAAGATAGAAAATAAAGTACTAAACTAAACGAATTGTACTCAAACAACCCAAAGTATGCAAAAAAGTTTGTAAATCATATAGAAAGCATAATTTTGAAAAATTTTCATTGTTATACATAAAATTACTAATCGAAACGATTATACATTGCGATAGCTCTAAACACGGTACTCAGGATTGTACCTCTCTTTCATACGGTCTCATACGGATTGATTTGAGACTGAGTACGACAGTGTGACGTCACGGAGTCACACATTTTATTAAAGTCCAACTTCCGCTGCCCCGACTTTTTTTGTTTCCATACAACCAAATGATCCTTACATGATAACTTAGTCGATCTGCTTTAAATGCGTGCGTGCGTGCGTGCGTGCGTGCGTGTGTGTGTGTGTGTGTGTGTGTGTGTGTGTGAGACTGTGTTTTGAACTGCACATCGGGCCTCTTGTAATTATTTTAGAGTTAATGCTACTGTGACCAGCTTTTTTTAAGACCAGCTGCGTGTTAGACCACTTACTAATTAGACCATTTGCAATTTGGACGACTTCATAATACTTGTTTAGACGAGTTGCTTTTTGACCGCATACTGCCGTAGACCAGCGTGGGTAGCACAAGTTGTATTTTCTCGCTTGTCGCTCAGATGGTCTCTGTCGTTACAGACTAGATAGAAAGGGAGATCCGAGCAACAAACAATTCGCGGACAACATGTGCTAGCCGTGCAGTTGCGTTAGACAACATGATACTAACCCCCCTGCCTAGTAAGCCAGCGTTCCAGAGTCCGAGTTCCGGTAAAAAAAATGTGTGATCAGCTCGACTATTTGGATGCTATCTTCCTATTTAAGTATATAATAATAATAATAATAATAATATCAGGGGACAATGTCACACCAATTTACCCAGTCCCACCCAAACTAAGCTCTAGGCTTGTACTATGGGTACTGTACTAGCCAACGATAAAAATACTTGTATAGAGAAATATATACTGAAATACATAGAAAACATCCATGAAACAAATATTCGCGCTCATCACACAAATAACTGCCCTTACCGGGATTTGAACCCAGGACCGCTAGCTTCGTAGGCAGGGTCACTACCAACTTGGCCAGCGAGTCGTCTAAATATATAATATATACTTACTCTATATAAATAGCTATGGTATTCGTTGTTTAGTAGGTGGCAAACTAAGCTTAAAGCTTAGTTTGGGACTAGATCAATTTGTGTGAGATTGTCTCTTGATATTTATTTATTTATATTTTACTAATGATCGATAAGGGTTAGTGTTTTTTACGGTAGTTAACTCGAGTAAGTATACAAACTTAATTAGTTTGTATATTCGAGTGTTTCGAGTTAACTCCTGTGTAACGGAACCACGGTCGCCTGACTTTAAGTCCCTGTTTAAAACTGGCGTCGAATAATAAATGGTTGTACATTTTTTATATACTTGTCGATACATATCAAACCTGGCTAACTCCATCGAACTTTATTTTGAGATAATCGTGAAAAACCGTTTCTGATCCTGATTTTATTACTAGGATGCTTTTAACAGTATTTTAATATGACGGACTACCTAAAAATCAAAAGCCTATTAAATTTTGATTGTAGAAGATGGATATTGCGTAAAAAATGGATTTTAAATTTGGATTTAACCAGGTTTAATTTACCTGTCTCGTATTTGGCCAAGTTTGAAAAAACATGTGATGGATTAAACTATGTTTGAAATAATTGTACTGGATATTCGAAGTAAAATGACAGCCATCTTGGGACAATTACGCCTTCTGATTGGTTCAAATGGATTTAACTAGTTTTGATTTGAACGACAAGATTTTGAAAAATTACCTGTACTTTAAATTAGTTTTATTCAAAATTTACAAAGATATATGATTTTCTGTGTTATATATAATAAAGATAAATTTATTATTTATCCGGTAGCATTAACAACTCAAAAATAATTAAAAGTGGATTTAGCCACTTTTGATATATGTCGACACATACGTAAGTTAATTAATGCTCATTTTGAATTTGTAAGATAACACTGCTCCAGCGCACTGACTTATCGTGTCTGTAAGTAATGTCATTAATTCAGCCCTATGCCGATAGGTGGCACTGTAGTCAACAAATGTGATTCTAAAGCGTTATGTTTTAAGAGTAGGGTTACCATCCGTCCGGATTAGGTCTTATTTTACAAACATGACACCTTTTTCGCATATTGTGGTCGAATCTTCGAATTCTACGATCTTTAACGATGATTTTTGATTCAATAGTTGAGTACTTATAACTTCTTAATCCTAGTAAACCATTTTTTAATGTTGTAGTTTTTAAGTAAACAGCAATTATTTGAATTTGAACCTGCAATCATTGCGCGCGCAAGCTATCTCCATCTCACGTTCTTTGCGCGGAAGCACATAAAGCCATCTCTTTTTATCCTTGTGTGGACGTGGCATCATATGTGGCCTCTTCAAAACTTTTGCTATTAAGGAATTCTCTCGCATGAATTTTTACATCTTTAATCGTCATCGATTTATTTTTGAATTACTAGGGTACTATAATTATTGGTACGGTTTTGCATCTAAGTGTATGCATACTTTTATGCGAACACTACTAACTTTACCAACATAACTTTAGTATTTGTCTACAATTGTGTCAAATGTGACGCACAAGTTTTTTTAACGTTAAAGATGAAAATGCATGCTTGATTTTGATCCTGCCGGTGTCTAGTGTGCAGTGTCCAGGGTTCTGCAGCTTAAAATGCCCAGAGGCCCTTGCCAACTAGCGTTTCGATTCTTTTCGTTTTTAAACCAATCGCGTCACTGGTAGATGATACGATAAGTCACGTGATCTACCAGTGACGCGATAGGTTCAAATAAATGTTTTAAAAAACAAAAAACCGCCTTCAAAAACGCTAAAAATAACTTCTACTACTAGGTACTTAGTAGTAGGTACCTATCCTATTAGGTTAGTCCAACTGAAGTCGGCTTTTTGTTGAAAGTATTGTGGTCGCCGACTTCAGTTAGACTAACCTAATAGGATAGGTACCTACTACTAAGTACCTAGTAGTAGAAGTTATTTTTAGCGTTTTTGAAGGCGGTTTTTTGTTTTTTAAAACATTTATTTTATTTTACACTTTTTAGTGATCATAATAAGCTTATGTAGTCCCACTTCTTAGTTGATATATGAAACTTTAAGACATTTCAAGCTCGCCGCAAGCAACGCCGCGGGAAAATCATAGTCATTTTAAAACAATTAAATGTGCTTCGTTGTAGTCGCTCAACTATATTAATCGAAATATCTTATCGCCACCCTTGAAATCGGTACCGTTGAGGAGTTCCGGTGGCCATCTGTGGTCTTCATCATCAGTTCCGCTTCACCAAGTGACACTTTCTGAATGCAAATGCTACACTTGTTACTAAAAATACTAAAATCGCTATATGTTTGCATACAATATTTGAGAGTTCCCTCAATTCCTCACTGATCCCTTCATCAGATTCAGATTTGCTGACAATGGGACCACCTCGGAAGTATACTCTATCAAACCAAAAAAGAATTTTTAAAATCGGTCCATAATTGACGGAGTAATCGGTGAACATACATAAAAAAAATAAAAAAAAATACATACAGTGGAACGTATAACCACCTCCTTTTTTGAAGTCGGTTAAAAACGAAACGTATAGAAACGCTAGTTAGCGTAATGCATCTTAGCAAGGGCCTCAGGACAGTATCGCCATTGTCGCCAATGAGACTTCGACCTCGGATTACACGTTTGCATTCTCGGACTTCGACTAGTTCCTCGGCGGATCCACCAAAAATTCTACTCAAGATAAGTTGTCATTGAAACTATAAAGGTTTCATTTTGTTATTTATTGATAGGTATACTAAAGAACAAACCCTGAAAAACGAAGTGTTTCACATAACAACAAAAGGTGTTATTTAATCTCTTTATACTAAAGACTAGGTATATGTTTTTTGCATCGCAAATAGCTCGGACTACTTCTTTTTTTGACCTGAACTCGACTAGATATGTCATTGATAATCAGAATCAGACCTCAGTACGTATCCGACGGAGCTCAAATTTTCGTTTGGTTAGATTCGTGTTTGAATGATAATTTTAATAATTTATGCCGTAGAGTCCTCTCGCCATCAGGTGGTGTATGTGCTCGTTTGCCCTCTCCAATGCATTAAAAAAAAGTATTTTGAATGAAAACTGTTAATAATACAATACCTAATGACTTAAGTGCAGCCTGTATAGTTAACCCTGCCTATAAGTTTGAACACACAGCAGTTAGGACTTATTTTAATGAAATAAAATAAAATATCAGGGGACAATCTCACAAAAATTGACCTAGCCCCAAGGCTATTGCTGGGTACTAGACAACGATCACTTTTAAAGTACAAACTTAAATACATAGAAACATTTAAGACCCTGGAACAAATACTCGCGCTCATCACACAAATATTTGCCCATACTGGAAATCAAACCCGGGACCGTTAGCCTCGTAAGCAGGGTCACTACCAACTAGGCTAAACGCGTCGTCAAATCAGAAGGTGAAAGTTAATAGTAGTAAGTAGACTAAGGCTGGGTTTTATGAAGATCCGTTAGATCAAATTTCGGTCAGGAATGTCAAAACTTGTATGAAGTTACTAAAATTTGATCTGATATATTTACTAACGGACCTTTATAAAACCGGGCCTATAGAATAAAAAAGATGTCAGACTAGTTAGTGTCTGAACTCGTGCTTTGCTTATCGGAAGCTAATTATAAAGTAATCGTCGTCTGACTGGATACATATACAAATCGTATTAATTAGCTAGATTCCTTAACCAGCACCCCCCACGGATTCACCTCATGCGCGCGATAGCGATAGGAATAAGGTCAGTAATAATACCGAGATGTTATCATGGCGGGCGTTACTGTACATTTCCATATACTTATTGCTAAGTAAACTATATTATAGTTATGTAATGACTACTTCTATGCTATAAGTACATTTCAAAATAGGATGGGCTCTTTGGGCAGGGTCTAAAGACATTTTTGAACACTATTTTTAAGGTAAATTTATCTTCTATACATATAAACTCTTCTTATGCGTGACTGACTTACAGACAACGCATAGCCCAAAAACCGCCGAACCTAAAGGGCTTGAAAATTGGAAAGTATATTCCTTGGTGGGATCACTAACAAAAGAATTTTCGAAATTCGACTCAACGAAATAGGGGGAGTAGCGGGGGATTCTACGCATACGACGCCGCGGGCGTCCTCTTTCTCAAATATAAGTAAATAGTAATACCAAAGTATTGGCAAAGCATTTTGTAGTCTTGTATTACAAATGTCTATGAGCCGCATACCTCACTTACCATGTTCGTTTGCCTTCTCCATGCTGCTGTAAACAAGTCATATTCTGTCATTCTTGTGGTTTGCGGCCCTAGCTTTCCTTACTCTTATGAATAAATTATTGAGGTATTTATTTTTCTATAGTAACTGTGTGTTTTTATTTGGTAATTGAGATGGTATTCTTAAATATTGAAAAATTTGTATTTGGTACTTGACTTCAAAATCTGTCTAGAGGTTCTTTAATTTTCAGTCGCAAACCATTGAACTGAAAGTCTCAATCAAATTAGACTTCGGTTAAATTTAATAAACCACAAAGAATCTCATGAAACAAGAAAGGTAATCAGAAATGACAAAAAATACCAACAAAAACAACTAGGTAGCTATTGATATTGTTGTTACCTATTCTATCCTTCGGAAATGGCTAAATTTTTGGGGGTACAATGTTTATACACTTCCATTATTGAACAATACCGACTACCCAAGTGCATCTTTTCATTAACAATATTAGGTAGGACAAAATCTATTTAGTGGTAAACCAAAACGTGATTGGAATAATAACGCCTAATAAAAATATTCCATTCTATCTCATAGTTGCCACGCTGAAAACGTGGGTGTGTCTTAATAATCACTTGCTCAGTTAGTGACTGGATGTTATAACTGATAACCGATCACGTCATTGGCTTACAAAAACATATTTGTTTTTCATTTCAACCGAGCTTTATAGGCTGGTGTTGATTGGGATAGCTATATCGTGCAATCGCTTTTTTCCACTGTTTATCTTGCATCGACTGAAAATATGTTTTGATATGTTTTAATAACTTAACCATCTTGTTTTTAAATAGCTATTTATAAACGTAGATTTAGATATTGGAAAATAAACTTATGTACATCGCTGAACTTGTTTGCGTCCACTGTTGTTGCATGCAATTATGCATGGCCATATTTATATTCATTATCCAATAGAAAAAGAGAATTTGCAAATTGTCTTAAGATTTTTTACTTGTTATATGGACGAAAATGTATAGTGTAGTAAAGTATGTAGGTACACTATCCTGTCCTCCTCCTGGACTACAATAATATTCTATTTGTACCAAAAACCGTAACCCCACAAATCTTCCACAGTGTCGGCCCATTGAAGATTTTTTTCGGTTATTTGAACAGATTAATACCTATTCGAAATTTGTGCCCAGGTGATAAAAAGGATCAGAACTTGTGTTCGGAAAATAGACCTGAATGCCGTCCAACGGTCTTGTTCCAACATTACCTCAAAGCTTCGTCGAACAGCTGACCACGAGCCTTATTCAGATGTTCATTAACAGTTTTGTGAATAATAATCTTGTATATATTACATAATAATAACAGACTTTGATTAATATCAAATGAGTTCTTTTTTTTACGACTGAGAATTATTCAATTTTTTTTGTTATCACCCGTTTTAACGGATGATGTAGGAAGTTGGCTGGAACTGTCTAATTTTCCGGTGTAAAAATTACGATATGTCCATTCCCGGAATTCAAGCTATCTTGATACCAAATTTCATAAGAATTGGTTTACCGGTTTAGCCGTGAAAGCATACCAAACAAACAGAATTACTTTCGCGTTTATAACATTAGTATGGGTTTGTTCTTTGCTCGAGATAATTTTATTTTTATTTTAAAGAACATTTAGTGACAAAGGGCATGCTAAGATGGTTTGGTAATTTACTTAGAAAGGATAGATGAAGATGAAAGAAGAGTTACGAAAGAGGTATTGCGATCGAGAGTGAGTAGAGATGTCAGCAGGGGACGCGCTAGACGCACATACAGTAATCAGATTTGCGATGTACTGAATAAAGGCCAAATCAAAAGCACCCGAAACCGCCGTACGTGCATGAAGAGGTTGATGAATATTGGAAAACCGAAAGTTGTATGTTTAGACCGGTGCACCTGGCGATCCATAGTATCTACCTACCCCATTGGGAGACAGGCGTGAATTATTTTTCTTCTCTTCTCTTTGTTTGATTTTCAATGGCTGAGGGATCTTACTATTGTGAGCGCGCTTCACCACTAGTTTCGAGGTCATAATTTAGCCAGGCTTCATAATAATAAGCTAGGTATTTCTAGGTCAATCTAATGCATCGAAATATAATGAAATATAAGGTTTAATTACGCTTTAACTGTTTGTAGGATGTGATTTTACTCTACCGGAGCTGACAGGAGAAAATGATCAATCAAATGAATATCTCTATCGATTCGTTGTTTTCTCCGCACTACTGATTTTCAGTTGCACTTCACTATGATAAAAACGTAGGATACTATAATTAATTTAAATATATTTACTAAATTACTTAGAAGTCGCTTGTAACAGTCGGTAGGTATATTACAAAAAAAATCTTAGCGGTTTTTCCCTTTCATTAGTCATAGAGCATATTGTAGGTACATCTGTTTTAAAAGCGGTATAAATAGCAACAAAAATCTTAAGATGTTTAAATAACAGAATGTTTCGTGACAGTATCTTGGAAGATTTAGTCTCACCAATTCTCCATATCTGGGCGTTGCTTTGACGTAATGTCGTGCGAGAGATATCGTTCATATATATACTGACGTCTTGAGAGTCCCGTTGTATTTTGTCCATTACTTATCTAAGCTTCTTACGATTACCTTGAAGCTCGCGAGATATATTGAGCGAACGCTCCAATTAATTAAATAATTATTATTGTGAATATTTGAACACTTAAACTAATTAACTACCTCAAGTTTTAATTTAATATTGTGCATAATGTGTTGTTATAATAACGGAATCTGTGATCTGTGTAGAAACTTCCAGTATAATCTTCTGCAAAGTAAGAATTGTTTTAATTAAGAGTAATTAATTCCTTGAAGTTGTATTTTTTGTTTCTTAAATGTTTTTAATACTAAATGTTATTTGTATTCATAGGATTGTTGGTAATTAAAAATGTAAGTATGTAGAGGAATGTATGAAATTATACTGAATTAAAACAGGGATTCTAAGAATCGGTGGCAACTTCTTCGACGTTGATACTGTACAGTTGGCCTTATATGTAGCTGCACTCTTTTTTACCTTGTTGCCTTAACGCCTTTGACAAAGCACTAAAGTGTATAAAGATTAATTTTAATTTCAAATGACATGCTTAACTTTTCATAAATTTTAAACGTGCCTAGAAAATCAAGTTTATATATTTCACAAATTGTGTTTCATTATATTACAATAGATATTTGGTTACAAATCCTAATTTTGTCCACAGATATCCTTAAGACTTTCCCAAGTGCTGCAACGAAGATCGAATCCGGCGAATTCCACTTACAAGATGACATGTCAAGCTTGTACCCGCCGTCTCCACCCGAAGCCAAGCCTAGCCGCGCCGAGCTGGCCAGCGATCTTCTGCAGCAGCTAGAAAACCAATGCAAACAAGGTTTGTCCTGCCTTTTTCTATTAGATAACTTGAAACAATGTCCTCAATGATTATCTAGTGCGCATTCGACTTGGTCGGGAGATGTAAAGCTGTTTACATTTACTTTGATAAACGGGAGGGAGTGACCCGCTAACAGGAAAACAACCAGCATGATACGTCATACCAATCGGACAAATACGTAGTTTTTCATAGTTCATTTGACAAGGATCATTGAATGGTGAATGATGCGACAGCTCCAGAATTACTCTGCTCTGCATTAATTACCTATATTCGCACATTAGGCGATGGTTAACATTATATATAACACTAGCTTTCTGCCCGCGACTTCGTCTGCGGAGAGTCAGAACTTCTGTTAAAAGTACAATTATAGTTTACATCACCTTCAAAGGCTTTTTAAAAAAAGTCTAGAACGTGAATTTCAAGTAAGCGATCCACATAAACAACTTTAATTTCATATTATGGCTCTGACCTTTAAAACAACAAAATTGTCATACAAAATAAATTCACTGCCTCGCATATCTCTTTCACCATTAAGTTTTTTTAATACTATTCTAGATTTTGCCATATTTCTATACAAACAATTAACCCACTTAGCAGAAGATTTTCGAAAAACACCGAAGATTAATATTTTCTGTATGTAATATTAATTTGAATATTACATAATTTCGATACAAACTTTACAGTCAGTACAGTCAGTCTTAGATCCCAAGTTTTTCCCTTTAGTTATTTTTTATTGATAATGGATTGCTCTTAACTAACTATTCCTTTAAGGTGCAAATGTTTAAAAAACACTGAAGATTGCAATGTTTTAGATGTTATAATTCATGTACCTGGTTTAAAAAAAAACTCCTATTCAAACTTTCACCCGCTTTTCACAGTGTTCAAGGATTGTTTTAAAAAATAGTTATTATTTAATTTATATTGGTGTTGATACCGAGTTTCTTGTATCTAACTTCAGAAATAATTTTAATTTGTAGGTAGGTAGGTGTTTTATAGGAAGGTGAACATTAGGTTATCTTGATACCAATTTCCACAATTCTCACTTCAAAAATGAACAAATTTCTACCCCCCCAATTAACCACCTTTGGGATAGTTTTTTCTAAATCGCCGAATGTAACTTTTTTTTGTTTACAAAAACAGTAGCGTAAACATACATTTCCACATTTTTTCCTTCAAAAATTATCATAATCCCTTACAAACTTCTACCGCCAATTTACCCCTAAGTGTTTCCAAAATCGCCGAAAGCAATATTTTTAATTTATAACTACAGTAGCCGTTACAACATTTTCCACGTTTCTCACTTCAATACCATACTATTTTCTACCCCCCGTTTTACCTCCTCAGCGGTAGTTTTTCCTGAATCGAGCATTTCTACCAAGTTTCAAGTAAATCAGAACATAACAGTATTCGTTTCTATAGAAACTTTGCAACCCCCCTTTCATCCCCCAAGGGGTTGAATTTTAGTTATCACATGACTCATCATTTTCATTGCAGAGCAAGCGTTTCTACCAAGTTTTAAGTAAATTTAAGCATACCAATTTATTTTTCCTAAACAAACTTTGCAACCCCGTTTTATCCCTCTAGGGGTTGAATTTTAGTAATCGCTGAAATACTTGTCTCATTATTTGCATTGAAGAGCATTTCTACCAAGTTTCAAGTTAATTTGATCATAAAAATATTTTATCTATACACATTATGCAACCCCCTTTCATCCATCTAGGGGTTGAATTTTAGTGATCGCTGGAATACGTGTCTCATTATTTGCGTTGAAGAGCGTTTCTACCAAGTTTCAAGTAAATTTGACTATAAAAGAATTTTTTCCGTTCAAATTTTGCAATCCCCTTTCATCCCTCTAGGGGTTGAATTTTAGTTATCACTGATATACGTGACTCATTATTTTCATTTCAGAGCATTTCTACCAAGTTTAAAGCAAATTTGAGCATACCAAATATTTTTTCCTAAACAAACTTTGCAACCGCCTTTTATTAACCCATAGAGGGTTGAATTTTAATAATCGTTGAAATACGTGTCTCACTTTTTGCATTGAAGAGCTTTTCTACCAAGTTTCAAGTAAATTTGACCATAAAAGTATTTTTTCCCATACAAACTTTGCAACCCCCTTTCATCCCTCTAGGGGTTGAATTTTAGTAATCGCTGAAATACGTGTCTCATTATTTGTATTGAAGAGCATTTCTACCAAGTTTCAAGTAAATTTGATCATAAAAATATTTTGTCTATACGCACTTTGAAATCCCCTTTCATACCTCTAGGGGTTGAATTGTAGTAATCGCTGAAATACGTGTCTCATTATTTGCATTGAAGAGCTTTTCTACCAAGTTTCAAGTAAATTTGACCATAAAAGTATTTTTTCCCATACAAACTTTGCAACCCCCTTTCATCCCTCTAGGGGTTGTATTTTGGTAATCGCTGAAATACGTGTTTCATTATTTGCATTGAAGAGCATTTCTACCAAGTTTCAAGTAAATTGGACCATAAAAATGTTTTTTCCCATACCAACTTTGCAACCCCCTTTCATCCCTCTAGGGGTTGAATTTTAGTAATCGCTGAAATACGTGTCTCATTATTTGTATTGAAGAGCATTTCTACCAAGTTTCAAGTAAATTTGATCATAAAAATATTTTGTCTATACGCACTTTGAAATCCCCTTTCATCCCTCTAGGGGTTGAATTGTAGTAATCGCTGAAATACGTGTCTCATTATTTGCATTGAAGAGCTTTTCTACCAAGTTTCAAGTAAATTTGACCATAAAAGTATTTTTTCCCATACAAACTTTGCAACCCCCTTTCATCCCTCTAGGGGTTGTATTTTGGTAATCGCTGAAATACGTGTTTCATTATTTGCATTGAAGAGCATTTCTACCAAGTTTCAAGTAAATTGGACCATAAAAATGTTTTTTCCCATACAAACTTTGCAACCCCCTTTCATACCTTTAGGGGTTGAATTTCGAAAAATCCCTTCTTAAACGACGCCTCCATTACAAAACCAACTTCCCCTCAAAATTCCAACTTTTTATCTTTATCGGTTTGGGCTGGGCGTTGATATGTCACCCGGGACATTGCCTTTTATATATATATATATAATATATATATAATATATATATAGATAGATATAAGCATGTTCCATCAAACGTAGGTTCAGAATTTAGTCAACTTTCTAAAATAAAAAATACAGTGAGCAGAAAAATAAATCTGACTTATTTATTAATCCTGCCTGACACCGTTGTCAAAGTAAACCTTAAAATCTCTATCGCATTGGCAAACTTCATAATCAGGCGGTGCGCATTAGGTACTCTCATTGAGTAATATGTCTAGCGGTTTTACTAAAAATACCTTTTTTTTCTTTATGATTAATGGATTGACCTCCTTTAAATATGCTTTATGAAACATAGGTACATTTAGTACGAGTATCTCGTTGTATCCTAAGGAACTATCAAGTTAACTTTCGGAACTAAATGTATCACGACTGGACCAACAAGACCATCTGTGTGCCCAATTTCAACCAACTCGGTTCAGCCATTTATGCCTGATTAAAACTTTCACATTTAAAATCTAAATAAGTATATAAAAGAAGAAACTGACTGACATATCAACGCACAGCCCAAACCGCTGGATCAAGGGACTTGAAATTTGAAGGGAGTATTCCTTGGATACCCTAGGGGTGCACTAAGAAAGAGAAAGAAATAGTGCGAGTAGATGGAAACTAATTCTTCGCGTACGAAGTCGCGGGCATCCTCTAGTATTAAATAAGTGTAAGACATATTCGGCATAGTAGATAGAGAATAGTTCGAGAGTGATGCGTGTGATATGAAGTCATTACTTAACTTTATTATCTTATATTTAGTCCAGGCTAGTGACAGTTTTGGGGGCCGGACTTTTGCAGAAACGTCATACTTGTACACCTGACGATAATGATACGACATGATACCTGATAGACAATCTTATCTGAAACTAAAGACGATTTGTCGTCATCCAATACCACATATTCGTGTTTAATTTTAGGTGGGTTAGCTAGTTACTCTGACACACCCTTGCATGAACTGGACACACCTTCGCCGGCTGACAAACATGTTGTTTACATCAGTCACAAGCATGATTTTGCTAATTATTTCGTTATGTGAACTGATAACTCGCACACTAATTAAGTAAATACACAAAGTTTACTTCAATAGACCGTCTCAATTTCAAAAGGTCTGAAATCTGTTTTAATGAAAATCTTGTAGGGACTGGCTCTATTCAAATGGGTCTAACTCTGCACGCGATAGGAAGTAGAATTGCCCGAACAATATAATTTCTTTATCACACAGAGTGATTTTCCTTTTCATCGTTATCTTTTGTCCACATTTACGTCACGTACGAAGGGTCATTGGGTTGCCTATCGGCGTGGAATACTAAAAATATATGCGTATTCGTCTTATATATTCTCACTTTGATTTTAGATGACGATGTTGGTTACATTTATTTATAGGATACATTTATAAAAATAAGTTTACAAACTTCGTTTTTTTAAGAACACTATAAGTGACGGCTGAAAGTAATCTAACGTTAAAATAAATTCCATTTTAACATTTTATTTAGTGGCAAAACAGTTCTTGTTATAAACGGCAAATGTAACGCTCCCTTTAATTGCCGTTTCAGTTCAGATTTCAGATCGGCCATATTCTTTCACTCATAAAGATTCGTCAAGCAAGGCAGGCGTTGATAACATCAAGCCGTTACGGGTGTTTAAAAAGAAGGTTAACAAGACATAGGTAAGGTCTGATTTTTAATCCCACGGAAAAAATGTAAACAAAGGTGTTGCCGCTAACGAAAAACATTTCCAGCATTCAAAATATTTATACTTCCCACTTTTATAAGAAATCGACTTACTATAAAAAAACTATATATTGTAATCAAGATGAAAGAATTTAATTTGTTGATGGCAAACTTTATTTTGAAATATACTCTTTGTTATATTAATTTAAAACGAGAATACTGTTTTCGTATGCATAATTTATTTATTGCACTGGTATCAATGATTCGATACACCCGTCTTAAAAAGTCGAGGGCCGCTTGACTTGATTCACGTCACTTCACTCGTCGTATTAGCTTTCCAGTTACTCTTGTTAAATTGTTCTGTTAAATTTTCATTGTTGTTACGTTTTTTATTGTTATTACGTTGTTCGTTGTTAAGTTTTCCGTTGTGTTTTTGTTATTGTTGTGTGGTAGGATGGACATGCGGTAGGTGGATGGTCTGTTAATAAATGTAAATAAATATTGCTGTTTCATTTCACAGATTTGTGCGATTTTAATTTTAATTATTTCTCAAATTTATTTTTAAAATCACTGTTCCAACGACATGATAATATCTAATATTATTTTTCTTGCTGGCCCGTACTTTGAGATCCCCTGAAATGTCACTTTGACAGTGACGTAACTTTGTTTACATTTTTTCCGTGGGAATAAAAATCAGACCTTAACTATCGTCCTATCACGCTCATACCAATATTTTTTTAAATGTATGAAAAGCTATGCATTATCGAATCAAACAATTTATAGACAAGTATTAAATCATAGACAAAAAATGCAGTTTTAACCTAAAAAAATATCTACGAATTGAGTACCAAAAGTATTACAAAAACCAAAATTATAATATATTCTTTGGCTTTTATAGCCTAGAATTTAAAGAAACTTACAAACAAAGAAACGAACAAAGTATGAAAAAAACAATTACCTACTTCTAAAATTCAATAAAACAAAATTATTCTCTTCAATTATAACAAATGAATCAATAAGAAAAATAAAGGTTATATTTAAATTATAATCAATTGAGATCAGAAATGCTAAATCATATCACAATTACACGCAAACACAACATAACTTAAAAAAAAACATGTTTATAATTTTAAGTACATGCAACAAGAACTAGCAAAAAAAATACGTTTGAATTGAGTTTTAAAACCAATCAACAATCAGATAAAAATGCTTAATTTTAAAACTGAATAGAGATTTTACTAAAATTAAATCATAATTCTTTTAATCACAACATTCACAACACAACACAGTAATCAAACGTTAACAATGCAAGCATGCAAACAAGGAGAAAACTAATAATCACTTAAAGATCTGAAAAAACTCAAAGCGTCTACCTACCGAATCGTCTTTTAACGCACGTCTTAGATGAGTTCCCATGTTTTTTGTGGAAGATTAAAAAAACAAAAAAACCGCCTTCAAAAAGCAAAAAATAACTTCATTTAAAATGGTCGGTAATAGGTCAGTCCAACTGAAGTCTGCTTTTGGTTAAAATATTGTAGGACGCCGACTTCAGTTGGACTGACCTATTACCGACCATTTTAAATGAAGTTATTTTTTGCTTTTTGAAGGCGGTTTTTTTGTTTTTTTAAACTTTTATTTTATTTTATACTTTTTAGTGGTCATAATTATGCTGTTTTGTAGTCCCACTCTAATTACCTAATAAGATTTAATAAGAAACTATAGAACATTGAAATTCAATCTCGCCGCAAGCAACGCCGTGGGAAAGTCATAGTCATATATTTAAACGTACATATGCTTCGTCATAGTCGCTCAACTATCTTAATCGAAATATCTTGTCGCCACCCTTGAAATATATACCGTTTAGGAGTTCCGGTGGCCATCTGTGGTTTTCATCATCAGTTCCACTTTACCAAATAGTGCTTTCCAAGAGCAAATACACGAGTTACAATGAAAAATACCAAAATCGCTATAGGTGTGCCTATAAGTTTTGAAGAGTTCCGTCGATTCCTCATGGACTCCATCATCAAATCTTCATTTTGAAAAAAATGGGACCAAATGGAAAGCACCAGCTTTCAAATAAAAAAAGAATCATCAAAATCGGTTCACCCAGTCGAAAGTTCTGAGGTAACAAACATAAAAAAAAAAAAAAAAAAACATACAGTCGAATTGAGAACCTCCTCCTTTTTTTGAAGTCGGTTAAAAATATTCACTCGCATTCAACTCGTACTTGCCTCGGACCACCTTCATCGAATAACGCCATCTGCATTCGAATGGACATTTCTAACGGCCGAACCCTATATTCAAACCGCGGATAGATAAGGCTTACCTCAGGTTAAAATTTGACATTTGCCCATACAAATTGTGTCAAATTTTAATCCGAAGTAAGCCTATAGTGTCCGCGGTTTGAATATAGGGTTTGGCCATAAGTCGTTATTGCTTTTGGAATGGGTGGTAGATGAGATAGTAATATTTTTTAGTAAATAACTAATTCATTGGTCTAGTAGTTGTGTATTCCACCTACTGTGCTGTGCCTGGAGACTTTTGGTATGCGTGCCGCTTAGGGTACATTTTTGATCATTTTAAAGGTAGTGCCAAAAGTGTCATATTTTAAAAGTCATATTTATGTTTCTTTATCAATTTTGATTTTAATAAATTCATGCCGAAACCATATCTTCTAAAGTAATTAATTAATTATCGCTCAAGTTTTGTGTTATTTTTATAATTATTTATTGTGACGCATTTGGGTGAATTTCGAAATATTTTACGTAGTTATAGGCTCAATTATCGTATGACTAATTTTCGTTATACAATGGAAGAAAGTTACGTCTCGTCTCTATTTATGAAATTCACCCCTTTGATATTACCGAATTTATTTACTAGGTGGTTAGGTAGGTATTTAAAGTTACGTTATACGGCCACCATAGAAATAATGCTAAAGGTATAATATAATAAAAATGAAAGATTGTTCGTATTTTTGGCTTCTAATTAAATTACACAATTAACAACTCAACGGATTCGGTTGAAATTTGGGACACAAGTGGTATAAGTCCTGTCTTGTAAACGTTTGTGAAAATCGTTAATGAAGAAAATACGGCAAAGAGTTTTAGTTCGAAAACGCTTTTTTAAATTAGTATAGACATATACGTTTTTAGGACGATGTCTTACCTCTTACCTCACATCGTCTGGAATAACCATGCATGCAGGCATAGGCGTTATTGAAAGGCCTATCAGCATCGTGTCGATGTAGGTAATGTGTCCGCGTGGTAATGTTTTCGGATGCGTTGTGCGGTTGCGCCGGCGGTGGGATGCAGCGGCGGTGCAGGCGGGTCAGTGGTGGGGAAAGGCGCGAGGTCGCGGCGGGCGCGCGCGCGCTCAGTACAGACGAGTGCCGCGTAGCGCCTGCTGGTGGCGCTGTTCGATTCCTCACCCGTGACAATAAATTCGATTGGAGAAACACATTACGGGCGTTCGCGCTCGGCTCGCGACCTATGTCTGCCGCCGTCTATGCGCAGCCTGGACGCCGTTAGAATGAAGTGCCACTATCGTTGCATTTTTAACAAGGAGATAGTCTTCAACTCACAGAAACTTGTCAAGAGACGTTAGATCCCGCCATCGACAGCTGAATCTCTCTCGACGACCACCGCCCGCTCATTCCGGATCCCGGTTTAGAATACCACTGCCTTATAATCGTAGTATCATTAGAACTGTATTGTTAAGGACATTTTTGTTGTGGATTCGCAAAGCGGTTTTCAAATAGAAGTTCGAATTCGTGATGGCACTCGCAGATTTGTATGCTGGTACGTGGTAATGCGTTGTTTGCTTCGGTAGCACGCTGATAGCAAACATTGTTTGTTTTGGTTTTAATGAAAGGCACTCTGGTAGAAAGGCAACTCAAGGTCCGAGTGCTCCAGATCGTATTCCGCTCTTCTATTGTTTTCTATTTAACTACCGTTAACACTAATCGTTTGTCGCTCATCAATTAGGTGACGTTTACTTTTAATGTTGCGCCTTGAAATTATAGTCAATTACAGATATAAATAAACATTGATAACTTTGTTTGGCACAATTCTTGAGATTCCTTTGTATGGTTTACCCATTTCAGATAAAAACTGAATATGAACTACGATATTAATGTGCAATTAACATACATATTAAGTATGCTAGCAAGGCATAAAAAGTTGTTTGTGTGTAACAAGTCGGTTATGTATCGGTCGTGGAATTTCACGTGGCGCACCGCCATTGCCCGCGCTAGCCTGTTTCTCCAGTGGCGTAAGTCTCGAGAGACAGCGCTTTATAATGTCTCTTTATGTAATGTTTCGCGGCGATCGAGATTTGCACCAACGCCGCTCGGCCGGTGAACGTCGAGCTCTCGACACTTGCACCCGTTGATACTGATAACCAGTTCGCTCACAAGGCGACCTCGCTCGTTGCTCGCCCAATAATTAAACAGACTTATTGACCACTTGTTTTCATTTCTACGTGTTGATAACTACCAAGAAGTACCTCTACTCGGTCCCTTTCTATGCCTCGCTTTAAGGACAAATATCATGGGAGCAAACTTTTATTACGTTCGTTTTCTACCTTGAGATAAAGTTTTACGACTGTCTGTCAACACGCAATATCTCATTTAAATTTTGATCGAGAAATAAATTATGTAGTAGTTTCGAGAAAAAGGTCGATATAATAAGATCTGCTTGATTTTATTTATATCCCGCATAAAGAAAATCGAGCAGATCTTTGAAGTTATGTGACGTTTCTGACTAACGAAGTCATTGACACTAGCGGGTCCGAGTAGTTAATAGGCATTAATGTGGCGCTGACGAAATCTGAACCCAGATCGTTATCGAAGGCGCCGCGGCTGCGAGCTCTTGGAGAGAAGGGTTATCGCCGTTTGCGCGTCCAACTTCGGCCATTTCAAAAGTATTGTTGACCAAGCCGTTCAGATTTTAACAATATTCAAGTAACGAACGCAATTTTTATGCATTTCATGTACCTTTTGAAGTTTTCATTTTATCTTTATAACATAAGAAACTGGTTGCGGTTGCATAAAATCATTAAGCGCGCTGACGCGTAATTTGAATGTGTAACAAGGAGAAAGCTTATTGAACCCAAAATGACAAGAAACAGCGCAGTAATCACACTAACAATCTTACCAATCAGACTCAATTGATTGTAGAATGCGCTTGACAGCCAATCATTATATTCCAATACGTTTCTGAGTCCCGTTTAAATTATTCATGGCTTATTTATGTGGATGTAAATATCGCGATGAACGCGTTACGTAGTTATATCGATAGATTTGCCTTTTTTGCGGAGGATTTGCTTGTCTTCGTAAATTTAACACCCGGTAATCACTGTAATCGTAGAACCTGTCGTATGAATGATGGTTTCCCGTTGCACGTTTAATACCACGTTTGGAGCTACACGTCAAGAAAGCAAATCATGTTACTTTACTTGATACCGCGCATCGTTCTTTTTCACTATATTATATTGTTTCTGCTTTTAATGTTGATTTCAATTTAGATCTAAAATTGATAAACAAAGGAACAGCTTAAACATATTTTTGTTCCAAATAAAGTAGAGGACGATTGCGCCCTTCATGCCTCGTAAACAACGTAACAGTCCTAGTTTTTTAAATTATTCAACAAAACATTGTTATAATAATGAGAGTAACAGTAATCGAGTAGATACGAGTGTGGATATTTAAACAGATAGAAGTTTCAAACACTAATGAGAACGATACAAACATGTTAGTTAGATCGCTTGTAATGCTGAGTAGAGTCAATATGAAAAGGCATACCTTACGACTTTGTGTACATACTAGATAAATGCGCAAATATTATTTTATTGGTTTGACCTAATTTTACAGTTGTCGCTTCATATAGGCTTGGACTTAAAATCAACGTAAGTAATTGTAACGACCAAGTGCACTGGAATATAATTTCATTCTCAGAAAAATATGTTGTTTCGTGTACCTGTAATAAAAGCAAGAAATGAATAGAAAGGTAGAGTTTAGCTGGTAAAATAGGTAAAAAAAGAGAACTAACACTAACACTGGCGACATTCCTAGTGTTATTAGGTTAACTCGATACGTTTAAAAAAATACATTTTAGTTTCGGGTTTTGTATGACAGTTACCGTGCTGCTGTGTTTTTGCACTTACCTACGTATATGTATTATTTCTGTTTTTTCCCTCTTTGTCATTAAGTAGAACGTATCTACTTAAGGAGAACAATGCGTATGAATAAATTGATAGTGTTGCGCTCGCGCTAAGCGTACTTAGTAAAAAAATACTGCAACTACCTTAAAATTTAAATGAATTATCAACTCTATCATCTAAGCAAGTAGATGACAAAATAACAAAAGAAATTAAAAAAATCGCTTAAAAATATCTTTACAACCATCGATTGTACCGACCTTTTTTATTGTTCTTTTTTATTCTTTCTGTTGTTGTAACATTTATTGTTCTCCTTAAGTAAATGCAGCCAACTAATAACAGAAAAACTATAGCACTTAATTGATGTGTTTTTGTGTACGACAAAAAAGACTACTAAATATAAATAATTTTCAAAGTACGGAGTCAAAATGGATTTTATATTATTGTAGGGTTCCTCTTTTGTACTAGTTTAAATATCACGTAAACGGACTGTAGAATACCAGTAGGACGATAGAAATCAGAAAATTAAAGGAGTACGCGCATCTCTGTGCACCAAAAGCGATTATAATAATGAATGATTGCTAGTACTGCCAGTAAATACCTGCATATCACTTTAATGTTGCTGCGCTAAAAGGTCACAATCAAAGTAAACTTTGATATCTCGCATAGCGACTAGCGCTGGACTGGAACGCGTGTCCTCTATCCGTTACCGCGACCTGTCTCTAAGGTCACTCACATCCAATTTTTAATGTACAACTATTTATAGGCAATTCCGTCAATGTTAAATGCGGACCAAAGCCAATTATAAAACAATTACAATTTACCGCTAAGAATAAAATGACGTAAGCGGTTCATTTATTAACTCATGATCGTGTTTTTTCAACCGATACGTAACCTCATCGGCTTCGAAACATTAACTGTTTTCGCCAAACTGTATCGTAGTCTCATTGTTTATAATGTCTGTTACAACAATAATATGCATTTATAACAGAAAGCATATTTAATTTTAGTAAATATCATAACGTTTGTCCTTTACTGTTTACAACTAATAGTTGATGGAAGTTGAAAATGATCGTTATTTTGTTTCAGAAAATATTTTCTCCAACTGGCTGGAGGAGAAGGTAGACCTGCCAATATTCGAGAACATAGCGCAAGCGGCGGAGGCGGTGGAGCCGACGCCGGCGCCGGCGCCCGTGTACGTGGCGCTGGGCGCGCCCGCGCCGCCCACCGAGGAGCTGCTGCGCGAGTTCGAGACCGTGTACGGCGCCGTCGAGCTCACGCACCTCACGCCCCCGCAGAGCCCGCCCGGGCCCGCCACGCAGCTGCTGCTCAGCTACGCGCAGCACGCGCAGTTCGCGCCCGCGCCCGCGCCCGCGCCCGCGCCCGCCTGGCCCGGCGAGCTCGACCACGAGCTGCAGGCCGTGGAGGAGCTGGTGCGGCACCGCGCCGCGCAGCTCGCCTCGCCGGAGCCGTCCGCGCCCGGCAGCGCCGGCTCGTCGCCGCCCTCGTCGCCGCGGTCCTCCACGGACGACGAGTGGGCGCCGGCCTCGCGGCCCAAGCCCTACTCGCGCGGCGAGGACCGCCGCTCGCGCAAGAAGGAGCAGAACAAGAACGCCGCCACGCGCTACCGCCAGAAGAAGAAGGCCGAGATCGAGGTGCTGCTGGGCGAGGAGCAGCAGCTGCGCGCGCTCCACGGCGAGCTCGGCTCGAAGTGCTCCGACCTGCAGCGCGAGATACGGTACCTCAAGAGCCTGATGCGCGACCTCTTCAAGGCGAAGGGCCTCATCAAATAACTTCACCCCTCGCCGCCCCAGCGAAAGAATACTGTTCCTCCCGCGCGCACGAAGCGCGAACTGAATACCGTTCAAATTCGAAGATCTTAAGGAGTTATTTTATCGACGTTTTATTCTCGTATCAGTTAAGCTAGACATAAATCGGCTAATTTTGTTCGTTTATGATAACGCATCTCCATCCGTTTTTCGAGCAGCATTAATCACTCTCGTCAATCGAGGTTTATAAATTCAACACCTTTAGAAATAACATCATGTGAGGCGAATTTTCTCATCATCATTTTCTTTAGAGGATAGGTCGCATTCGTTGTTATGAAAATAAGAATTAAATTTACAATCTGTTTTAATATTGGCAAATAAAATCACTGTTTATTATTTTTGATTTTTAACCCTGTATAAATGGCATTTACATACTTTTAATCTATTGGAATTATCAATCAAATTACTGTTTATATTTTCATGCAATAAATAGAATGCGACGGCGGAATAATTTGTTTCCTTATATTTGAACAATTATAGTATTATTGACTTGGCACTGATAAGAGTTGGTACTGTTTGCGAGAAGTCGTTTTATAAGGACGCCCGTGGTTAGAGAGCCGCATAAATCGCGGCTGACCCCAATAAACACGATAATAACAGCAATTATCGAGTACGAAGGATTGGAAACTTTCGTGCAAGGATAGGTCGCGGCTATCGTTGCGTGAGCGATTAATGCGCCGCGCTACTTCAGGAACGGATCGCAGGCAACGAGCTGCCGCCGTCACAATTCAACCATAACCCTGTGTTACGTACAAACAAAGACTTAACAAGGATTTAGGACTAACACAGGAACTTCTTCTGCACGGCGATCTCAGCTGGACAGTCTGACGCCTTACGGCCCAATCCGCTGTGCCCTTAATGATGGCTGGCAGGCGACCGCAGCTGCATGTGGCCCGTTTCTCGAAACTTGCTAAACTAATAATCTTAGTTCATTTAATACAATTTTCTATAAGTCTACAAGTGAAATGTACCGCATGAACTAATATTATTACTGAAGCGAGTTCGTCACATGTCTGTCGGTTGATCTCGATATCTCGTTTGAAAGCTTAGTGTGCGATAAGCGACAGTTTTAAGCCGACCGCACGACTATTGCCGGCAGGTATGAAAGATTTAATCTGTGCACCTCTATGGCAGATTACCGGACAGACTAGAAACTGCAGGTAAACTGAGTCTGTGGTACGCTTTAAAGTTTGAAAATCCCAAACTGAAATGACAAGTTTGATCTAATGAAATTAATGAGGTAATTTCATTGATACATAAAATAAATAAATAAAACAACATCAACATCAACATCTTCCTTAGAGTTCTAATATTATGATTCTAAATAATATTGCTATATACCAACAATTTATTACTGCTTACAAATATTATTTACAGTTGTCTGTATGTATTCACGATTTTTTTTACAGTTGAGATAAGGCATCAACATGAAAAGAAATTAAATAAAAACATTTATTGTACTTTACAACCACTAATTTGATCCCTGGCCCTGTTTCACCAACCTGACAGCAACAGCTTACAGGCGAGAATTCTATACACATTGGAAACTGCAAAGTCGTCAGCTGTCACCAATTGTCAGTTTTGTGAAATAGGCGGCAGGACCGTCATGGAACTATGTCAAAGTAAGTGACTTAAGTAAGCACTAAACAAACATAAATAGACTTATAACACTATGTCACCGACATAGTTGCTTGATAGTCTAGGAATTAAATTTGTGGACTAAACGTTGACTACAAAGATATGTACACACTTCAGCATCGTATTCTCTTGAAAAAAAGTAGCAGATTGAACACTATAAAACAATACGAACATCATCTGACACCGCTTATAAATTACTAGTACTTATCATGTTAAAAACTACATATACTTAATAAGTATAATAAAACCCGAGTTACTTCCCCCATTCCTTAACAGACATAAGTAGCATAGTTCGCTTGAGCGAAGGTCAGAGTCGGGACCTCCTTTGTGTGGCTATATTTATTTTCGTCACCCTCGTTATCATTTTCTTTATTGTCTGGTTTATCACGGAAATAAGGAAAACTTTTTCAATAAGGGTGAGCTCTTGCGGGCGGATCATAAGTATGCATATAGCGTCTGTGCTAATGGCGCGAGGACGCGCAGGTCGCGCCCGCTGGAATCCGCCGCGAATTTCATGAATGTATTACGCTTGAGCTCTGCGTGATGGCATTTTCATGGACCACGTTCAGCTTCAAGGCTCCGCGGTGACCTTAGATACGTCAGCGACTGTCTACTACGGAGGGTTGATGTAGACTAATGTAGAGTATTTAACCTCAGGTTGAATGTTAATTTCGATGGGTCAGTACTGGGTTGCCGTTTGTGAGGTAGGGCATACGCCCGACCCTACGCACACAGGTATTTCTATTGTGTATTTTAAACCATCCCTTCTTTGTAAGAGGAGGAGGAGATCGCTATTTAGCGATAAGACCGCCTGTTGAATCACTATGTCCATACTATTTCTTTTTTGTATATTCGTTCGTTGGTGTATGTGGTGTTCATTCAATAAACTGTTTTGTATTGTATTATATTGTACCCTCCTCCACAGGTACGTATAAGTCAGTAAGTCTGAAAGCGTGTAATGTTGCAGACGTCACTCGGGGTTTTATATGAAAACAAATGCTAAGATAGTAATAACACCAACTGCACAGTCAAAGCCACTTTTAATCGTTCATATGTGAAGAACCTGTTAACTCAAGGTTTGCAGAGGTTTAAAGTAGAGTTAACGAAACACGTTGTGCTCGGATTCCGGCAAGATCGACTTGATTCATTTTATTCAGTTATATCTTTCCTTTTTAATAACAATATGATAGACACATGTGTAGTTGGATGCTGATATTCGTAAGACGTCGGTTTTCCTTAGTTCTACTTGTTTTTATACATACGGCCTTCTGCTATATCCACGTAACGGTAAACATAGAATAAATAAGTGATTAGCGGAATATTACCAACCGTCAGTCGATTAGGAATGTGTTAGGGTTGCCACCTCTTTACGGATATTTAATGGTTTTATTCGATGTAAGGGGCAAAAAATAAAGTAGGTACTCAAATAAAAAACATTATTATATTGACACTCCTATAGCGTAGGTAAGTTAAAACGAGTAAACTCATTATTGCACACAAAACGAGTATAAAACGAAGTCGCTTCCCGCCATCTGTCTCTCAAACTACCTACGCAACGGATTTTGATGCGGTTTTCATCAATAGAAGGGTGATTCAAGAGGAAGGTTTTTATGTTTAATAAATTCTGGTTTATGTACGGTTGTTACAGAAATCTCATAAACCGAAGCGAATCGAGGGCGGATCGCTAGTCCAATATAAGTTTAAACACAATAATCATGTTAATTATACATATAAATAAAACCACGCGCAGTAGTTTATACATTTTGAATTGCAAATATAGTTGGCGTGTTAAATGATCCTGTTTGTCAAGGTGTGGGTGATGCGAAGGCCATCGCAGATATCAAGGTACCGACGTACATTACGACTACTTGAGATGTTGTCCCTTGTGCTCAAGGAAGCGTTTCGGTCCCACTTGATTCGAGTAAGAGCTCGACTTGATCCGAATCCTTTTTCGTAAGTAGACACTGCTTCAGCTATTTAGGAGCGCTCTTAATTATTTGGACGTTGAAAATAGAATGTCAAAGGCATACATTGGACAACAAATAAAAATATCACTTATCAATGTAGCAAAATGATGGAAAAAAGAAAATATTACATCGTGTTGAGGGGTAAACATTTGTACTACTACTTCCTTAGGTTAAGTTTATGTGCCGAAAAATCTGAATAAATCTAGCTTATTAGAGGAGACAGGATTACGGGAAAAATATAATGCAGCTGTTAAAGTTGACTTTTTGAAAGAAAGTTTATGGTAATAGAAGTTCTTCAAAGCTTTAATTATTTTCTTGAACCTGATTCTAGTTTTCTGTCTTAAGAACGGAACCCTCGTTTCGACCTAGCTAAGAACCATTCTGTTTTAACTATCTAACGTTTAAAAAGCCCGCGTCACGAGATCTTTGCGTCATTTTTTTGTTCAGCGCCTATAAAAACCTCTGAGCAATGAGCAAAAACTTAAAGTTTGAGAACAATAACCTTCGGTATAGACCATACCATACCATATGGTTATTAATGGAAACGTGAGCCAATTTTACCTGTTAATATTCTTATGAGAAAAAGAGGTAAGTACCTACCGAACTTAATAATGTTTATAAATCTTTCAAGTGTTTACGCATTTCTTTTTAAATATTACACTGCGATGGACCTGGGTTAACCCGAATCTATATTTTAGGTGTCGTTGTTATTAGCTGGCATTTGATAATTCGCAACAAAGACGTAATGTAACCTTTACGAAACGGCCTCTAACACAAAAAGTAAGTAGGTATTCCAGCAGGAGTACAAAAATTATTTTAATGTTGTGGAAAAAATATGAAGTACCTTTTCCATTGCAATTGTCATAACACTGTTTTTATTTTGCCACCCCGTGTAAAAAGTTATACACAACCTATCAATTGTCTATAATTATGGTGAAATAATTGTCAAACCGCTTCAGGCGTTTAGAAGTAATAGCTACATACCTATACTTAATTATTGCGTAATTATCTAAGTATATGCAACTGGTTTTTTTTATTTGGACTATCCGTTTAGAAGAAATTTGGCCGATTTATGATGGATTTTAAATATTCTTAACAAATATTTCACCAAATTCGTTAGTAGTTGATCTAACAAACCATCTAGTACATCGCTGACGTAGACAACGAATATTGCGTTAGTCATTATTTATTCCATGCGGCTCACTGTCAAACAATCTTCTTACATAAAAAGCGTAATTTAGGGCAATAACAAAGTGGGCCACATGGCCCAAAGCGGGATAAAACTTTTCCGACTCAGGTGTTCCTGTAAATGATTGATTATGCAAAAAGTTAAAATTATTATTAGCTTATGTCTAGGTATTTCTTTACTTATTAATAAACAAAACCGTGTTGTCAATAGTGATCTGTTGCCGTAAGTAATGCGTGACCCAGAAACCTGGGGGCCTAATATGGCTGCGTTTATCGCGCGACTAAATGTGGATAAAATATCCGCCACTTTTTGACAAGTGTATAAGTATGAGAGTGACGGGTGCTTAACCCACGTTTTGTCACGCGATAAACGCAACCATACTAGGCCTGCTGTGGTGTTAACAGCTTTCTCGTTCAACCAACCGAAAAAAAAAGCAAAGCAAGAGTCGGACATGTATCAACACGTCCAACACTTTCTTACGACGCCTGCGGCCGTTTTACACTGCCTTCACTTTACTTACACTCTTAGCTACTTACACTTTAAAAAGGTACAGTCACGAGATTTAATTTGGTACCCACCTTAGGTCCAAAGTCAATCTGACATTCTACAACAATAAGGTTGAGTTTCCTAAAAGTTACAAATGACTTGACATCTCTAATGACATTGACGACTTCAAGCATATTTTTCTTGAAATGGGTCCTAAATTTACGCTCGGAACCGTACCTTCCATAATTATGCAACAATCGGTCACCTGTAAATTTATGTGAGGGTGTCTGGCAGGTTGGTGTCAATTTGTTTTTTTGTTTGTACATCTGTCTTAAGAATGCAGCTGTTGTTCCTATACACAAGAGGGGTGATAAAGATAATCCTAACAACTACCGACCAACATCCCTCTTGCGCAGCTGCTCAAAGATACTAGGAAAGTTGGGAGACAAGAGACTGGTTGCCTATATCTAGACCGAACGCCGTACTTTGAAAACGGCAATTTACCTAGTTTCAAAAAATGCAAATCCACACTCTTTCACCCTGGACAAGGGATTTCCAAGTGTTGGCGGTGTCTTGGACCTGGCTAAGGCGTTCGATACTGTGTCTGCAACTATTCTTACAGACACCGGCGTTGGCCTGGTTTCAGAGTTACCTGACTAATAGCATAGTTATACTATGCTTATAGAAAGTAAAGCACTAAGTTTGAAAACTCATTTAATGATGAAAAATCAGTGTCATTTGGCGTCCCACAAGGGAGTATTCTGGGTCCTACTCTCATTCTTGTTTACCTAAATGATTTGGCTGGCTTGGACAAAGGTGAATTTATAATGTTAGACAGATATCACGGCAATTTTATTTCATGGGCTCAAATGGGAGCGATTTTTTAAAACAGTGCAGGATGGATTGACGTCTTATAGTAAATACCCGGTGGACAAATAACTCCCTCACAATTAATGCAGCGAAAACTAAATTCTTACGTTTTCATAAATCAGCTTCGACGGCACCCCGAATCGAGCCTTAGATTAAACCAAGTCAGGGATCGCAAGCATCGTCATGTAGCTGCTTTACGATCGGGGGATCTCCGGATATTAAGTACCTTGGCATCTTCGTGGCCGAGAAGTTCAATTTAAAAAAACACAAATGCCGTGTCGGCTCGTTTTCGAAAACTTGTGTATACTTACAACATCTCCGAAATTCTTAGAAATGTCTCTGCTTAAAGCTGTATACACATTGCCGTTGCCCAATTTTGACATACTGCATAGCAGTCTGGGGCGGTTCTGCCAGATCAGTACTTTTAACCTTGGAGAGAGTCCAAAGGTAAGTGTTCAATCATCACCATAAGCAGGTACTTACCTGCTTATGGTGATGATTGAAAACCACGCCGTATTTCCACTTCGAAGCTCTTTTGGGAACTCTGTGTTCTAAGTGTGCGAAAGCTCACCATTATGAAGATAGTTCTTCAGATGCATCGGAAGGACATCAACTCTAAAGAGAATCAGAAAATGCTGCAAAACGCGTTTTAAAATTATCCGTCCCCGCATGAGCACCGCTTTTTCCAGGCGCTTCGTGGACTATTTTCACCTGAGAAAGTACAATAAGGTAAACAAAGCCGCCTCAGCGTTTGTTCTGTTCCTAATTCTAAAATAAAATAAAAATTGGAGCGACTCGCTCGACTATAAACCGACAGAACAACTTCTAAAGGTCTCAAGGTGAATCTAATTAACACAAACGCAAAACACACTTAGGTACTTACATTCAAACTACAGTGTGCACCAGTGCACTGACTTGGCATTATTATATTAACTTCAGCATATTTTAAAACCCGGTTCAGAACTAAATAGATGGTTACTAAATTCAAAACTTTATTATAGCCTTAAGTTTGTTATTTAAAATAAAATAAAATGTTAGCTATCTCAACAAGCGTAAGCGCAGGACATTTGAAATTCGTAACATTGTTCTGACATCACGTGACAGGCGTTGCCTAGTGTGGTGGTCATAAGTAATCCATATGAATATGCGATAGTTAATAAACTGTTTATTTTTTCAAGAGTAAAAAGTAAATAGGTAAGTTTTTTTCAACTTCCTTCCTCTTTTGTGCTCGTTTTCTCATATAAAATATTTATTCATACTTACACTTTATTTTCATTTAGGCCTAACCTGCAGGTTGCATTTTGTGAAAGCTAAGCAATCTTTATGTGACGGTCAAGTCGTTATTTACATGCATTATGACAGATATCTACAGTTGTAGTTTTTTTGTTCAATAGCCCCGCTGTACTACGAGTAAGTAGCAGAAGAGTGCATAGCGAAGACTTATAGAAGAACTTCATTTTGATTGTAACAACAAACTAAATAAAATCCCCTCAACTACTTAAAGTATTATTGTTTAAGTTAACTTGCGATGCGACTGCGAACAATACACAAAGTTGTCCGGACTCCGAGATAAACACAAATACTTAATTATGATAAGAGTATATTTGTGTCAATGACTGCGTTAATTATTGACGTCATTAGTTAATAAATCGTAAGTATAATCGCAATACAAATTGCTATTAGTTTGTCAGCATGCTATACAAATTATTGACATGATTTTATCTAAAACAGCATAACCTAACTGTTTTTATTGGGGAAACCAAACTTCAACATGGAAATGCTTCGCGAGAACGTTATCGTTATCAACAATATCTAAGTGTCGTAAGCTGCCGCACGGTCGACTCGAGCGCTTATGTCAATTTCATACAGTTTTCGACAGTCGTTTACGTTAGCGTTAAGTATCTTGACTAGGGCTACTGTACCCCTACCATGAGTTACAATTACCGTACTCGCTAGAGAGTCGAATGCTCTGTCCCTCGCACTCTATAACAATACTGCGAGGTCTGCGAGCGACGGAGCATTCGACTCGCTAGCGAGTACGGTAATTGTAACTCATGGTAAGGGTATTGACGGTAAGCAGGCTCTGAGGCCTTTGATGCCACACGCTTTAGGGAGGCTCTAACCGAATGACAAAGGTTCAAGTTAGCTCTGATCTCAGTGCATTCGCTTACAAGATTAGTTAAATCAAAATCGCACTAAGGGATAAGTTATCATTGTGTCAGCCATTTAAAGGTCTTTGTAACCTAAGTTATGATAAAATATTATTCGATAAATTGAACCAATAAGTCCCGCACACTAAAATGTTTCACTGTTTAACTTGCCAACTTGCAACAACTCATCAAGAAGTTCAGTAAGTAATTGATCTTGTAAAGAAGTCAGAAGGGAAAATTAGTTGTAGGAATAGTGGCAAACAATTGAGTTCTAAAGTTTAAGTATACTTTAACAAATTACTTCTGTTCTTCATTGAATTAGAGTTAAATTGTAAAGCAACATTACGTTCGTTTTATTGTATACTTATAAATGTATTCTACTAATGAACCTCTATACTCCGTTTGTTTAGGTACTTTAAAAAATGTAAAGAATCCAAACCACGTGGCATTGTCAAACAGCCAATCAAAACTGATTTATCGCACTTTGACGTATCAGTGTTCTTTCTTCTCTTGGGCTGACGAACTATATCACGTGGCTGTTTTGTTTACATTTTATTAAGTACTTAAACAAACGGAGTATAGGTGTGTTGCCGCCTCGAATCGGGTGTCATCGGAAATGTTCGGGATCCGTCGCCCGCGCAGCGGAGTGCGGGGCGCGGGGAGCATTACACCAGCCATTCGGCTAAGAGCAGCAGCAGCGATCACACGTCGTTCTATACGTTATTGTAAACTTAAAATTCGATTATATGTGCATGAAATGTACTTGGAGTATAATTTATCTCCCTAATAAAACACCTAAAGCAACGAGAAACAAGGTGCACGCATCCAGGCGTGTACATATGGCGACCGTGGGAATATAACGAAGTACCTGTGTAAGAACAAGAACAAAGAAACGGAATTGCAGCCGTGGCATTTTTCGATACTACGCATCGAAAGTCTACGCCAGCGACGTCAAGTAAGCCCGTTCCTTTTATTTGCCTTGTCCCTATTTCCGACTTCTATCTGCTATGTAAAAGCCTAGCTGCCTAAAAGCGTCGGGTTGTGTATCTAGCTTCATGCGTACCGGCCTATGTTTGCACAGTCATTTACTTAGCACCGCTTAGTCGTAAGTGATTTCTATACAAATAAGTAATTCCTTTTTAGGTATCTAGCATTAATGCGTACCGACCTATGATTTTGAATTGTCATTCATTTATTTCGCTTCGTATCATATGAACCCTATATAAGTTCAAGTAAATAAATTAAATAATGATAAAAATTAATTAAATATTGCACGTATAATTTGCTTATAAATAGTTCATCTTATAGTATTAAAAACGCTAGCCGAATCCTATGCTACGCTTTGCACTTTCGCATTTCTTACTTTCTACCTTCACTCTTATAAGTAAATGGTAAAAATTTAATTCGTTTAAAGTAACGAATTTAACGGTTATAACTTACTTATAAATAATAAATAACTGTTAAAATTTAAGTGTTCAAGTTTTTGTTCGATAAAACGTGACTTGTTACTAGTCGTTACATACTTATTTCAAGGTCCTTTATTCGGAACATTCCAGGCCTCGTTGCTGCGCGGGCGACGCGGGCTACTTGCGCGCGCTGTTGCTACGTGGTATTCCGGGTTGTGCGCGACTCACCGGGTACCCGTCTGACGCGGTCGGTGTTGTTGGCGGGCTCGGCGACGGTGGCACGAAGGCGGCTGGATCGAGTTACCGGTTTGATTGCACCTGTTTATTCTCCTAGCTCATTGTTTATTTTGAATGCCTGATAACGAAGAGATGAGTACTGCTGATTATATTAAAAAGTTAAATAAAAGACGTGGCGGAATAAGAAGCCAATTAACTATATTTAAAGACTTTGTGAAAAATCTTCAAAAAACAAATAGTTCTGATCTATCAAGTTATCAAATAAAGGAATTAAGCCTGAGATTAGATGGGTTAAGGAAGTTAATGGTTGATTACGATAAAGTACAAATTGAACTTGAAGATATTTCACCCAACATAGACGAGCAGTTTGGGGAAAGAACACAGACTGAAAATGTATTCTACTCTCAAATCGCTTTAGCTCAAGACATCATCGATTCGTTTTCAGAAAAAATCAGTGGTCAAAATGAGTCATTCAAATCAACGTCTTGTCATGACAAATTTAATCCCATTCGTTTACCAACGATCAGTTTGCCAACCTTTGACGGTAACTACACGCGATGGTTGGAATTTAAAGATTTGTTTGAGTCTTTGATCAATGGTAATGATTCGATTGCTCCGATAAACAAGTTTCATTATTTAAGAAATTCATTACAAGGGAGCGCCAGTGTCGTAATAAGATCCATCGAGTTCTCCGCGAAGGGTTACGAGCTTGCGTGGAACACATTGTGTGACAGATATGATAACAAGAATATTCTAATTAATAACCATTTAAATGCAATTGTTAACATTCATCCTATACAGAAGGAATCATTTAAGGCGTTACGATATTTAATAGATACCGTTTCTAAGAATTTATGCGCGCTCGATACATTGGGCATTTCTACAAAAGGTTGGGATCCTTTAATCATGTTTTTGGTCTCAGCGAAGTTAGATTCCAAGACGAATGGAAAGTGGGAAGAATTTAAGGGAAATTTTGGGAATCATGTACCCTCTAATGAAAAACATAATAATTTTTCAGAACTACCCACTTTGGAACAATTTAAAGATTTTTTACGTAATCGAGCGAACGTTCTAGAAACCGTGTACTGTAGTCGTTCTAGTACGTCTCATGAAAATAAGAACGTTAGTAAGGAAAATAAATACCCAAAAACATTCGTGACTTCTTTCGATAGTGCGAAAATTAAATCATGTTTAGTATGCGGACAGAAGCATCACGTGTACCAATGCAGTAAATTCAAGGACATGACCCTTGAAGAGAGGCGAGTGGAAGTTTCTAAACATAAACTATGTACTAATTGTCTTCGCACTGGCCACGATAGTTCACATTGCACTCTTAAAGGATCATGTCGTAGTTGCAGGAAAAAGCACAACTCTCTTTTACATGGCGAGAGTGCTGTTAGTAGCAATGTTTTAGTCACCGAAAATTGTGACAAGGACGAAATTAACACATCGACTAATTTATCGACTGGTAATTCAGGTCAAGTGCTTTTATGTACAGCTCAGGTTGAAGTTTGCCGTCAAAATAGCAAATCAACTTATCAGGCTCGTGCATTGTTGGATACCGGTAGTCAGTCTTCTTTTGTGACCCAAAGCTTAAAGAAAAAGTTAGGATTACCCACTCAAAAGATTAATTCATTTCACATTACAGGGATCAATGGTAAACAAACAGAAATAACTGACCGTGTTCAAATAACAATTAAATCTCGACTAAATACATTTGAAATAGACGCCGACTGTTTGGTTATTCCTACAATCACGGGTAATTTACCTAATGTTGAGGTCGATTTAGAGAGGTTGGAGCTTCCCGACGGTATTAAACTCGCCGATCCCCTATTCTATAGTCCCTCGCAGGTTGACATCTTACTAGGAGCTGATAAATTTTTTGAGATCATTAACTCCAAACAAATTAAATTAGGTCAAAACAAGCCAATTTTACAAGACAGCAAACTAGGGTGGATAGTAGCTGGTCTAACAGGCGAGAGCTACTACAAAGCTAATAGTCATTGTCATTTAGCCACAACAAGGCACAGGACATCACTACAAGATGTCGACGAGTCTTTGAAACGCTTTTGGGAGGTCGAAGAATTGCCTTCCGATTGTAATTCCCTTTCAGTAGACGAACAGTTTTGCGAGACTCAATTTATAGAAAACACTAGTCGTTTACCTGATGGTCGATTCTCTGTACAAATGCCATTGAAAGAAAAGCCCGAGGACTCTCTTGGCAACTCATACCCTATTGCTATGAGACGTTTTCTTTGCCTTGAAAAAAGGTTAGATAAAATTCCCGATGTTAAAACCGAATATAGTCATTTTTTAAAAGAATACGCGGACTTAGGTCATATGACTGAAATTGAGCGTCCGGAATTTGGTTGTTATTTGCCCCATCATTGTATAGTCCGTGAACAAAAAGAAACTACTAAACTCAGGGTGGTTTTCGATGCCTCGGCAAAAACCAGCACAGGCAAATCCTTGAATGATATACAGGCAATTGGTCCAGTCGTTCAAAGTGACCTGTTATCTATACTCTTGCGTTTTCGAACTAACAGATTTGTCCTTACTGCTGACATCGAAAAGATGTACAGACAAATCTCGCTCGACGAGCAACAACGTCACTTGCAGCTTGTGTTATGGAGAGATCGCGTCGATCAGCCAATAAAAATCTTCCAGCTTAATACAGTGACATATGGCACTGCTTCGGCACCTTTTTTAAGTACCCGGTGTCTTTTGCAGCTGGCCAATGATTGTCAGGACGAAACTACGTCCAACGTCATTAAAAACGATTTTTACATTGATGACCTCAACACAGGATGTTCCACTGTTGATGAGTTAAAATACATATATAATAATGTCGTACAAGTTTTGGATTCTGCATGCCTTCCACTTCGTAAATTTCGTTCGAATTGCCCAACTATTCTTGAAAATGAGATAGGATCCACAAATTGTCTTGATTTCAATACACAAGCAAGCGTTTTAGGGCTAAAATGGTCTCCTCAGTCGGACACTTTGCACTTCCCTATAGAGTTTAAAACTTTACCCGACATATCAAAGAGGATAATTATTTCTACAACTTGTAAGTTGTTCGACCCATTGGGCCTCTTGTGTTGTTGCATTATTAAGGCTAAAATTCTTCTTCAAAATTTATGGTCTGCAAAACTAGGCTGGGACGATCCAGTTCCCCCTAAATTTGAAAAAAGATGGTTGAATTTCATTAATAACTTAAGTAATATAGCTAACATGACCTTACCTAGGCACGTTCTTTGTGACGTACCCAACACTGAACGTACCGAACTTCACTGCTTTGTGGACGCGTCTCAAGAAGCATATGGCGCTTGCGTCTACTTACGATCTTTTGATAAGGAGAACCGCGTCTCGATTAAATTGTTGTGCGCTAAGGCCAGGGTGGCACCGATCAAAACGCTAACGATTCCACGTTTAGAATTATGTGCTGCCTTATTAGGAGCTCAATTGTGCACAAAGGTTACTCAATCAATAAAATTACTTGTCAAACGGCATTTTATATGGACTGATTCTACTGTAGTACTCGGTTGGTTAAAAATGCAAACAAAAAATTTACAAGCCTTTGTGCGCAATCGAGTCAACAAGATAAATGAGCAAACTCAGTGTTATGAGTGGAAACACGTACCTACTGATTTAAACCCTGCTGACCTAGCTTCGAGAGGGGTCGAACCGCAGCATCTGCAGTCATCATCACTGTGGTGGGAGGGTCCTCCGTTTCTAAGGAAGGATCCCGCAGAGTGGCCGTCACAACCTCACACTACATCGTCTGATTCGCCTGAAGTTAAGACTTTAGTGTCTTCTAATGACCAACAATCGATAAACTGCAGTTCCTTTGTAAAATTTGATCGGTATTCTAGTTACATACGATTGAAAAGGATTTTTGCGTATGTCTTACGATTTCTTTACAACTGTCGAAAACCTAAAATCAGGTTAGAGGGCCCATTACAAGTTGAGGAACTAACTGACTCAATGACGTTCTTAGTTAAACAATGTCAATTGCAGTCGTTTGACAAAGATATGCTAAATTTAAGTCAGGGTAATCCGCTTCATCACCGAAGTAAACTTTTATCTCTAAACCCATTTCTTGATACAAATGGGGTATTAAGAGTGGGAGGAAGACTGAAGAATTCTGACTATCGTTATAATAAAAAACATCCAATATTGTTAGATGCGAAACATTGCTTAACAAAATTAATAATGAGGCATGAGCATTTGAGATTATACCATGCAGGTGCTCAGTTGCTACTGTCTTCCATTCGTGAAGATTTCTGGCCGCTAGGTGGTAGAAATCTGGCACGGAGTATTCCGGATAGGTGTGTCGAATGTATTCGAATGAAGGGAAAAACGGTACAACCTATAATGGGTGAATTACCAAATGTTAGAGTTAATCCTAGTCCCCCCTTTTATTCTACTGGAATCGACTTCGCTGGTCCTTTTATGATAGCTAGTAAGAAGGGACGCGGTAGTCGTAACACAAAGGCCTACCTATGTGTATTTGTGTGCTTGGCCACCAAAGCCATTCACCTCGAACTTGTTAGTGACCTGACGACCGAAGCTTTCATACTTTGTCTACGCAGGTTCGTGTCGCGCCGAGGTAACCCAGATGTATTGTATTGCGACAATGGAAAAAACTTTGTAGGGGCGCACAATGAGCTAGGTAGGATCTTACGGTCCAGCCGTCTTCAAGTAACCGATTACGCGAGTAATGAAAAAATAAAATTTAAATTCATCCCTGCGTATTCGCCACATTTTGGTGGTATATGGGAGGCCGGCGTCCGGGCCGCGAAATATCATTTAAAACGCGTGGCTGGTAACGCGAATCTGACGTTTGAGGAGCTTGCGACGCTTTTCATACAGATAGAAGCCATCCTTAACTCACGTCCTCTTACCCCACTCTCATCAGACCCCACTGATATGAACCCTCTCACGCCCGGGCATTTCTTGATTGGACGTCCACTGAAGTCAGTACCTACATTGCCTGTCGTCGGTAATTCACTCACCCGGTACAAACGCATCGAGCAAATCCGGCAGCAATTCTGGGACAGATGGCGTCGTGAATACATGGCGGAACTGCAACAGCGGGTTAAATGGAAGAAAAACCAAAGAAATCTTCAAGTCGGTGATCTCGTCTTATTAAAAGAAGACAACCTGATGCCACTACATTGGCGCCGAGGTCGTGTTACTCGTCTATACCCAGGACCAGATGGAGCATGCCGTGTCGCCGAAATCCTGACTGACAAGGGCTCACTAAAGAGAGCTGTAAACAGGATGTGCCTGTTGCCAGTTACAGATCCTGAAACCAAAATTGTAGACAACACTTCTACTGTCAACGGGAACGCGCAGCTGCCTATATCCAGCAGCTGAAGCCTTGAAAGCAGCTGCTTTCAACGTCGCGGAGGATGTTGCCGCCTCGAATCGGGTGTCATCGGAAATGTTCGGGATCCGTCGCCCGCGCAGCGGAGTGCGGGGCGCGGGGAGCATTACACCAGCCATTCGGCTAAGAGCAGCAGCAGCGATCACACGTCGTTCTATACGTTATTGTAAACTTAAAATTCGATTATATGTGCATGAAATGTACTTGGAGTATAATTTATCTCCCTAATAAAACACCTAAAGCAACGAGAAACAAGGTGCACGCATCCAGGCGTGTACAAGGTGTATTATTTGCTAAAATATAGAGTGCGAAATAATGTTTAGTGCGAAATAATGTACCTCATTACATAGCATTGTGAAAGGCCCAACAAATTTTTACTAATGGAATCGTTTGTTTTGCCACGGCTTTGATTAAATATATTTTATTCCTATTATCTAATAGAATTGAGGATCTTGGATCCATCAAGTTTTTAAAATTCATCAATTCTACTTACCTACTTACGTTATTATTGTTTGACTTTTTAAATGTTCCTCTCATACATCGCAATGGCTGCGTAATGACGTACTATCAGACCATTGGAACCTTGACCCACCATAGAACTGTGTCACAGAGACGTAATGATTCAAGTTATAAGAAATGTCAAACAAATTTTTTTATAATGTCACTGTGACACCGTTCCATGGTGGGTCAGGGTTCCATTGGGCTGATAGTACCTACTACATACTAGGTACCTGTAAGTGTGGTGATTACACATTGTTTTCATGGTAATATCGCGTGGACCCCGATCTAGGCTGAGCCTATATTTTAGGTATAACGATTGTAGTGAATAACATAAACAAACCTACATGTGCTACTACGGCTAGTATGGATGCGAGAATAGAGCATGGTTTGACTTATCGATCAGGATCGCGGGCGTGCTCGAGTCCTAATTGCGCGGATTACCGCCCGCCTCGGATCGCCGCCCGCTGCATCCCATTATCTGCCTCGGTAACAGAACCATCAGCTTTTGGTCCAGCCGCACCTTTAAACCGATTAGGGGTTTAGTTAAAACATAATTAATATTACACACAAGCAATGTTCCAGGAAATTATACCAATGCATAAGTACATTGCAAGTCAGGTTACCATCCGTCCGGATTAGTCCGGACATGTCCGGACTTTTAGACTAGTCCGGACTTTGTCCGGGTCTTTAATTTGTCCGTTTTTTTTAAGTAGGTATATTATGACTATTATGAGTAATAAAACTACATATTAACTAAGCGAGTAATGTTTCCATTTTGTGATTGAAAAGTCCGGACTTTTATCGAAATGTCAGGCTTTTCGTCAGTACTTATCAAATTCCTAAATGGTAACTCTAATTGCAAGAGGTCTTAAAAGTCTTTCGGGTTCGGGCAAAGTCGGTTGGACTCGCATAAGGCCCGATTTAGACCAAGCGAACGAACAAGAATTCTATGCATTATCTTTTACGTTTTCTTTGTGAAAATAAAGATAAAACAAGTTCTAGAGCATTCGCTCGTTTGGTCTAAACCCACCTAGTTTGAGAGTGAGTAAGATAGAATAGACCCAGAAGGGCTTTTTAATAGCTACCGCACTGCAGGGGCAAACAAAGTTGCAAACGGTACTAACGATTTTCTTTTATATCGCTCAAAATGTATAGGATGACAGTTGACCACGTGGTTTATCGTAACGCACGAGAATATCATCCCATACATGTTGAGCGATAGAAAAGAAAAACGTTATTAACGTTTGCAACTTGGCTATGGCACCAGGTATACTCGTATACAGATTTCAAAACATGCATGACTCGGGTATTAACCTGCGACCTCATCACATTAACTTTGCCTCGTTTGTTTGTGAGATTTGAACTTGACCCTCAGCACAGTAGGTAAGTTGGACGGTACAAAAGTCGGTCAAAGATTCCGTAAAACCCGGGAGTTTGCTTTGACAGCGAATTGACAATTTTCAATTATATGTATAATTTTAAAAACAGACACTGGGACTTATATTAAGGTTCCCACAGACTGACAGTTCAGGCCATGGAATCAATATCAGCTTGTAATTCATGTCAATTATTAACGGTAGAGATAATTTTAACATTTTTGAATCATCTGCGTTATGCAAATTATGGCTGTTTTTTACACAGTTTCCAATATCGTTTTCTTGAAACTGCGAATTAAATTGAAGTCAAATGTAGCCACTTTTTAGGGTTCCGTAGTCAAACTAGGAATCCTTATAGTTTCGCCATGTCCGTCTGCAGCTTAGCTCAGAAACTAGATTCAAGAAGCTGTTAGGAATTTAGCAAGAATATACATACTCGTATTAGTTATGCCGACAAAGTGGTAAAAAAACTAAAAATCTGAAGAATATCTTAAAAATGAAAGCGCATATAACGAATTTGAAACAAAAACTATCACGACTAAACATCTCTACATACTACACATCATTGGTTCTTGAGTTCCAGGCGACTAAAATTTTGTGCCGAGGAAATATTGACATCAAATAGTTCTGAGGAAATAGTACCTCGTCACTGTAAGTTTTGTAACTTTTCGTGAACCCCGTGTGACAGTTTCTTCTTCATACTAGTTTATGCTTATACAAACTAGTTCGCAGCCTTGCAACTTTGTCAGCGTAAAATACGTGTAGTTTGTAACTAACGCAAATTTTCAGAAACAAAAGCAGGGTTAAAGGTTAGGTTTGTTGAATACTTATGTGCAAAACCAAATTGGTTTATTTATCTGTTAACAATAAGTACAAAATGACGAACGACCAAGCTTCATAACGTTAAATCGGAGCAACAAAACTCGTTGTTATTATTTCATGTTATTTTAAGCAATGGTTAAAAATGAACTACAGCGTTAAACAAAACCAACATTTATTCTAGTTCTACACAATATGTACCTACACAGCGCGTCGAGATCGCACTAATAACGAGTAAGCAAACGTTATGTATTCCATTTGTTTGTCCAAATTGCAGTGTTTGAATGTTACGTAAACCAACAAATATCAATTTTCGACACAACAACATGAATGCGACTTTATCTGGGTCTCTATTCTACTAGGTAAAACCATATTGCCTTTGACATGAGGGTTAGTATAAGGGTGAAATTATTTATTAGGTATATTACGAGGACGCCAAATAGTAGTTTTAGCACAGAGGCATTTCGTCTAAGTCTCAGGGTTGATAACACATTAGCCGTCTTGAGATTGTTAATTGTAATCAAAGGTTTCGTTTATTAATACGTTACTTTTAAGTTTATTTTAGGTCTAAATAAAATATTCGACATCAACAATTTTGATTTATATATGGTGGGCCAGAAATATTTGCATTTTTAATAGCTTTTACTCTTGCTGATTTGCAAACAATTTTGGCCCACCCTATACATATAACGGTACAGGTTAAACCTCACTTGCAGTTTAAAAGAAAACTACGAGGGTGAATTAACGCAAGCGTAGCGCTGCGTTCGGATTGCACTTCGTAGCGTGCAGGGAGAAAGTTGCTACGCCGCGTAACGGGGCCGCTACGGTTGCTACAAGCGTCAACGGCAAAAAATCTCGTATCTGTCCAAAGCTATACCTGAAGCTTGACACGTCGACGCTGAGTAATGGGTGCGCGTGGAGCGCGATCGGCCGCGGCCTAGGTCTCGCGTAATGAAATCTGAACAAATCCGTCCATCATCCCTGTCAGTAATTGATTATCATTTCGGCAAGGTGATCGCTCATGCGATCTACCGCACGTTGGAGTTTGCCTTTACAAGTTTAAAGTGTGTGTAGGCGTGAAGTGATGATAATATGTCAAACAATACGCTACATACATCGTGTCCCGTGTATCAAATGGGTAAGTATATTAACATTAAACTTTTAGGTGTAAATATAAATTAAGCCAGAGAAAAACTTTTAAACTTGACTCAAAATGAAAATGATACGAGACCGACATGAATACTTGTTTTGAAGGAATGTATCGTTTTGATTTGACACATTTACCTGACAGGAGATGACGTTGGTAATGTAGGTGAGAAGGATGCTGCCAAGTGAAGAAGCGATATCGGCGGGGCGGGCGGGGTAGGCTGGGGGGAGGGGGGGGACGGAGGTCGCGGGGCGGGCGGGGGCGCGCAGGGCGGCACGTAACAAGTGAAGCGGGCCCGGGAGCAACAGTCTGCCGGAGCCCGGCCACGCGGCCTGACCCTCCACAACAAGTGTCGCGCCGGCTGCGGTCGCCGCTCGCCGCCGCTCGCCGCCGCCCGCCGCGCCGCCAGCCCGCGCCCCCGCCCGCGCGCCGCACCGCCGCCCCGCGCGCCCCGCTCCGCCGCGGCAGCGCCGCTCGAGGTACTTACCCAGCACCGCACGCGCTCCATGGACTCCTCGCCGTCGATACAATACCGTACCTGTTGCGCGTACGAGACAAAAATTACAGATATTCATCTTTTAATCTCCGACGTGCTCGCTCGGCAAATGATTAGCAAATATTTGTGCTGTTTGTTACGCGGCCGGATATTAAAGGACGGCGGCCCTGTTGCGCGGCGAATTAGCTCGCGTGCTCGCGTTACATTTTAACGCCACAATTACTTGTTCATTACGACACGAGGGGTTGCCTTAATTGTCTAAACAATAAAACTCACGGCACTTACTAAATTGATCCCGTTTTTAAAGACGGTAAATATTTAGATTTCTTTGTTAGTCCTTCAAATTGAGTTTTAAAGTTGGATAATGATCACTCTACAAATGTGGAAAATGTGGAATGCGCTTCCGGCGTCTGTATTTCCGAGTGCATACAATCAACCTATTTAAAGCTAGGGTGTTCATAGTCGATATAATCTTCATGCTCCAAGGGCAAGAGTAAGTCAAGAGTAAACACATTATCAATAAAAAAATATTACTATACCGTTTTAATTCACTAAACAAATTATTTACTCATCATTCTACGATATTCCTTATTTTTAAATCGTTTTAACTTTTTAAATGGCTTTAAAAGAAGGCTCAGGCTAAGCACAACTAGCAGCTATAAAGCTTAGTATTTTAGCATATTAAAGTCAACTGAACAGATTTATATGAAATATAAAATACTAGCTTCCTCCCGCTACTTCGTCCGCGTAGATTTCTATGATGGTTATTCCTTCGAGAACTTTTTAATTTTCCGGGATGTAAAGTAGCCTATGTGTTTATCCGGGGTATACCTAAGCTATTTCTATTTCAAACTTCATCCAAATCCGTCCAGCTATTGCAGCGTGAAGGAGTACCAAACTAACACACACACAAACTTTCGCATTTATAATAAGTATTTATAAAATATAAAACATCTAACTTGCATGCATTGCTTTTGCTGCTGCTGCTTTTAATACTTACGAGTATATCAACCAGTGCAGATTTGGGTTAACATGATGATGTCTTCTTGTTAATTTGAAATGATCTTGATCTAACTGTTGTTAAATTGAAAACCCTGCGTCGTTTTACTAGTAAAGTAAACCCACTGAAGTGATAACCTGATAACGCGGATAAAATGACAAGAAACATTGTTCGAGTCTCGAGTCCATGCCCTGGGAAGCACCCGATAAGATTGGCATCTCTGAAATCTCTGCGAAATGCGAGGTTTATTCTGAAACTGAGAGGGGAGGTTGGAGACCCGAGCACCGGAACAAGAAACTGTAAATATTACCTGATATCTATCATAAAAATGCAACAATCTAAAATCACCACACGGATATTTCACGTTCTTGCCATTTTAACATGTAATGTACACGGTTAGCAAGCCAATGGTTCGGCTGGTCGAATATCCAACAAGTTTTTTTTTTTTGTAATTCTTAAATTTCTCTAGAACTCTGGTCATTGGTAATGAGTTTACTTCAAAACTGTAAACAGATTGATAACTTTGATAAGAGTCAAAACATAGATTCAAAAAATAATTTGAAACTATTCTTGTTAGAGCAAGTCCAATCGCATGATTCTTAATTTAGTTTAAGCCACTTTTTATTGGACGTTTATGTTTAGGGTAATTATTATAATTACGCAAAGTGTTGAGTTTTTCGATGGTCGTGGTGTTTCAACCCACGTGACCTAGTTAGTGATGATTTGATGAATTACGAGTCGCTATCAGTGGGCTACCGTTGTTTTCGTCATTAATTAGGTCACGTGGGTTGGTCACTGGCGTGACCGCTTTTGTTATGACAGTATGCTACTTCTTCTCTTGTGTTAGTTTTGAAAATAGTTGTAAATGCGGTGAAAAGAGCCTGTATTTTACCACGGAATGCAGACACCGTATACGTATGTAAACGCGGGTGCCGCGGGCGAAAAACTGATTTTATGCCTCTGGTGATTCTTAAATGGCAATCTTACAAAAGTAATTACAGGTTTCCTCCAGTTTTCCACGTCCAGGCCGTAACCTGCGGAGCGCCCCGCTAGGCCGCCCGGGTCGACAATAAAAAGGTAACGGCCAGCGATCAGCGCGATGACGGAGAAAATAAAATCTTCTTAGCGTCCTTTTTTCTTGAAAATGTCTCTTTAGCATTTCCTGTCAAATCTACTCGCGCAACATAACGTTAAATGTAATTCCGCAATGAAAAACAAAGAACCATTCATCTGAACCATTTGTTAATTATGTCTGAACAAATATAACTTCATTTAAATTGTTATAAAGAGCTGCTCAAGAATCTACAAGTATAATTAATTGTAGAAGTCATGTATTCATAACAAGTTTTACAATTTTAGCTATCAAATCCATGATTATTAAAAATATTTTCATTTTAAATGTATCTTTCTCACAAAATTGTTGCAGAAATTATCATATAAATACCTACTTATACAATGTAAGAATAAGAAAATCGTTCGTACGATAATGGCTTAATTAAAATCACTTGCCGTTGTAGGCACGACGTCGATAAACCATGAAACGGGTTGGCGCGAGTTGCCCCTTCAGTCCACATGGTCATTACTCCGTAATGTCCACTCATTTTAAGGGACTCGCCCCAGAAATGATGTTTAAGAGTGGGGAATGAGATTTTAACGATTCATTTGCTTCCAACGCTAACATCTTTTTAGTATGAACTCAAAAGACGGATTTTTTATAGTCATAAAGGAAAATACCGTTTCGCCGCGCCTTGACGGGCATAATATGCTTCTTAACCGACTTTAAAAAGAGGATGAGGCTATCTATTCAACTGTATTTATTTTGTGTGGATGATTATGTACTTTTTACCTCGTGAACCGGTTTCAATATATTTTTTTTGTTTGAATGGTCATACTTTATAAACAATCAATAGTATTTCAGGTTATAATAATGTACAGTCATTCAACATTGGGCTCCAAAATATATGACACTTCTTTATTATAGAAGCATAAGAGCGTGTCAGATATTTTTAAGCGCAATGTTGGATCATATATTATTGCTGGTGACTGTACCTACCCTGGACTCGTTTTATCACCGTCATTTCTTTAACCTGTTTCCATTGAAATAAGGTGCAACCACCAGGTGATTATGACGTCTACTGTAGATACAAGCACAAGCCCAAGGCTAAGTTTTGTATTCAGTCGATTTGTGTCAGATTTATTAATGAAATTTTGGCGTAAGCCTTGGTGAAATGTATTAGTAATTGATGGAAGTTTTGAAAATTATTAGCGTACATTCCAATGCTTTTAGGAGTTCAGGGGATAGTCAATGCATGTACTTACCTATCAAATAGGTAAGCTGTTCTAAGGAACCGGTCGTTTTTTAAAGTTTTTTGCAAGCGGGGTTTTTTAAACGTATCTTGTGGCAATATCCTTAACTACTCCTAGCGCTTACTTCCGAAGATGTGATTGCGAAGCTTTTACAAATAGATAAGTATTTCTTTTATAAAGTAAATGGTCATACGAACCTTTTAAGGTTTTTATTAGTAAGCTTTTTAATCAGTAGTCCTGTAATTGATTTTTGTTGAACTTCATCTCTGTGTTCAGGTCATTTTATAACTAACTGTCTATCTATCTTGACCAAATTTACCTAAACTACCGCGCTATAGCCTAAACGATCTTGCAATGTTATCGTATCTAAAGAACGTTAGAGTTAAACCTGATTTTCTATACGTAAAATATCCAATAAGAATCGAGAAGTCAGGCGTAAAAGTGATGACTCTGCAGAATATGTATAACTTCGTACCTCGGGTCGTAACTACTGAACGCCGAAGTTTGATATTGCTTACGGAACACTATTTTCCAATCTTATAGATAGAGAAGGACACCGGTACGTGTTCCTAATTTGGTCGTAGGTTGGTGATTTACCGAGGGTAGTATAGAAGCAGCTCGGACGCGCGAGCACGAGGGCGGTGCCGAGTTGTTGTAAGGGTTCAACAGATCCAGTTTTTACGGGCGCACGGGAACGCCTCTACGCTCGCTAGCGATGATCATTATTTTTGGATACAATTGAAAAAATGGGTCATTAGCATTTGTCATTTGTTAATTTAGTTATCAATCATTTGTTACCTATTTACCCGACTGCGGCTAAAAGGAGGGTTATGGGACTGACCTGTATGTATGTAAGTTAGTTAAGTATTTATGTCCGTCCGTTCATTATGTCCCCTCGGAACTACTCAATGGGTCAATCGATTTTGATAAATGATACGTCATTAGATTCGTCTTGATGGCGCGAGTGTTACTAGGAACATAGGAACATACAATTAGTAAAAAAAACATTTTTCAATCAGACGACAGAATCAAAAAATGGAGTCGGGTTTTTAAAGCTCGCTTTTTATTTTTTCATCAGTTCTTCATAGCTAATTTGTTGTCATTCGACGACGTAATTAGCCTATTTGGTAGTGACCCTGCCTACAAAGCTAGCACGGGTTCGGTTCCCGGTCAGGGCAATCATATGTGTGATGAGGGCGTGTATTTGTGTCTAAGTCCTTGGGTGTTTTTATTTATATTTATTTCACTATACATATAAGTACCTATTGTTAACGTTGCCTAGTACCCACAGTATAAGCCTAAAGCTTAGTTTGGGACAATTTGTGTGAGATTGTCCCCCGATATTTATTGGTGGTTTGACATAAAAATCATATCCACATACCTACAGTAAAACCAGAGTATTAAAAATAGTTTATTTCTAATAAGAATAGGTACGTTTAGTCAAAAATGTTTACTAAGAAGTCCATTTAAGCTGATTTTAAACGTTCAAAGTATAATCCTTCAGGTTAACCAACATTGAAGTTATAAATAGTATATTCACGCAAATTCTCTCGATTCGGCTCGTAGCAGACGTAAAAGCGCGAAATGGAGACAGAAGACAAATAGGATAATGGATAAAGGCAAGGTAAAGACGAAAGTAGTTAATTTTCTTTAGCACGGAACCCTAACTGTGCAAGCCCGATTTGCTCTTGGCCGGTTTTTTTACTTTCGAGCATCTCAAAACTTATCCACGTATAGTGACGCCACGAACTTAACTTGCGCACCACAGAAGTTATTTATTGCTTTTAAGCAGGTAGCAGTAGACTTGTGCAGAAGATAGCGATAAAACGAGGTCGAACTAGTGCATGCAACTGAAATGATACAAATTTCTAATTATAACTCAATTTTACATGCTACTGAAATAAATGCGAATTTTGATGAATAACATGAACCGAAAATGACTCGCATAAATTCTTTGTTTAAATGTTAATTTTAAACTACTTCGCCAACAGTAACTATCACGGCCGTTTTCAGTACCTACAGTTTCTGTCCGAGGAATTTACTTCGCAAGTTAATTAATTTGCAATACACTTACAGCCCTTTTACTTCTAAAAATATGTTGGTGGACTGGCAGTACTCGATCTAGCTAGTGCGGGCTGAACCAGTTAAAATCAATGTAGGCTGTGGATTTGCCGCAAAACATTGTAGAATAATGCATATGTATCTACTATGTAGATTGATCATGTCATGTCGTTCATACGGTGTTTTTGACGTCACAGAGTTATCGAAACAAATGTGTTTGCGGAAATAACTGAACGAAAAAAGACTTTGTAGGTGTCATTCAAATGGTTTTGTATTTTCAGTCGTTCGTTCAGTGCTTAGGTACTTTTGCAACATATATATTCAGCCCTTCTCGTCTCCGTACATTACAAACTTAGCCCAGTGGAGAATATTTAGTATGCAGATCAGTTTCACAACTTTGATACGTGATATAAAGCTTTTGAATTTATTTCGTTTTCTGCAGAAAGTTTTGTAACAAAAAGGACTGGCATTAAGCAAATTTTATTACGTTTATATAAAACTTAGCAGAACGAACAACGGAACTCTTTCGACTGTTCGGTAAGCCGGATTACAAACAAACACTTTCTTCCTCCTAAATAAAATACTTCATACTCGTAAACGTGTAAGGTTGCTGCGTCGTTGGAAATGTTGGCGCACCTTCTGATATTGCTGAGTTACTGAATGACACATATTAATTTAAAATTACGAGTCACTCGTCGCACGTTGAACTCTTATATCGTAATTCCTTCGGGAATATTAAATTATCCTTGAATTTGAATTATCTAGGTAAATGTTTTCCGGAGCTCAAACTCTATACCAAATTATATCAAAATTTATTTGTTTATTTATTAATATGTACAGCCAACCACTTTGATTCCTAGGCAACCATAATATGGAACTGAGTCAAAGTGACGTAATCAATAAAATCATAGAGGCTTCTAAAAATTTTACTCTTAAACACTAACTGACAAACTCTATACTATAAGTGAGAAAACCTACACTACATCAAGAATAGTTATCATATATGTGAGTTTTAGTAGGCATCTGCTTTGATGCAGGCCCCGCACCAAAAGAAAGCGAAGAAGTTTAAAAAAGGTGTGACGTTAGACCCGAGAGAGTTTCTGGTGAGAACCGATGCCAATGGACTACCCAACTACGGAGATGGTAAAGAATGCTTTGTTGAACCTCAGAAATCTTTTTTTACTGCTATAAAAAGGGTTTTATCGTCGTTGGGTCAGCAAAGTGTATGTAAATGAGAGCGCGCCGAGTTTTCACGATAGAAATAAAGGGAAATTGCCATTTTGGGTGTTATAACTCAAAAGATTTTGAAGGTTCGCCCATATTGCGGCTTAGAACAAATCTAAGGGCAATTATAGAGCCGTGCAAAAGTGAGCCAGTGTGACAGCCCCCGGCGCTCGGAGCGGCTGTGTGCTGGACCCGCGCGATCGATACGACTCGTTACTGGATCACAATGGGCCAAGTATTAATAGGCGCCGGAATGAGATGAAGTTAATTACACCAAGGAGAGCTACATGTACGCGATTAGTAACGTTCGTGCTCGGTAATTATTGAAACTTGATTATTAAGTTACTATAGCTGTCAGCGCAGTGCCGGGTATTTGTTACGCTTTTGTTTCTGTTTCGATATTTACTAGTTAGGTAGTACCTACTAGGTACGGGAACGTAGCATGGAAAACTAATGAAGGCTCTTATTGATCGGTAACCGATGTGTAGGTATTTTCGCTATTTTCGAACGCATTGGCCGGGAACTGATCTAGCAAATAGCTTTGCGCGTGTAATCGACTGAATGTTGCATTCAATTCCGCCGATGTCAATTGCACTGAAGCGCCCCGTGTTGTATCTTCCAATCTGTCGTCGCCGACTGAGGTTGCGCCTTCTTCGCCCCGAGCTTAACCTAAAAACATTAATCGTAGTCTCGGGAGACGTCACAAGGGGATTAAAATTTACGGACTGACAGATGCCATGCCGTGCTGAGACAACAGTGATTAAACTTGTCATTAACGAGTTTGAGATCTCTTTGACTTTTAACCCTTATTGTAGTTGGAATGTGACAGTGTTTAACGAATCAAGTTAATAAGAGAAATAAAAGGATTTGACAGAAGCGGGTGGAGCTAACTCCATGAGTTTCTGTTTAGTCCATTAGAGAAAATACTCTTTTACGGAACAATTGTCTTCGAGTGTGATATCCATGGACTTGTCTTTAAACAACTCGACATTGGCGAAATACACCTTAACAGGAGTGAAAGCCATTAGTTAAAATTAAAATTAGAATTAGAAGGGAAATGGGCGTTTTCCAAAAAAGTGTACAAGAACTTTTTTTTTTCCAGAATTCGTTTTTTTTTTCTTTCTTAGAATCGATGATACTATCGATCTTCATAAAAGAAAAAAAGTGTCCCAAATTTTACTATGTAAGTTCTTTCTTCCAGTGCGTCACGACCATATAAATAAAAAAGGAATGCATACAAAAATATGACGATCTGGAATGGAATATTTGGGACACTTTTTTTTCTTGTATTAGGATCGATAACAACAACGATTCTTCGTAAGAAAAACAAAAAAAAAAGAATTCTGGAAAAAAAGTTCATGTACACTTTTTTTGGAAAACGCCCAAATAAAAGAACTTAACAAATAAACTAGGCTTGCTTGGCATGTTTTAGTCGCTTTAACTTCGCGTGTCACGAACACGGGGCTCGGAGATCGTTTCCTGATACTCTTAACAACTTGATGTGGCTGCTGGCAGCGCGGCCGTGTCATTTAGCCGGGAGCAGACAGGCGAACTTGTTACAAACAAAGGTCGGGTTCCGTCCTCCTGCTGCGTGAGGGCGGACATCCCGCGTGGGAATAAGACGTGTTCCACGAATCATACTATGTTTTTGGAGTCAGAATATTAGCGGTAATCAGGCATTACTGATTCATCAAATTATTATTACTTTTTAGTAAAAGAAGAGTTAAGTAAAAAATAGGGTATTTTAAGATGCGAATTGGGAACAGTAATTTGTAAGCGTTCCTTTTGCGCACTCCGAGTATGCAGTGTTTGTATTTATGTCTTAACCCTCGCTGTGAGATACCAAAATACTTCTATCGTGTTAGATTCAGTACAGCTAGACTAATTGCCCGATCGCCTCGTGATCGAATAACAAATGTCTCCGAGCGTCAACATTTTTATTAACTTTGCCGTTTTATTATTTCACAGAATGACTATGAAATCAAATCGAGCCGTAATAGGTTGATGTAAATAAGCGTACCACTTCGTGTTTGTTTGTCCATCATTTTTATGGTTCCTTTGGCTCTAAAAAATATCAAATAGGGGAAACAAACAAGTAGGTAGGTAACGTTCTTGAACGGGTCACAATGTTCTCTTAGCAACACGCCCAGTGAACGAACACAAGAGTTACAAGCTGTATCGGTCGGCCGGCTCCGGGCCGATCTGTAAACCATGTGTAGACCCTCATGTGTTTGCCAGTGTCAAAGCGATATACCCTCTAAGCGATGGGTTTATATCTAGCTATGTAACTATTATTAAATAAATAAATAAACTATTGTCTGTTTCTTCTCTTTGTTTTCTGGCAAATCAAGATTAAGGGTAAACATAGTGAGATAGAAACCGATCGGTTACAGTTAACTGCCACGGTTAGACAATGTCGAATAAGTTCGAGTCACGACACGTTGAGCAAACATGACGGTCAAACAACAAGCAGGTATCAGTCGCATTACAGTATGAGTATACACAACTTTGGGTTAAGGATATTATCAGAACAGGACAAGTAGGTACAGTAAAACCAAAGTATTAGGTAATAGTCAAAGTAATCAGCTGTATATCGCTTTCACACTCTTACTTGCATAACCAATATACTGACAGATGACAGAGAGAATGTGACAGCGATAGACAACCGAGTACTATTAATACTCGTACAGTCTGTGAGCACTTAGGTGCTTCGGATTTGTACTTCTCTCTCACTCGCTCTAAATAAGAGCGAATGGGAGCGAGTGAGAGACAAGTACAAACCCAAATCACCTTCTGAGTACTTCATTTTGCTGTACTTTAATAGCGATTAAATTAGGTAGGTACTTGATAAAATTCACATTTATTTGCTCTCATTATTTATTTAACTCATAAGCTCATAATATACTTATAATTACTTATACATACATGACCTACTAAGGTACATTATCAAATACATCCTTCAGTTATGATGTAAACGTTTAATTTAATAAAAAAAACTTAAACGAAGTGGTCAATTACGTTAAGACCAGGGTTTCAAATACAACAGTTTTTACTACGAAAATAAGTAAAAGTAAACAATCAGTACGTAATAGTTTCATTTTTTTTTTAATTGTTTATCCATAACTTTACTTTACTATAACTAGAGCGTAGAACTGTTCCCATTTTTACAGGATTTTTCAAACTTTTCTGGAATAATGTGAGGCAAGAAAATAACGATGAAACGTCGTTTTATTATGACTGAGAAGAACTACAAAGAAACAAGCACTTTTACATTTAGATTATTAATTCGAATTAGGACGGTTCACAAGGGCATCCATACCTTTGTACATTGTTCAAGTAAAGTTCCCTCACCGTAATGACCTCTCCTTCCAAATTCTGTTTGTAAGCGAGTGTTTCAGAAAGGATAAATTAATTTTTTGTAGCGTCAACGGCGCGCTGGTGAATCAAGGGTCGAGTGGAGGGTAGGTAAATACGAGGGGGGGGCGTAATGGAGGCACCGGGAACCACAGGCCTGCTGACGTGTTACGACAAACTTAATTACTTACCAACCCTGACACATGTTTTTTCATCAGAAGGCGCCTAAGGAGAATATTATCGCTTGCTATCCTCACGATATCTGATTATTGTGACGAAGAGCGAGACCCGCGGCTGCTGTAATGAGTGTCTTGATTATGCCACTGGTTGGTGAAATTAAGGATGACTATTTAGAGCAGGACGAAGTTTGAAGTGTCAACCGCTGGCAACGGTCACCCATAGATATGAGCCACCGAGAAAACTTTATTTCGGGTGCTCTGGATGAAATCTGCATACCTACTTAGTCTAAGTTTTGATTCAACTACTTTACAAAGGAGGGGTTTTTTAATTCCTCCGGATTTTTTGCTTACCTTGATTAAGGGTGCTATTAATTTTTGGGTGCCGCTGGGTAAGTGCCTTTTTCTATTCCAATTTCGAAGTTTTTCTTTCAAGATTAACAGTGTTAAGCAAAGTCAGATTTGATTGTTTAGGTAATTTACTTCCAAGACTGTTTGCGCGGCTCCTTTCATTTTCAAATTCGTATATATATATATATATATCTATATAAGACTATAAGTACCTCCTTATTGCCATCGAGCTTTTGTTTACCCATTGCGTGTACTAAATTAGGTAGAAAAATCAGTGAGAACTCGCTATCACGCCGCCACCGCTCGAAAACATTGTAAAAAATGTAATCCTTCAAATAGAAACAAATATATATATTGTACCTAGGTACATTCGCTGTGGAAGTGAGTTAGTCCGTCTGGATATACTCTATTGGGCAGCTGAAATTAGGTTTGGACATGGCTTTGTACTCTGAGCTCTGAGTCGCCGACGCGCCGTAACCACTGTAACCAGAGATAACTCGAGAGCCGCAGGCGCTCTCCGCACACTCGCACGCTTACCTACCTAAATTGTGCAACAATGTCGATGTCTATTACAATGTATGTTTTCTATTACAGGTTCCCGCTGATCCAGTTGGCTCGACTTAATTTTGAGGTAAGCTTTAAATCTGTTAACTTGCTCTTTTGACGTCCCATGAGCGTGTACCTAACGCTTGAAATTTAATTCGAATTATGAATCTTTTATCAGTCAACTAAAATTTCAACATTGGGTTTCTGGAAGGTACCTATGTCGTCAACTTTATAATAGTCGGTACCTATTTGAATCTTGTTGCTATAACATTAGGTTAAAATTGCCATGTGACTAGTAGAATTGGCAAAGTACAAAAGTGATTATTTACATAATAATGACGTTACTAGGTATGCCTGACGTAAGTACAACCTACCAACAACTTTTATTCGTAAGTTGTTTAACTTTTATTATCTACCTAGCATATAATGGTTCTGGCGAAGATTAAAACGGTAATGTCGGTAACAAATATGCAACTGAAAAAAATTACGTTATGCGTAGCTTCAGAGCTCACGTTTTCATACATTATTTTACATTATACTTCACCTTTACACTCAAAAGTCAACGTCAAATATCAACTTGCTATCAAATTGTATTACTAAATATGGACCCGGAGCGAGGACACCAGGTTCCATACACATTTTCTCGATGATGATACGTCAACGCTACTTGATACAAGGTAAAAGTTCGTGCCCGCGGTCCGGGTACAGAACACCGACTCAAGAGTGAGTAAATATGGACACAAGATTTTTTCAACGTACTTTAGGTACCTAAGTACGCGACGGCTAAATTGTATAAGAACACCAAATCTAAGAAACGGGTGCCCTCTATTTGGCACAATATCGATCGTCCGAAACGTATTCGGCATAACATAGGTAAGTACCTACTTGGCATCACCTAGGCTTATTAGTTTTTCGACGAAAGTTAACATTGCAGAAAGCGTATTTATTGGCTAACCCTAATATTTTTTTGATCCAATTTTAAATAGTTTACCTAGCATGTATGTATGTATGTAAACTCTTTATTGTACAAACAGAAAATAACAAATCAAAAAGAAACAGAAACACAAAAGGTATGTACAAAGGCGAACTTATCCCTTTAAGGGATCTCTTCCAGTTAACCTTTGTTGTGTAGCATAATGATAATATTGCATAAGGCTGTGTAGAAAATGACAAACCTACCTAATTACTAACTACAAAAAAGGCAGCAGGCGAACCAGCAAGATGGGTCAGGGCAGAAGCGACTTGGATAAGTTAGGTTAGAAGGCTACGCTTCACTCCCGCCTTAGCCTTCGGAGTTTTTTTTTTCTATGCTGAATTTTTTTTGAGTTACGAGTATATTGTTTATTTAACTTTTATTTATACATATATAAATCTGGTATAAGTAAAAAAAAGTGATATCGCAATATATATTCATGCGTATTTTAGCTCTGCACGTATATTTTTATGTCTAGGCCATCGTTACTTGCGTCTATATTAGTGGAGGAAGGGAAGTGTTCTCGTAAGGTCAGGAGGACTCGTTATCTTCGATCGCCGTGTTTCCCTCCGAGGCGCTTAATCCGTTCAATCTGGCATTAGAGTCGCAACTTCGCCCATTCTTTTCTAATTTATGTCCGTATAGTATCCCGGGTCGGCGGCAACGACTTGTCTGCGATCTGCCGCACGGCCACCGTTCAGCCGTTATAGCCCGTTTAGCAATTTAAACACGTGCGTAAAAATCAAACGGCTATTTATTTACGGTACATCCATTTAGGTCGATTGCCATCTCAGTGAGCTATCGAGACTTTTGTTTTTGCTGGTTAAATGATATCGTTTGGTTACAAATGGTTATTGTCATTCTCATGTGAGTTAAGAGATGTTTACGAGTAAGTCCAGTGTGCTGAGAGCATACAGGGTATTTCTGTACGATGGGGAAACAATTATACCTAATGATGGTAAAAATCAAGGCAAATTATTTAAGAGCAAAACGTTTTGTACAACTTCTGATATAGGACTATACTAAAACAGTTATTTGCTTTCGATCAATGCATAATCTGATGTTTGTTTACTCGTTAGACTTCTAAGAAATATCAAGGCATTCGAACCAAGGAGGTCCGTAACGCAGATAATTGCTTTTAAGAAATTTGTATCAAGAACGACTTTCGAATCGTTTCGTTCATCAAATTCCATTAAAACTTTTTCCATTAAACATCTCACTTTAGTAAAAATGCTTTCATCTAACATTAAAGTAAATAATGGTATACGATTCCAACTTAATTACAAAATAGGAAACCCTGATACTTTTAATAGGTTTCCTTAATGTTGGTTTATCTTGGAGGATTTATTAATTCCAAAAAATTCAATATTAAATATCAGGAGATAATTTATTTATTTATTTATTTAAGCAATTTTCACTAGTTTCGGAGATATTGATCATTTAAATCTGAATTTATGTAATATTCCCTTATGTCCATGTCACGAAAAATCATTAATTTTATGTTTTCTTTCATAACTTTTTCAGTGGTATCTTACATAATTAGAATCATTACGAATCAGCGAAGTTTTAAAATCTATTTGCCCGTTTTTTTTTTAAGTAATCACATAAAATTTGTTTCCCCATACCAGGTGTCCCAGTGTTTGCTTTTCACTTTAAGGAAAATTACAAAAAATCAGATTAAAATGATCAATATCTCCGAAACTAGTAAAAATAGCTGTACATACATAGCTATAGGGGTTAAATCGACAGCTTTTTAGCTGCTCTATTAGCGCTAGGCGGGTTGACGTCGGTTTCTGGGTCACCCTGTATACCAAACAACAATAATAGCAACAGTAAAAAAAATGCAGCTTGTATTTGTAATAACAACATAAAATCATGTTGAAAGCAATAATTAAAAACAATTCCGTTAAAGCACGGTCATTTAGACGCGCACTGGATTTCGCCTGTTGCCGACACGTTGCCTCCAGGCTTGCCCATTGAATGGAAAACAACGATTTGCTCTTCCATTTATAGAAATTGGTTTATTTAGACAGACTTACTTTTATATCTGGCACTTATCTTGCAGCACAAATGCAACCTTTAAACAATATTGCTCATGGGCCTATTGTCCGAGCTTTTCGATGATAAGACATCAAGTTGCATAAAGGATGATTTAAAATGTTGGTGCAGTTACCATCATAAATATACAGTGGTGGTTACATAATTAGGAACGCTTGCATTTTTTCATACTATTCCCTAGCCTACTAATCCGACTTATCGAATCTGTCCACCAATCAAAAAGTGTTCGACGTTTATTGCTGTTTATAATTTACTTTTGAATTGGACTTTGAAGCGTCCGTACAAATAATTTGAACTTTGTATGAACTCTGTTAAGTGTTTTTTTTTTTATAAAATCTATTCTTCTAATATAGATGAATTGTACATAATTTACTAACTCAAATCAAAATTAGTCAAGGTCATTTTGGGTGGTGGTCAAAATTGACAAGTCCTATTTGTATGGGAAAAATGTAAGAATTCTTAATTACGTGGCTACGATCTGACGTCATGTTTAACGTCATGTGTAACTGATACACGAATGTGTCAAGCCGTTCAATGGGACATCATCCACACTTATTGCATATAAAATTGGAATGTATTTTAAAAATATTTAAATATATTTGTCCATAATTTTTCGGTTAAGCATGAGAATAATCCGTGTGATCCATGTAAATATATTAAATTAACTTGCCTGCCCGTGCCAAAAAATATAAACCCTTATTTTCGAAGGTTGTCCCTGCGCTAAGTACCGGCGGGCCGCGGGTCGGCCTCGTCGGAACCCTGTTGATTTTTTAACGCGTTATAAGCTCGCAATATAACATCCATTCATCGTTCCCTAGCGGCAGGTGAGCGATGCGTCAATTCAAGGGCTATTTACTCAGATAACGAAGGTCCGACCTGCATTAGAAACAACAGTTTATCACTAAAAGTTCAGACCAATAAGCAATTGTTCTCAATGCGCAGTCTCATTAAAATGGCGTGAGCGATCGAGTAACCGTCACAGTAAGTTTACAGGGGGGTTACCACGACTCTAAGTCTCCTGCGGAGTTACCATGACACACTAATGCAGTTCAGTTTAGGTTGAGAGAAAGGGATAGAGCTGTATAACTGCTATAGCTCTGTCCCTTTCTCTGAACCTAAAGTGATCAGCATTAGTGTGTCATGGTAACCCCGCAGGAGACTCATAGGCGTAGTGAGGCGTCGTCGATAACGGCGGCTGTATGTGTATGTACTCGTATGTATACACATTTACACTTTTTGTACAAAAGGAAAACAAAACAATACAATAAAGTTGAAAATAATGTACAAAGACGAACTTATCCCTTTAAGGGATTTCTGACTGTGTCGTCGACAGTCTCCAGGTTTCACCCCCTAGCTAGGCTATGCAAATTAATCGTAAAATAATAGTAGGATACTCGTAATTCAATTCACCTTTCCTAACCGAGACACAAAAAGTGCAATTCGCCCAAGTACATTCGATTTAGCTACGCCGCTGAGAAGACTAAATTAGTAAAACACTAATTACATTGAAGTAAAGTAGCATACTTAGTAGATAAGGCATTGATGAAATTCTGTCAACGCGGTTATAATGTTGTCAGCCGTGACTGAATAGCTAAACTGGGGAGCGATTGTACGGCTTTGAGAGCTAACGTTATGACAAATAATAGAAGTTCCCACGCGACGGCTTTCGCGGACCTCGCCGCCGAGCCTCAAACAATGTTAGCTGGAAATATTTTTATTTGCACATAGAATTGCTCCCCGGAATCCTATTTAACTTTTCCCATTAACGGTTTTATTTAAATAAAGAAACAAGTCAAGCGTGTCTGATATATGCGCCAGCGGGTCGTCGCTAGTGGGTTTTCACGCTAGTGAGTCCAACTCGGGACTCGGAGCTGCACCCGCACAACTTAAATGGTTCCGAAATTAAATTAAAAAAACCGGGCAAGAGCATGTCTGACCATGCTCAGTGTAGGGTTCCGAAGCCGTTACTACACAAAAACCATCTCAAAAAAGAAGACGTTATGAACTAATTCTCTATTTAAAGTTATTTGGTGCTTTCTTAGGTAATTTTAGTAGGTACAAACACTATAGTCACCTGTATCTCAGGAACCAATCAAGTCTACTTAGACGTGATAAACTTAGACTTTTCTTTTAAATTACACTAAAAAAAGGGTCCACTAAAAAAAGAAGTTAAATGTTCATGCCAAATTACAGCTTTCTAGTACCTACCTACTAAGAGTCTCTGAGCTAGGCAACGGACGGAAGGACGGACGGACTGACGGACATGGCGAAACTATAAGTTTGACTACGGGACCCTAAATATTATGATGTTAACTTTAGGTATGTGGGAAAAATCGCTGTCTCTTATTTGTCTGTACCCTCGGGGGTGCATGGCCACCGGATGAACAATATTCACGTGTTTTCAATTATTTGTTTGGTTTCGCTTTCGTGAGGCATGATTTATTATAATTTCCCACTGACTCCCAATTGGGATTGAGTCACATGTCCAACCGTTGTTGTTCCAGACTTTGTGTATCTATTTATATGAAATTGTTTTTTTTTTTAATATGCATACACGGATCAAGCATAGAACTTTGTAATATATATATATATATATATATATAATTTAAATATTTTAGAAAGAAAAGCCGGTTTACAAAGAAAATGGGTGGACAATGTGGAGATGAAAAAATGCAAACTGATGCATTGTTTTGCTCGCGACTGTAGGTACTATTAGGCAACATTAATCCAAAATTTTAGTTGGAACAGATTATGTTAGGTACCTACTCACGCCCTTTGCATGATCTTGACCCCATGTAATCGGCCTTCATGGGTCGATTGTGTACTAAACCCATTAGACGTGACCGAAGTTGGGATTAGATCTTAAACAACGCAATTCAAATAATATTCTAAAATACGGATCCCTGAAAATGCACGTAGTTTTGTTTAACTTTTATTAGAAAGTTTGTTCAGAGTTGTGCTCCATGAAATTCAAACTAAGTGAAAGCTAGAGGCTTGATTAGATCTGCGATAAATTAAATTCTTTGTTTTCGTTCTTCGTAGCCCATTTAAATGTTTTCTGAGTCAGTGGATCCAATTCGAAACGCGGCCGCTGAATTCGATTGTCAATGAAACTAAATTTAGAAATGAACGACCGCCGAACTTGATTCCAGTCTAACAAGATTACAGTTTAATAATGCATCTCGCTTAAATAGTGATCACTATTTTGATCTCAGTAGAGTAAGATGAGACATTGTTGGCCAAAGTAAATCGGTAAAAAAAACGCAAAAAATAACTTCTTTTAAAATTGTAGGTACCTAATATGTTCGTCCAGGTAACCCATCATTTTATCGAATTTCACTTCATCGATGGTATTATTTCATCGAATTTCATTTTGCCGATCGGTACTTTCTGCTGAAACCAAGATGTTTTCAGGATATCTTAAAAATTAATTACGTAGGTTAGGATTAGTTAGAATTGACAAAATCAAAAAAAAATAACGCATGCGGTAAGAAATGCCTTTCGATGAAATGAAAATTCTGCGTAATGATACGTTCGTTGAAAAGTGTTTCGATAAAATTATAGGTACCCGTTAGTCCAACGGATGTCGGCTTTTTGTTGAAAATATTGTGGTCGCCGACTTCAGTTGGACTAACCTATTAGGTACCTACAATTTTAATAAAAGTTATTTTTTGCGTCTTTGATGGCGCATTTTATTTTATACTTTTTAGTGATCATAATTCGCTTTTACGTAGTCCCACTTCTTAGTTGATATGAAACTTTAAGTTATTTCAAGCGTGCCGCAAGCAACGCCGCCGGAAAGTCATATTTCAACAAGTAAATATTCTTCGTTGTAGTCGCTCAACTATGTTAATCGAGATATCTTATCGCCGCCCTTGAAATAGGTACCGTTGAGGAGTTCCGGTGGCCATCTGTGGTCTTCATCATCAGTTCCACTTCATCAAGTGATACTTTCTGAATGCAAATGCTAGATTAGTTAATAAAAATACTAAAATCGCTATATGTTTGCGTACTATATTTTGAGGAGTTCCCTCAATTCCTCACTGATCCCCTCATCAGATTCAGATTTGGTGACAATGGCACCACCTCGGAAGCATACTCTATCAAACCAAAAAAGATTTTTAAAATCGGTCCACAATCGATGAAGTAATCGGTGAACATACATAAAAAAACAGTGGAACGTATAACCTCCTCCTTTTTTGAAGTCGCTTAAAATAGATGGAATTATCATACATAAACATAAATATCATACCGAATACCCATATACTATGGTGGAGAAAACATCCGTCAATCTCGCACTTATGTACTGGGCAGAAAGTGACAGATGTTTTATCCACGTTTATAGACATCGATAAACACTACCATAATAGGCCCTATATATCTTTATTTGTCTTGCTGTAGTTAACGTTCGCAAAATTAGACTTAGTCCCACGACTCAGTGTAAGGAAAAACCGGCCAAGTGCGAGTCGGACTCGTGCAAGAAGGGTTCCGTACCATTATTTACACAACATTAGCCAAAAACGGCAAAAATATCGTTGTATGGGAGCCCTTAAGTATTTATTTTATTATGTTTTTAGTATTTGTTGTTAGAGCGGCAACAGAAACACATCATCTGTGAAAATATCAACTGTCTAGCTATCACGGTTCATGAGATACAGCCTGGTGACAGACAGACGGACTGACGGACGGACAGCGGAGTCTTAGTGCCTAATAGGGTCCCGTTTTTAGCCTTTGGGTACGGAACCCTAAAAAGCGTGAAGTGTAGTACCTATGTTAAATCTGATCGACGATCGCATCAATAGGTTTATAAATCTATCATGAGAATGGTGGAATCCAATCAATAATCACCTTTAAAACATACAACTCCGATAGAGGATTAAAGTAGTTCCCTCGGGCCGCTAGTGCTTCTAGCGCGGCGGCGGCGGCGTGCGGGAGGAAACATTAAAGTAGTTCCCTCGGGCCGCTAGTGCTTCTAGCGCGGCGGCGGCGGCGTGCGGGAGGAAACATTAAAGTAGTTCCCTCGGGCCGCTAGTGCTTCTAGCGCGGCGGCGGCGGCGTGCGGGAGGAAACATTAAAGTAGTTCCCTCGGGCCGCTAGTGCTTCTAGCGCGGCGGCGGCGGCGGCGGGAGGAAACATTAAAGTAGTTCCCTCGGGCCGCTAGTGCTTCTAGCGCGGCGGCGGCGGCGTGCGGGAGGAAACATTAAAGTAGTTCCCTCGGGCCGCTAGTGCTTCTAGCGCGGCGGCGGCGTGCGGGAGGAAACATTAAAGTAGTTCCCTCGGGCCGCTAGTGCTTCTAGCGCGGCGGCGGCGTGCGGGAGGAAACATTAAAGTAGTTCCCTCGGGCCGCTAGTGCTTCTAGCGCGGCGGCGGCGGCGTGCGGGAGGAAACATTAAAGTAGTTCCCTCGGGCCGCTAGTGCTTCTAGCGCGGCGGCGGCGGCGGCGGGAGGAAACATTAAAGTAGTTCCCTCGGGCCGCTAGTGCTTCTAGCGCGGCGGCGGCGGCGGCGGGAGGAAACATTAAAGTAGTTCCCTCGGGCCGCTAGTGCTTCTAGCGCGGCGGCGGCGGCGTGCGGGAGGAAACATTAAAGTAGTTCCCTCGGGCCGCTAGTGCTTCTAGCGCGGCGGCGGCGTGCGGGAGGAAACATTAAAGTAGTTCCCTCGGGCCGCTAGTGCTTCTAGCGCGGCGGCGGCGGCGGCGGGAGGAAACATTAAAGTAGTTCCCTCGGGCCGCTAGTGCTTCTAGCGCGGCGGCGGCGGCGGCGGGAGGAAACATTAAAGTAGTTCCCTCGGGCCGCTAGTGCTTCTAGCGCGGCGGCGGCGGCGTGCGGGAGGAAACATTAAAGTAGTTCCCTCGGGCCGCTAGTGCTTCTAGCGCGGCGGCGGCGTGCGGGAGGAAACATTAAAGTAGTTCCCTCGGGCCGCTAGTGCTTCTAGCGCGGCGGCGGCGGCGTGCGGGAGGAAACATTAAAGTAGTTCCCTCGGGCCGCTAGTGCTTCTAGCGCGGCGGCGGCGGCGGCGGGAGGAAACATTAAAGTAGTTCCCTCGGGCCGCTAGTGCTTCTAGCGCGGCGGCGGCGGCGTGCGGGAGGAAACATTAAAGTAGTTCCCTCGGGCCGCTAGTGCTTCTAGCGCGGCGGCGGCGGCGGCGGGAGGAAACATTAAAGTAGTTCCCTCGGGCCGCTAGTGCTTCTAGCGCGGCGGCGGCGGCGTGCGGGAGGAAACATTAAAGTAGTTCCCTCGGGCCGCTAGTGCTTCTAGCGCGGCGGCGGCGGCGGCGGGAGGAAACATTAAAGTAGTTCCCTCGGGCCGCTAGTGCTTCTAGCGCGGCGGCGGCGGCGTGCGGGAGGAAACATTAAAGTAGTTCCCTCGGGCCGCTAGTGCTTCTAGCGCGGCGGCGGCGGCGTGCGGGAGGAAACATTAAAGTAGTTCCCTCGGGCCGCTAGTGCTTCTAGCGCGGCGGCGGCGTGCGGGAGGAAACATTAAAGTAGTTCCCTCGGGCCGCTAGTGCTTCTAGCGCGGCGGCGGCGGCGTGCGGGAGGAAACATTAAAGTAGTTCCCTCGGGCCGCTAGTGCTTCTAGCGCGGCGGCGGCGGCGGCGGGAGGAAACATTAAAGTAGTTCCCTCGGGCCGCTAGTGCTTCTAGCGCGGCGGCGGCGGCGTGCGGGAGGAAACATTAAAGTAGTTCCCTCGGGCCGCTAGTGCTTCTAGCGCGGCGGCGGCGGCGGCGGGAGGAAACATTAAAGTAGTTCCCTCGGGCCGCTAGTGCTTCTAGCGCGGCGGCGGCGGCGGCGGGAGGAAACATTAAAGTAGTTCCCTCGGGCCGCTAGTGCTTCTAGCGCGGCGGCGGCGGCGTGCGGGAGGAAACATTAAAGTAGTTCCCTCGGGCCGCTAGTGCTTCTAGCGCGGCGGCGGCGTGCGGGAGGAAACATTAAAGTAGTTCCCTCGGGCCGCTAGTGCTTCTAGCGCGGCGGCGGCGGCGTGCGGGAGGAAACATTAAAGTAGTTCCCTCGGGCCGCTAGTGCTTCTAGCGCGGCGGCGGCGTGCGGGAGGAAACATTAAAGTAGTTCCCTCGGGCCGCTAGTGCTTCTAGCGCGGCGGCGGCGGCGGCGGGAGGAAACATTAAAGTAGTTCCCTCGGGCCGCTAGTGCTTCTAGCGCGGCGGCGGCGGCGTGCGGGAGGAAACATTAAAGTAGTTCCCTCGGGCCGCTAGTGCTTCTAGCGCGGCGGCGGCGGCGTGCGGGAGGAAACATTAAAGTAGTTCCCTCGGGCCGCTAGTGCTTCTAGCGCGGCGGCGGCGTGCGGGAGGAAACATTAAAGTAGTTCCCTCGGGCCGCTAGTGCTTCTAGCGCGGCGGCGGCGGCGTGCGGGAGGAAACATTAAAGTAGTTCCCTCGGGCCGCTAGTGCTTCTAGCGCGGCGGCGGCGGCGTGCGGGAGGAAACATTAAAGTAGTTCCCTCGGGCCGCTAGTGCTTCTAGCGCGGCGGCGGCGGCGGCGGGAGGAAACATTAAAGTAGTTCCCTCGGGCCGCTAGTGCTTCTAGCGCGGCGGCGGCGGCGTGCGGGAGGAAACATTAAAGTAGTTCCCTCGGGCCGCTAGTGCTTCTAGCGCGGCGGCGGCGTGCGGGAGGAAACATTAAAGTAGTTCCCTCGGGCCGCTAGTGCTTCTAGCGCGGCGGCGGCGGCGTGCGGGAGGAAACATTAAAGTAGTTCCCTCGGGCCGCTAGTGCTTCTAGCGCGGCGGCGGCGGCGTGCGGGAGGAAACATTAAAGTAGTTCCCTCGGGCCGCTAGTGCTTCTAGCGCGGCGGCGGCGGCGGCGGGAGGAAACATTAAAGTAGTTCCCTCGGGCCGCTAGTGCTTCTAGCGCGGCGGCGGCGGCGTGCGGGAGGAAACATTAAAGTAGTTCCCTCGGGCCGCTAGTGCTTCTAGCGCGGCGGCGGCGTGCGGGAGGAAACATTAAAGTAGTTCCCTCGGGCCGCTAGTGCTTCTAGCGCGGCGGCGGCGGCGTGCGGGAGGAAACATTAAAGTAGTTCCCTCGGGCCGCTAGTGCTTCTAGCGCGGCGGCGGCGTGCGGGAGGAAACATTAAAGTAGTTCCCTCGGGCCGCTAGTGCTTCTAGCGCGGCGGCGGCGGCGTGCGGGAGGAAACATTAAGTTACACGGTTTAATCTCTGATTTGCCGGGTCACTCGCTCGCGGGTGAACATTAAGCCCCCGGCTGTGCCCAGACTTCGCGCCGGTGATTCATGCCCAGCCTACAACTTTCTACAGACTTGATCGTCTACTTGGGTACTAGTAGGTATTAGTAATGATGTTTCGTAATTGCGTCTCAAAATTCAAATAAATACGTTACTTATTACATTCCCCAATCACAGGATTATTAGAGGATGTAAGGTCAAAAAAAGTGAATACAGTAATAAATAAATTATTTACTATTATCATCGTTTTGTTTTGCAAGTTAGCAAAATACAAACAGAATACTTTTTCGTTAAACTTTGTACAACTCTACATACTATTTTATGTTTTATCAAACCTACACCTACAGTTGAGCATTTACAAAAGCTACAAAACCGCCTGTGTCGTATTACCTGGCCAATTACAATTATAATCCATTTCAATTCCGTTATCACGACACACAAACGCGGCCGCGCCGGCTCTGTAACAATTATACAATAGCTGTTTGCTAATTAAGCTAATTGATACAATACTGAGCTGAGTATACCTCAGCCCTTAGTATTAGATCGATAGGGACGTTGTCAACACGTGAATAGAATGACGCGTGGTACAGTTCCCGAGCCGATGTCAGCGTATTGAATTTCGAAGCTAGTACGTCATTCAGGTGTGTTCTCTTTGTTTCTAGCAAACGTAGCACACGAGGCCAAGAAACGCAATGTAATCATCACGTTTAGAAGCAGTTAAGCTTGTATTTTAAAAGGATACACTACATTATTCCGAAGGATCATAATTTCGAATGCAATATTTTTTGATATCAACCCTAACCTACGTATAGCGATTAAATTATGCATTTAGGTAATCTGTAATAGCTCCAGCATGACATAAATTTCGGAAAAAAAACGGACAAATGAATATTAGTAAAAAAAAACGGAATTTCAAGGTGCACCCATTTTAATTCTAAAATTATTAAAAGCTAGTAATTTTTTTTTTACTAAATGTACTACATAAATTGAGTCTATTTTAAATACTTAACGATCTCCAGAATTTATTGTGAAAATAACGTGGGCAAATTTGAAGGAAGCTCGTCGGAGGCAAAGCGGAGGCCGATTCAGCTCGGGACCTCGGTATGTGTAATGACAATCTATTTTATCTAGCGTATTTGGACGTAGGGAGTGCTTTTGTATCTAAGTCTTTTTTAATTCGGTGGGTGCGGGCGAAGGCTGACGTTTTAATGTTGAGACTTGAAATTCTTTTTTATTTATAAATACCCAGAAATACTACATAAATTGAGTCTATTTTCGTACCTAATAACCTCCAGAATTTATTGTGAAAATAACGTAAGCAAATCTGAAGGGAGCTCGTGGGCGAAACGGAGGCCGAATCAGCTCGGCTCTCGAATACACATGTGTAGGGACATGTGTATTCACAATCTATTTTAGCGTATTTGAACGTAGGGTGTGCTTTTATATCTATTTCTGTTTTACGAATTTTACTTCGTTCGGTGGGTGCGGGCGGACGCTGACGTCTTAATTAGGATGCTCGAAATTATGCAAATGCTCGCCAGCAGCGACACACGCCGTGTCGTTAAAATTAACTTCCCGCTGGACCCTCTCGTGCAGATTTATTTTGAAACAAGCATACGAACCAAAACTTACTTCAAGAAGTATATAAAAAATAGCACCGAGGATATTTTTAGAACAACAGCAACCCCTGGATTTATTTTTTACTGATGTTTTTAGACTTTTTCAACAAGTACTGCAGTAGTAGTGTAGTAATCGTGAAATAACAACAAAATTTAGTTTTTGTTTGCACGCCTTTGTTTGTACCGTACCTACAAGCGTAGAAGGTATAGTGATTAGGCGAGTTGTCTGAAACTGTTAGACAAACTACATGTTGTATCAAAACGTATAGATCGCAACTCTGTAACCAGACTCTCTAATAAGAACAAAATATTGCCTGTGGCTTCGCTCTCGTCAAATAACTTCGCGTTTCCCTTGGGAGTTCTGTAGACAACTTTTCGCTTACCCATGGCTTCACGTATGAGCAACTTTTTAGATAAATACAAATACCTCCACATTCCCGATACGAGTATCAATAAGGGTGGTATTAATAAAGGCAGGTAGGTAAGGATAATCATAATAATATTGTTGCATTTGAATCAGTTCATATAAATGCATATTTAATTCGCTCTAATTAACTCAAGCGCTCATGAACCTGAAATGGATACGTTAACGAATACATTGACACAGCCGGTAGGAACGGAACTTAATATTCAGCGTCAGAATTTCCACGTAACAGCTATTTTAGATGTTACACGAATTCAGTCAACCGCAGATAAACGGGTACGTTGAAAGGGAACTATCTCCTGTATGTATGTAAGTATAGCTGACTAAGTTCGTACTACACATTAAGTTTATAATTGATTGATCACGCAAAATGGGCGCAATAATTATGTCGTCGAGTTGTGGAAAATTAGCCCGCTCTAACCTTTAACCTCATACCTTGATTGATTGATTTATATTTTTACTTTTTAGGGGTCCGTTGTCAAACTAGGAACCTTTATAGTTTCGCCATGTCCATCCGTCCGTCCGCAGCTTAGTTCAGAGACTCTTAGTTCTAGAAAGCTGCAATATGGCATGAACATTCATATTAGTTACGCCGTCAAAGTGATAAAATAAAATCTTGAAGAAATTGTAGGCAACCCCAGTGCCAATGGCAGTAACACGTAAAAACGAGGTTTATTAAAAGATTCAGATTCAGATTCAGATTATATTACTCAATGTAACAAAGTATAAATTACATTACATGTCAAATTATATGCAGTTACATTGAGGTCGTCAGAGTGTTAGGTATAGTCATATTCACCTTAGAATATCGGACGGACTGATCGTAGAGCCAGCCTAGCAAGAACTAGCCCGGATTGCTAACGCTGCTTCGCTAATACGTTTTCAATTTTCATCTGATCCGTTTTTCATCCGGTGTAATGGATGAGTCGAGCTGCGTGGGTTTTGCTTCAAAATAAAACAAAAAGTGGATGCAAAAATATACTACTCTCTGCAGGTACTAGGATGAAAAAGTAATTAAAATTAAAAGTAATATTATTTTTTATTCGAATGGCTGTTTGAAGTTAGCTTTGCAGTCCGGCCATCGCGTTCGTATTTTAAATCTCAGAATCTCTTCTGTTTCTGTAAATATAATGCGCAATTATAATACGAGTAGGTACAGTGCGATAACTGTTAAAGAGAGTTTAGGGTTTGTACTTCTCTCTCACTCGCTCTCCTACGCTCTAATGCAAATCTTCCCGATTTTTAAGTGATCTCGCACTGTGGGCTAGTATGAACATACATCGCTCAGTCTTAAAAAAATACCCAAATTTGATAGATCATGGAATCACTTTATTAGGTGATACTAACATAGCTGGATGAAGCTTATTTAACTAATGTGTAACACAGTATAGTTTTTTTACGGTTAAATGGTCGCATTAATTACACACGGTCGGCAAGCACAAGTTCGACTCCTCACTAAATATTCCTAATCTTTGACATCAGCAGCGGCAATACCATAGGTATGTGTATGCGTCACTCGAACGGCACGTTTCAGTCGTGTTCCAGGGAAAATGAACTAGAATCAGGAGGCGACGGCGCTCAAAGCAGCCAATTAGTAGCGCGCGCAGTATTCACGTGTCAACACAACACGCGGCCCACGATTTAAAGTAAATAGCTTTGCTACGAAAACGTCTTGGAAGTGGAAAAGTAACAACTTTAAATAGGAGTCCGTTACAATTTTAATCTTGCTACTCACGTATATAAGGTTTACAGTAAAATTTGATTTAATCTCAATTATTTACATTTAGTTTAAACGTGCGATGTTGTTACCCACAGTGTTAAGTAGGAGCGTGTGCGTGATCATTAACACTTACTTTTACTATAACAAGGTTTACCGCAGCAAATACAATCACTCTATTTGCTCGGAACGCATGTTAATGAATTAAATACACGTAAGCAACCAAAAGTGCTAATATGGTTGCGTTTATCGCGTGAAAAAATATGGATAAAACATCCGTCACTTTTTGACACGTATATATGTAAGTACGAGAGTGACGGATGCTTTATCCACATTTTATCACGCGATAAACGCAACCATACTAGGCCCGCATGACATTAGAGCTCGCTCATTGCGCGGTTTAGTTTTTAGCTAAATGTTTAGTTCAAAAAATGATATGATTTTAAACTTTATACCTTATACTATATATACACATCAAAAGTGCCTAGGGATATTTTTTATCCCTAGACAGTTTTGAACATTTCAATATAGGCATATTACTACTGAGTCAAAACATCAAATTTGTGTAGGGATACTGAGTATCCCAAGACTTTTTTGATGTGTGTATACACTTTATACTATACTAGCTTTCCGCCCGCGACTTCGTCTGCGGAGAGTCAGAAGTTCTGTTGAAAGTACAGTTATAGTTTACATCACATTCAAAGGCTTTTAAAAAAAAGTCTAGAGCGTGAATTTTAAGTAAGCAGTCCACATAAACAGCTTTAATTTTATGGCGCTAACCTATAAAACAACAAAATTGACATACAAAATAAATTCACTGCCTCTATTTCACCATTACGTGTTTTTATACGATTCTAGATAAATTTGCCACATTTCTATACGAACAATTAACCCACTTAGCAGAAGATTTTCGAAAAACACCGAATCTGAATATTTTCTGTTTGTAATAAATAATACCCATTTTCATATCTTGAAGGTACGTAACTTTGAATATTACATAATTTCGATACAAACTTTACAGTCGTCTTAGATCCCAAGTTTTCTTGGATTTGCCCTTAACTTACTATTACCAGCTTTTATTCACGTTTCTCACTTCAAAAATATACCATACAATTTTCTACCCCCCGTTTTACCTCCTTAGAGGTAGTTTTTCCTGAATCAAGCATTTCTACCAAGTTTCAAGTATATCAGAACATAAAAGTATTCGGTGTAGAAACTTTGCAACCCCCTTTCATCCCCAAAGGGTTTGAATTTTAGTTATCACTCGACTCATTGTTTTCATTGCAGAGCAAGCATTGCTACCAAGTTTAAAGTAAATTTAAGCATACCAAATATTTTTTCCTAAACAAACTTTTATCCCTAGGGGTTGAATTTTAGTAATCGCTGAAATATGTGTCACATTATTTGCATTAAAGAGCATTTCTACCAAGTTTCAAGTAAATTTGAGCATACCAAATATTTTTTTCCTAAACAAACTTTGCAACCCCTTTCATCTCTCTAGGGGTTAAATTTTAGTAATCGCTGAATTACGTGTCTCATTATTTGCATTGAAGAGCGTTTCTACCAAGTTTCAAGTAAATTTGTCCATAAAAGTATTTTTTTCCATTCAAACTGCAACCCCCTTTCATCCCTCTAGGGATTGAATTTTAGTAATCGCTCAAATATTATGTCTCATTATTTGGGTTCACTAATGTTTCACCGAAATACGTTTCACCGAATGAGTCGTTTGGCAACTGCTTTATTTCCCAACCCGCTTATATTTCTGTAACTGTAAATATTTCAGAATTTTTATAAAAACTAACCTAACCTAACCTATAGGGTAAAATGGTACAAAAATAAATCCTGAAATATTTGCAGTTACGGAAATATAAGCGGGTTGGGAAATGAAACAGTTGCCAAACGACTCATTCGGCCAAACGTATTTCGGTCAAATGAACGGACCCCCATTATTTGCATTGAAGAGCATTTATACCAAGTTTCAAGTAAATTTGACCACAAAATATTTTTTTCCATTCAAATTTTGCAATCCCCTTTCATCCCTCTAGGGGTTGAAATACGTGTTTCATTATTTGCATTGGAGAGTATTTCCACTAAGTTTCAAGTAAATTTGCTCATAAAAATATTTTATCTATACACACTTTGCAACCCTCTTTCATCCCTCTAGGGATTGAATTTTAGTAATCGCTCGAATATACGTCTCATTATTTGCATTAAAGAGCATTTATACCAAGTTTCAAGTAAATTTGACCACAAAAGTATTATTTCCATTCAAATTTCGCAATCACCTTTCATCCCTCTAGTGGTTGAATTTTAGTTATCACTGATATACGTGACTCATTATTTTCATTTCAGAGCATTTCTCCCAAGTTTAAAGTAAATTTGAGCATACCAAATATTTTTTCCTAAACCCACTTTGCAACCGCCTTTTATCCCTAGGGGTTGAAATTTCGAAATCGCTGAAATGCGTGTCTCATTATTTGCATTGAAAAGCATTTCTCCCGAGTTTCAAGTAAATTTGACCATAAAAGTATTTTTTCCAATACAAACATTGCAACCCCCTTTCATCCCTCTAGGGGTTGAATTTTAGTAATCGCTGAAATACGTGTCTCCTTATTTGCATTTAAGAGTATTCCTACTAAGTTTCAAGTAAATTTGATCATAAAAATATTTTATCTTTAAACACTTTGCAACCCCCTTTTATCCCTAGGGGTTGAATTTTAGTAATCGCTGAAATATGCGTCTCATTATTTGCATTGAAGAGCATTTCTACCGAATTTCAAGTAAATTTGACCATAAAAGTATTGTTTCCCATACAAACTTTGCAACCCCCTTTCATCCCTCTAGGGGTAGAATTTTAGTAATCGCTGAAATACGTGACTCATAATTTGCATTTAAGAGTATTCCTACCAAGTTTCAAGTAAATTTGACTAAAAAAGTATTTTTTCCCATACAAACTTTGCAACCCCCTTTCATCCCTCTAGGGGTTGAATTTTAGTAATCGCTGAAATACGTGTCTCATAATTTGCATTTTAGAGTATTCCTACCAAGTTTCAAGTAAATTTGATCATAAAAATATTTTATCTATACACACTTTGCAACCCCCTTTCATCCCTCTAGGGGTTGAATTTTGGTAATCGCTGAAATAAGTGTCTCATTATTTGCATTGAAGAGCATTTCTACCAAGTTTCAAGTAAATTAGACAATAAAAATATTTTTTCCCATACAAACTTTGCAACCCCTTTTCACACCTTTAGGGGTTGAATTTCGAAAAATCCCTTCTTAAACGACGCCTCCATTACAAAATCAACTTCCCCTCAAAATCCCAAATTTGTATCTTTAGCGGTTTAGGCTGGGCGTTGATATGTCACCCGGGACATTGCCTTTTATATATATAGATAGATAGATAAAAACGTAGAAAAAAGCTCCCGTGAATAGGAACTTGTGGGAATTGCACGACCTATGAACCTACTACGGTACGTGTCCAAGACATTTCAATCAAGATACTACTGTTTAATAAATCATGCAATGCTATAAGATAAATAAACAAGCAATCATGTAATTAGTATATTTTAAATATAATTTGTACAACATGCCGCAAATATCTGTCCTAGGAAGGTTAGATTAGGAGGGTCGTTACTGAACTGTAAAAAAGTGGATATCAATTCCGGCTTATCGAAGAGTTAAGAAAGAGGGATGAGGAAGTGGAGGGCGCGGGCGATGCAAGCGGCTGGCCTGCGGGCGGTGCACGGCCACGCGGAACTCGGTCAGGGCCGCGCCTTCCTTTGGCACACATTTGAATATCCCGCCGCCGCCGGCGCCCGCCGGTGCATCGTGCAGGCCCGCAGGGACGCGCTTTGTCACGAGCTCCGAACCGGCACGTGTATCGGCCTTAGTATCGGCATCAAACGTTCAAAAGGCCCTTTGATGGCGGCCACGCACGAAACGGTTGCAAAGCGGAAACCGGTATAAATGTTTTAAACGCGATAATGCCTAAATAGGCTGTAAAGGTTCTTTATTAAATATTCAAGGCGAAGTTTAGCGTAGGAGGAAAGAGAGCCATTCGCCCGGCGCCGCGCTATGGCCCTCCTGTGCCGTCGTTGGTCGGAAATATGGGCTTTAGGATGGCTGTATGCAAGAAGGTCCAACGTCTTATTGTTTTTTAAAAGCCTACTAGACATATATCTATATATATATGTTGTGGATGGCACATCACGCCGCGCTCCCTTGCATGCTGTAATGGCATCATCAATTTCCGGAATATAACTGAGCCTTATACTGGGTGAAATACACACGCAAATGATAAATTCGTATGTCGTTTTGCTCTTTATGCTCACGTTATTTAGTCAAAGTGTATACATTTCCTTTTTGTATACATTTCTACACTTACCTACCTATTAAAAATAAAAATAATGGTTAGTTACATATTGTGTGTGGGACAACATCGCTTCATTCTAAAGACCAAACGTGTCGAGTCGACATATCTGTCTGTCAAAACATAACACTAAGATAATCATAAACGTACCTGCCCTCCAATCGATCGGCTCCCCGCGCGGCTTGCGGTCCACGTATCCTCGGTGGTATTCACTCAGCACTAAGCTCCCATCAAACGGCTGTTTCAGGTTGTGTTTTGTTAATGAGATGTGATTTTCTAGAAAATCATAACCGAAGCTGAAATGATTTTATAGATTTAAATTGGGATTAGATGATTCAAATTCATCATAAAACAAGCAGCATTTTTTCGATTATAGCTTATAATAAGTTACTGAATTCAAACTAATCTAATTTGGCCCTTATTTAAGCCAGAAGGAAAAAAACAAAAATGCTCAAACATCAGTACCTAAATACTTAAATAAAAATAAAAATAAGTAATACATACAAATATTTTTATCGCCCCTTGAGTTCACTAGGCACACTTACAATTTCGAAGAAACTTGGACAATAATATCTACTTAGCTGTAACAATAAGTAATAGCTTCAAACTTTCCCGTTACATGAGCCTCCGCCTCCTTAGAAGCCTCGGTTACTTTTCAAAAGTAGCGTTTAATTATACCGGTATTTGATTTCAAATACTTTCGATGCCTTTTGTATCAAGTACAATTGTTCGACTTTATCCTATAAATAGCTTTAACAAAAGCAAGCCGGTTCCAATTTATACTACGCTTAAAAATGTCTTTTGTTAAGTTTAAACGAGGCGGGAAAGAAAACAAAGAGCTCGAAAGGGGCCTGGCCAATACGTGTACGGCTTTCATTGTTTTTCATCCCGTCTTGACAACAATGATACTCTTACAGTTTCGCCACGTCTGTGTATTTGTAGCCTTGCCACCTATCCACAGAATAAGTACCTCGATATAATAATAAAAATAATAATCACTTGCTAATTTGATTAAAATTCTTATTAATTTAACCATGTTCACTGATAACAGTGATAACACAATTTTCGGTGTGCTTTTTGCAAAGTTGTACATTTTGGTATCAATAACATAGCACCCAAGATCATTGAAACCCGATAGACTATCAATATTATCAGCGATACGGGTATGTAAATATTATCGCGTATTTCAAAATATACCTGCGCATAACTCTCATGATGATGTGATACGCATCAATATTTCTGTATAACGTATCGCAAAATGCATGTATCGCGTGATTATACAATCCGCCCCATTTGTGATCATTTCGTATCACATGAACTTGTTTTGTTTGCGTTACTTGTGGTGGTAGTATTATTAAGTATTTACTATAATCATGCCCCTCAAGGTACTCAGATGACATAGTAATTTTTACTCTATGGCCGTTAACGCTTTTCCGTTACACCATAAAGCTTTTAATCTTTGCGTTTTACGGTTACAATGTGACACCATAATTATTCAAATCTGATAGCTAGTTTACTTTGTTGATAATAAAAACACCATACGGTATTTATTCTTTCCGCTTACTTTAAAACACAAATTGTTAATTTTTGGTTCTTAATTCGGTCTTAGGGTTCCGTACCCAGAGGGTAAAAATGGATATAGATAATGGTACGGAACTTTTCGCGCGTGAGTCCGACTCGCACTTGGCCGGTTTCTTATAATATAGTGTCTAATGTTGCAGCTCACGGTACGGAACCCTTCGTGTGCGAGTCCGACTCACACATGGCGGCTTTTTATAACATATATATGCGTGCGTGTGTCAAAGTTATCAAAGCGTATTCGGTATTGTTTGTAAAATTGGCAATAACCTATCGGGACAATAACAATAACATCGCAGCTTACATGCATGTATGAAATATGCATGTAGAGGCGCGCGACCGCCCCGCTGCGCTGCCCCCGCTGCCGGCCCGCGGCCGCGCCGCAGCCGCGGCTCATCTCTATGCTCTCTGCGTGCTCTAGATAAATTGCCGCTGAATTCGTCTCGCTGACACGAGATACTCGCGCTCAGACAATTTACGTCGTCACACAATAAACGCGAGATTTAGCCGCGTATGACTGTATTACTGTAGTGTCTGCCTTTAATAATAAACAACCCAAAGCTGTTTAGGTGCTGCCTGAAACAGACGTGACGTGCTTAGAGAAACCGACTCAAGTTGTCTTGTCATACCGTAATTTCAAACTTAAGGGTTATGTTAGTTGTTTAGATTCGGTTTAAAGATTTCGGAGTTAAAGCTGCTATGATGTTATTCAAATTACTATTATTAATTAATTAATTATTAATTATTATTAGGTTCTTATGTATTTAATCTGATTTAACATGATAAGATACGTTTCGTTTACTACTCGTATGTGTTTTATCTACAAACTCTCATTTTATAACTTCAGTTAATTATTAACTTACCTACCGATATAGGATAACGGCCGCGCTCAGAGTCAGCTAATGACGACTAATGTCGGGTTCCTGTATTCAAACCGCGGACAGATAAGGCTAACTTCGGGTTAAAATTTGACATTTAACAATACAAAATGTGCCAAATATTCAAATGAAGTAAGCTTTATCTATCCGCGGTTTGAATATAGGAACCGGACATAAGTCGTTCCTGAGTGACACAACACAAGTAAAAAAAAAAATGAGATGTCTTCAATACATAGTATAAAACAAAGTCGCTTCCCGCTGTCTGTCTGTCTGTCCCTATGTATGCTTATATCTTAAAAACTACGCAACGGATTTTAATGCGGTTTTTTTTAATAGATAGAGTGATTCAAGAAGTAGGTTTTTATGTATAATAAATGCTGGTTTAATGTACGGGTGTTACAGAAAACTCAAATAAACCGAAGCGAAGCGAGGGCGGGTCGCTAGTTTTAAATAAAATGTCTTTGAGTGCGGTGGTAAGACTTTTACAAAATGAATATTCATTTACTTTTATGTAATGTCAAAAAACATAACGATGTGTAATATATATGAGTTAACCGGGTATTTCATAAAATTTGAACAGAATAATTTGGAGCGCTCGTTAGTGTTGTGTTGTGGCTGCGAGTCGCGCCGCTCGGCCCTCCAGTACCAATAAATGGCGGCCGCCCTGACGTGGAGCGCACTCGTACCGATGGCGCTCCACAACCCTTCGCCTTTCAAACGAGAACGTATTTAACTAAAGAACAAAACAAATTTGCCTCATTTATTTAGAAATTCTATGCCGTTATTTGCCAAGTGAGTCTATTTGACATAGATGGTCTCATTGTCAAGTTTAAAACCCGTGAAGGATCGGCGTGACGCCCTTGTGGGCTATAAATGGCGCATTGTATCGTAGAGGCTCGTAGCTCGTAGCTCGGCACTCGTAGCGCTGGCGTAGCACCTGGGCGCACTTACCGCAGATTACGCCGCTTTTCCTCCTTTGCATAAAGAGCGCCGTGTCTTGGCTCCACGACAGTTTTTATTTTGTTTGTCAGCGCCCTTCACTTTGATATGCCTTAAATCGCAGGGAAAATGTGGAAAATTCGCAATTCTGCCCAGTTACGTCACAAAAGTTTCGGAATCACTGTGTAACGGTTTATTTATGTTCGAGGTTTGTGAAACATTTTCTGTTGGACTGTTTATACCTATTGGTGTTGCGACATGTCAACATTATTCGTTTAAGTTTAAAAGAACTTCCACTGAGGTTTTCTCGTGTTCTGTTGCGAAATGGGGTAGGTAGACCGGTAACTTTCACGAAACAATTGCAACCGTTGTTTGACTTCTTGACTCGAATCATTACGAAATCGTTTCGTAACGTTATTTGATGTACTTAATACAAAAATGCCTAGCAGGAAATCAATTGAAATTCTTATAGGGTTCTTTTTTAATCGCAAATTTAGGGACGGTGAAAGCTTTTGAAATGCCGATTGACAATGAGCGAAGGAATAAAGCAATCGCAGCAAGCGAGTGACCGATCGGAGTGGTTCGCGCGGCGGGGGCGCACCCGACCCGCGCACGTGCCCAGTGCATGCCGCATATTAACAAGCAAACCTCACATACCTCTGATTTCTGTAAATATACTAATAATATTTCACTTGAAGATTGAAAACCCTCGAGTCCTCCTTGTGCTCGAGGTCGGTGCTCTAATTAGAATCGCAAGCCAGAGTGTTTGTGTTTGTGTCTCGGCGGTTTTGCTAATCACAACAAAACTTTACAAGGAAAAGTTTGCTTGTATCTTATAATAATATTTTATTATAATTACCAACCAATTGTTACCACGTCAAGAACCTTAATATGGTATACAAAAAGCAACATAAAGCAAAGAGAATGTACCTACATCACGGTAAATGATAAAAAAAAATCGTACTGAACCAATCGCGATTCTTTGCACATTATTTACAAGCCCACCTATTTTAAAGTACATTTTCGTATTTTAGGTACCTCAATCATCAAAACAAATATCAATTAATCTTCGAATAAAATACCCAGTTAATTTTTAATTTATTAAAACGGACGCTACCTTTGATGATCGTGTATTGACTAAAGACTAGTTTTAATGTTTTCGAGTTAAAGTTATTAGTTTAAAAACCGAGTAGTTTCTTGCGGCGCTTCTTCACCGCAATGATGGTCTTGTCCGAAGCGCTAGTAGATTCACTCCATATTACCGACGTGTAAAAGAGCCCTCATGTGGCCAATTTACTAATAAATATTTTGAATTTTGAATTTTGAACATCGAGCGCGGCGCGGCGCGATTCGCGTATTACGCAGATCCACTCGCGGGTAATAGCGGCTGTCATTCTTTCTGAAGCAAAGCTTAACTTTTTGGGTTCGCACCAACTTCCTCAGGGCCTCTATTCCACGCAGTAAAAATCATATCCTCTGTGACCTGTTATAGTATTGTTTTTGACTCGGCCGCCATTATTGTCAAGTAAATAAGAGCTATCAATACGTTGACATTACGATAACAGGTCAAAGACGATATGGTTTTACCGCCTAGAAACTCGGCCCTGGTGTGTGGTGTGTGGGGTGCGCGAGCGCCGCTTACTTCGCGGTTAGCCCGGGGCGTGAAACAATACGGTTACGATGAGCATACAGGGTGACTCCTAAGTCGTGAACCAAAATTATGGTTTCTAACGCAGCATTTCAAGGCGAATTCAGGGCAACTGTGTGACCACCCTATTCTACTAGACGAGTTATGTATATTAAAGTACTCAGAGTACTTTTAATCATGACAGTTCAACGTAAGAAGTAGGGTTACCATGAGACTCGGTAAATTTATAATTAATAATTTTATTAATTACTACAAAATACATTTACAGATTTTTGCATAGTATTACGTACGAGTGCTTTAACTAACGGTTAAGAGCCAGAAAAATATATTTGGGTTCACGACATAGGAGTCACCCGGTATACAGGAACCGTTCTTTGTTTTAATTTGGATGATATGATCGAGCGAGATACTAAGAAAATTTCTTATGATGGTCAAACATTTTTGACCACCTTTTCATTTGTTTTGTATACCTACTCGTATATTAAAGGTAAAATCTATGAATCCAAGCTATTACCTACTTCATACCTACCTAATTTTTTTCCAAAGGATTTTTTCCAAAATAATGGAAGGTATAATTATTTTCATTAATAATTTTAGTATTTTAATCCTAAATGTTATTATTCTTGCATATACAAGTAATCACAATACTGAGAAAAAAGCTACCAATTATATTAGCTGAAGATCAGTAGAAACTTACCTTCGTAGACTAAACGTAAAATAGGTACTTTGTTCCGGTTTAGTAATTTTGTGCAACCGTATTTGCGAATTTAGCCTTCCTTGTGTCGAGAGGAACAACGCTAGAGCCAGCCGCGTCGCTAACGAACCGCGAGCTGAGGGTCTCGGTCGGAGCGCGCGTGATCGGCTCTGGATACATCGTTTTATCCTTAATTTAATGAGGCACATGTCCAATTAACGCATCCGGGAAACTAGACCTAAGTGAGATCGAATATCGGGCAAAGGACAATTACGGTACAGACGAACAAGAGGAATTCAATTTAAAAAAAAAACTGACTCGAACTCTTACATAAAAAACCGGTCAAGTGAGAGTCGTACTCGTGCACCGAGGGTTCCGTGTCACCGCGCAGTAGGGATTATTGTATTCCAATTTTGAATCGAATCAGCGCGAGCCCAACTCACATTTGAGTTTTTAGTATATTTTTTTTCTCTGGGTTTGTATAGTTTTACCGTTTTACGAACGTGATTCAAACGATTTTAAAATAGGTATGTGGTTAAGTAAAATTACTTAGTAATTTTTAAATAAAGAAAATTACGTTGAGATTGGTCACTTGTTCGAGTCGTAAGCGTCATCAGATAGAAGAAGAGACACGCAAACCGCCAAAGGCTTTAATCAGACACTACCTACTTAATTTCCACGTCTGAGGTTCATATAAAAGCAAATGAAATTATTCGCTAAGACAACCAGCCTGTTTCACAAGTGCCAATCGATATCTTTCAATTAAATCGTCATCGCTTAGTTCTAACCCTGTATATAAGTACCGAAAAATATGAAAATATTCAATCTGATGACGTTATTTGAAGTTGCAGCAGCACGAGCCGCTAAAGGTTTAAGTTCGTATTTATTATCAACAGGCATGTCGTATCGTATGATATGAAGTAAATTGCATCGGTCGATTCGCAAATAGCGTAAATTGTAGCCTGGGAAAATGGTTTTATACACAAGTCATAAAAACATCATCGTTCATTTTCAATTAACGATTCCGCTGTAGAAAATGAAACAATGCAATGCAATGACGGAATAGTTCATTGAAATTTTTCATCTCTGATACGGGCCGAGATTCTAGGTGGTAAAAACCATATCATTGTCAACGTTTTGATTGCTTTTATTTCCTTTACCGTAATGGCGGCGGCCTCTATATATTCTAGGCGGTAAAATCCAATCCATATGATTTGGATAGCTCTTATTTACTTGTCAGGAATGGCGGCCGAGCTAAAAAAATACACGTCAACGACGATATGGTTTTTACCGCCTAAAATAAAGGCCCTGGACTGAAATTGCTCGCTTCGCTTTACTCTGTAATAGTTCGCAGTTTATAATTTTATGAAACGGGGCCAAGTTGAAACTCCAGTCTAATCAATACACGCGTAGAGCTGCCGCTTATTAATCCGCTTCTATTCTCTAGAGGATCTTGTTCTTTAAGAACTTGCTTTAATCTTTGCGCATTTAATACTCATATTTTACATAGTAAAAAATTGTTTTATAAAATTTGCATATTATTTACGAGTATCGTAGCTGCTTGGCGTCATTGTTAGGTATATCAATCGCATTATAATTATAGCTTTAAGCGAAGAAATGGTATAATAATAAGTTGACGTAAAACTGCAATCATAATTGTTTACTATGTTCAATAGTACTGGAGCGGGTCCGAGTCCGAGTGCATGCTATGAGTATGCGTTGATTTGTGGATATTGTTGGCGACATCTGTTCAGGCAGGACAGAGCTTAGACTAATGAGGACGTGTACGGACTCCGGAGGTTTTATCGAAACAACCTTGGATTTTATACCATGTAGTAGGTAATGCAATCGGGATAAACATACAAAACAAGCTGAGTTTTTAGGTGTGCCCAACTGCGGACCTACCATACATATTATTATGCGTCTGATCTTTCTGAAGGACTGTCGATAGACTTCACAGCACTAAGTATTTTGTATCGTGAAAGAAGAAATCCGTCAACATAAATTGACGCCGCTTTGTCTTTGAACATATTCAGCGGCCGCAGAAAATTGGAATGAATGATACGACGAAATTTATCTCCATTGAGGGAGTTCACCGTTTGATGCTGATAAATCACGCTCCCCGGAGGTATTTTTGACAATAAAATTCATAATCCTTAACTTTTTCCTCATTTTAGCTTTTTCTACCTGACGCAGATATATTTTTCATCGTTATTTCTGTCCGCGTTCACTAAAATATTATTCTCGCTGCTCCTGCCTATAAATACTTTTCCATTCGATTGAACCACGCACGCTACTGTTTTTACTATAGAAAATAGGTATAGGTAAGCTTAAATGAATTGTTTTACAATGTTTACTGTTTAACAAACATTCAATATAGGTTGTCATAAACCGTATTTCTTTGCATGCGTCGAATATACATAGAGGTACAAGTTTTTAATATCTTCAACAAAAAGCTAATGACATTTAAGATAGGAATTTTGCCTTCTCACGTATTTAATGTTTTGTACCTAAGGCCGGAATTATACCTGTAAGTTATTGCTGTAAGTTTTGAGACGCAACTATGGGTATGAGTGAGCAAATATCTGCATCTCTCTCTTGCATATAGCTTTGTTTAAAAACTTACAGTAATAACTAACAGGTGTAATGCCGGCCTAAGTAAATAAAAAAGCTACTTACAATACCGTCGTTTTCTTGGTAAGTAAGTTCTACTAACGTTTTACGGGCAAGGCATATGACAAACTAATATAATTATCATACTAAACGAACAGATTTAAAATACAATGAACTCTCGCCATAATGACATTTAGCCAACCCCTGGTGCCCATTTGATATTCCCGTCTTGTTCACACAAAGCCAAAGAATCAGACGAAAATATCGTTGTGTGTTCTTGCGAAGTAGTTATAGCCGATATACGGTTTCTCGTCGATTTGCAGAAAATCCTGAAAAGCAAAATACCGCCGGCAATTTAAGCAGCTTTTCTTTTCAATTCAATGGGCTATGATCGGCGGAACGTCTTGAAATAACAAGATAATAATATGCGGATGGTTCGATCTGGCCGATCCGCGCGGGGACCGGGTACCGAAGGCCCATAAAGAGGGTTGTACAGAATACGGGCCCAAAGCACCTTTGCCACTTCTGAGCGTTGTTAAAATTTAACAACTCCCTAAATTCCGCTTCCCGTGCTCGAGACCGTTCCTGATTAACATTTTTTATTGCATCCGTCTTAAAATATCTTTTGGGACGTGCCCTGCCAATTTGACGGATTATTATAAAACCAAAACAAAATATTATCAAACGTAATTTTATAGATATTTTATTTTGATGTCATAATCATAAGTCTTGCGATTGTTCGATCGAGGAAGTTGTTTGTGTGTGAATAATAATTGCTTGTTAAAATAAATTTAAAAGGATGGGTATTTAATCGTCACGCAAATTGCAATAAGTCATTGTCGTGGAATGACTGTGTCGAACATTTCGCATTTCGATTCACCGTCGAAGATTCTCGACAGCTTGTCGGCTGCTAAATGAAAATTAATGAAGTCACGAGATGAATTTTGATTAAAATGAGTTCAGCCACCGATTTCACAGCGGGCAGCCAGGTGTTAAGCAACGGAATGATTAAACAGTAATAAATTACTCAGCACTGAACGAGCAAATACGAGTCGACGTGGGGCAAAATAGACATCTATCGAGAAAAACTTAGGGCATCTTGATAAATCTGGGCCGATAATTTCATTTAAGTACCTACTAGGAAATCGAAATTTAGAGGAGTTAAGTAGTTAATTTAAATTCTGCTCGAATATAAAACTCTCGGAAAATGGTTGTGTCGCGCGTTTTATTAGCTGTTCTTGTGACTATTCTTTTTAAGAAAATATTTTATTATTTCATTAAATCTTTCGCGAGCAATGAGTAAACGAGATATTAAAAAGCTACTTGGCTTTGATTGTAGCTGTATGTACTTAAGTACACTCGGAGGCACCAAGCCTGCATTTTAATTCATTGTATGCCATGTTCCGATTCAAATACCTCTATATGTATCTTTATGTGCGATTATTTCTACTGCGTGGTCGCTGAGTAGGTACCAAGGAAAAACAGGTCAGAAGTCATAATACTAAAATGCTTGCCGGAGGTGCCCGCCCGGTGTTGTAGTAACATCTGGTCTTCGTGCAAGTGAGTCCTATAGCGATCTAGGGTCAGTCATCATCATCTCTTTTCAATTTGTGAAGCGACAAAGCGTACCTTGACTCACACCACGCACGCTCTGAATAAATTAATTAAACTTTATTTATTGCGTCACCTCTTTCAGTTAGGTAATCCTGGTACACTAGGAGGGATAAAATGACCCTTTTCATGTTTGCTCGGAGCTGCAGGAATCTGTTAATAAATAAAAAAAAGGTCATCACAAGGTGCGTGGGCGCTTTCCTGTCGCGGAACCTAAATCGACTTTGAGTATATGGCGAGTTCCATCAGGGATCCGTACGGGAAGTAATTTCGGTTAATGATTAGACACTTTTGCGCTTCCCAGCTGTAACACGAGCAGGAAGGTTCCCTCCGCACTTCGTTAGAACTATTAGCCGCTTTATTTCTAATAGCCCTCTGACGATTAACCCATGTATAGACTCCATGTAACCTCGTCTAAAAACAAGAACGCTAGAATACCTTAGTATTGTTTAATAATTTAACTCCAATAAAAATGCTCACCGTTAATATACGCAACGTAAAGACTACACCCGGTACTCCCCGCCGCCTAAATAAGTAATGCTCACGGCAAATGTTTTACCTCAACTCCGACGTTGTTAATATTCTACTAAAACGCTACTTCAGTGGTAGAATACAGAGAACCAAGTAAAAGCATATAATGTATTGCATGTTGCCATAACAGAGGCTGCGAAGCGTGCAGGCGACTAGATTAGTCAGCTCGGCGGCAAACGCGCCAGATTTGACGTTTACATATTTTGTCACTGTCGCTTCACGTTTTTTTGCTAGCTTTCTCTAAAACGCGAGTTTATTCGCGAATGCTTACGCAGTTAGCCGACTGTTCTGAATGAGGTTTAAGTTTTGCCTAAAATTAGACTTTAGACTTAGTAGTAAACTTTTTAACACTCCAACTTTTTTTAGTAAGCCTTAAGTGTTAGGCCACGTTGATTTAATGACCACATATTGAAATCAAAAATTTTGAAGAAAAACCAAATACATGGCCGCTCGAATTCGGCTGCATTAAGCTAAATTCAAGTAAGTCTATTTCGGCAAATTTTACAGGAGAGCGAAAAAACTGATGTATTTTTTTGAAATCTTGTATATAATAATGTTCTTTGATATAATCTTTTGACGATAGCTCTAAAATTAAAAGGAAATATGAGGTTTTTTTGATGTAGAATTATGCGCCGAATTAATAGGAATCTAACGGCGTAAAAAACAAAAAAACGAAAAAATTAGACATACTTGAATTTAGCTTAGTGGTGGAATATTTAATTGCAGCAAGCAATGATTTTAAATTTATTGTCAAATTTCAGAAAAGATAAATATTTTGGCAAGTTTTGTTTAAGTGTCTTTTCCACCCACGATGCAAAAAGAGGAAAGTTATGTGTCTAAATTGTAAAAAAAAAGATCCGTTAAAAGCATTTTTAAATATTTTTTATAACAACGAGTCTGTTTAGGGTTTAGGTGCGTTCCAATTGTATTACCAGTTTGTACTTATTTCATAAAGGGGCTTATCCCCTAAATAAAACCAATTGTGAAATTGAAATGCCCTCTTCCAACCAAAAGTGAGCAAGTATTGCCCAAAGCCGCTTTCTGCAAGTGAAGTAAAGATAAAGTTTTCCAAAGTTCTTTACTTAAAAGAATTTCTGTTCAATTCGAGCGGTACGTTACAAGCCGGTTATGTACTTGGCGTGGACCGAGCAGCGATGTCGGCACCGGCGGCGGTGAACCGGACTTAATAAGCTAAGCACGAAACGTTTGAATTAGTAATAAGAAGAGGAATGAATTCTCATGTTAGCGAGGCAACCATTAGGGATTTCATTTTACAAGGATTAGGTACACGGGATACTTTCGTTAAAAATTGTTGTTGCTAAAGGGGAATATGCTAGTTAGTAGAAGTATTTAAAAAAATTGTCCGCCGTCGTTTTGTTTTTGCTGTTAAAATGGAAACCTCATCTGTTCATTAGCCATTTCGTCTCCTTGGGTATTATTTGTAGGTCACAGTCATTTTCTCATTACGTGGGATGTTAAGCGTTAGCCTTTTGTAAATACTTGTAGTAAAGCAGACAACTAATTGGCTCGGCTAATTAACGAGCAACTCGGGAGTGGGCTCGGGTGCTTGATATGATATTTCTAACTAGGCGCCCACGGGGCGAAAATGATCTGTACATTATTATCTCGTTCATTTAATGGGAGTACCTAATTAAAATATAAGCCTCTTAAAAGTTTCTATTTTGAATACGTTACTTGTTTCAGGTGAGCCTAAATTTATGGAAAAATATCATGTAGGCCTGAAACATAATATATTTGATATACTTATACGTAATGAAGTTAGAGCGTGTGAAGCTCGGCGCGACATTCGTTCGACTTTAGAGTTTATTTACAGAAATGTGTCACGAAACGCGGTCGAGACCGCAGCGCCTAAAGCCTCCTCCATATTGGATAATATTACTCTAGAGATGCGGAAAACAAGTTCATACTACGACAAATAAAAATACACACTTATACACGCTTAATATTTGAAATCGTGTTTGGATATTTAAGCTATTTTACAGCATTTTGATTTCTGTAGTGTTCGCTAAGTGCACAATCACTCGTTTAACGTTCGCCGGCGGATCGACAGTCGGGCAGCCGGGCATGTCATCGAGCCAGTGAACATTCGCTTTGCGATCAAATAGCGGATCTAGTCTTCACCCAGTTGACGTGATCTGCTCCGAACGTTATTCAGTTAGATCATTCTCAATAGCGGCGGGGTAACAAACGATGGGAATGTTTTCATTTGTTGCTAGATTCGAATCAGGATGTTTTTTCTGTAAAGTAAGTATTTACACTCAGAATTAATGAGAACAACTTCTGCTTCTGTGGCTCAATATAGGATTTTTTCAGCTTTTAAAATAAACCGTTATTTAGTGGAGAATAGAGATTAAAATACAGGAAAATAAACCCTAGGTATAAAAAACATGAAGTACCTAGTCCTTTTTAGGGGGTTTATATGTATAATGTAATGATCATATTGTTTCACTCTGTCAAGTTTACATAAGCATCTTCTGATGGTAAAGATGTCTTTAGTGTTTATTCGAACTTTCCAACATTCTCTATGCAGCTAATTCCAAGCCCAGCCTTTTCAAAAAACTTCTGACTTTCTTATCAGGTCACTTGACAATTTGACATGCCCAATTTAATTTCAACTTGGCTGCCGCGAGTTTTCAACGCCGATCATTATTCTAAAACATATAAACGAGTTCTTTTCTCGGTCTTGTCTTTGAGATGACGAATAAATATGAGTATGTATGCGACGTTTCAAAGCAAAACATGCCCGATACTTAATTTCGCTTATATTTTAACTGTTCGAATAGAAACAATTAAATGTTTATTTGGCAGTTGTGTTAACTCGTGTGGCGCGGCCATGGTGGGCGCGGCGCGCGGCGCATCAGCGGGCCGCGGCGGCGCTGGAGAGCTTCGCTTCCAGTTCACAGCGCTCTCACATCCGACCACGCCCGTCGCACTCGCCAACTAAAACTATAATTTACTAACTTATGCGGCTCCAAGGGCACTCTAGCATAAGTACCCACTCCGTGCGTTTTCAATGAGTTAGGTCTAAGCCGCCATGTTGTGGGCCTGTGCATAAACAACGGTAGTTTATAGGACACGTATGACCGCCTTAATGCAGCGGTTAAGTGTTTACGACGTCGATATTAGCGGCGGCGATCACCGGCAGCCGCCTCGAGGAGCCGTCTCCAGATAATAGGGTATACGATGCCCGCTATAACATTGATTACCTGCGTGGGTGGTGCGGTGCTTACCATTATAATAGAGGGCTAAAGCTGGGCCGTGTGAGTGCGCCGCGCCGCGTCGGCCGCGTCGCCTATTTTACGAGTCTATTACTTACTCGGATGTCTGTGTTACGCTGGTTTCTGGAAGTAAATATTATGTCTACCTATTCTTGTAGTGAATGTTGTCTTTTACTAAATTCATATACCTACCTATAATGACGTAAAATCGGTTCAAGAAGGCGAAGCGATGAGTTCTCATTGACTTCAAAAAACTTTTTCAAATTGATCTGTATATTTCACAAACATAATATACAGGTTGTTTTTTATTTAGAGGTCCAAGATCATCTGTATCCAAGATAAGGTATTTCAACACAACTATCGTCTGCTTACCTTGTCTAATAAAACAGGTACCTATGATAATTATTCCTGTTAGTTAGTTATTGTGTCGGTACCCATTCGTGTCTGAAGCGCATAACAGACAATCAGTGTCAGTATAACAATAGGTAACGTGATAATGCACGCAGCTACCAGAATATCTCGTCGGACCGAATGAGTACAATAGCAGTACCCTGGTTGTCATACGACGTCCGATAATAAATCACCTGCGGCAAGGGTTAACGGCTGTGTCGGCGCACAAACTAATATACTTTACGAGTAGGTCTCTTTTCGTCAAGAAATAGTGCGAAATTGTATGATGATAACAGGACTCCTATTATAAACCACTTATGTTATTTGTTTAAAACAACGTCCAAGTCATTGTTTTGAATAAAAGCTTAAATCGAATAAACTCCTCCGAATTTCCACAGCGTTGCTACTTTATGAGCCGTCAACAAATTTCAGTAAATCAAGGCAACCCTTTCATAAAATAAAATTCGTTCCTCACGCGCGGGCTACTTTGCACAGATTTCCTCGCGCTACCCAGAAAGACACATTATTTATCTCGCATCCCAGGACATTTCGGCCTCTGGAGGGTTAAAAATATCTGTTTAAAAATAGGTAAGAGCAGGATCCGAAGTTTGAGTGCGGGTGCGGAGGCTGTCAGAGGAGCTAATGCGTCAGGCCGCCGCCCGCGCGCGCGCCGAGCGAGCGGATTTACTACATGACAGATCCTCTTTAATTAACTTGTTAGCCTGCTGTCACTTCAAGTTGCCGACTGATCCGCCGACCGATACACAGCGCTATGTTCCTTGATCGGCTTCGAAGTAAATCTAATTTGAGTTTAAACTTTGTTGTTTTGTTAACGTTCAATGTTCCCATGATGTCCGTCGTTTGATACCAGACAGAAGTTTAGTAGATAATGGAGTATTACAATAAGTATGCCGTATTATTGTTACAACTCAGTAACGCCACAACGCTCGTGTAAATTATATTGGTAAGTACTAATGAAATTTGAGCAAGAAAACGTGAAACTATTTTTAAAACTCGCCGCAATAATGTAAACAATTTTCTTTGTTTCCATTATCGTACTACTTATTCAAACAAACAGGAATAAATGGCCGTTCGTTGTTCAAGTGCCGCGGCGGCGGATCGAGTCTGAATCGGCTCTTGAAATGTTTATGGCTTATTTAATTGCACTTGATAACGTGCAGCGGTGTTTGCACATTCAAGATAGCTCTCTTACAAAGTTAAAGAGAACAATAGTTTAAATGTTCAATAAAGTACGCAATCCTAGTAAGAAGGGTTACCTACGTGTCTTATTTTTACATTTGTTAATTTTTTCATATAACAAATACGATTATGCACGATATCTCAACTCCTCAAGTCACATTAAACCGTAATACAATAAATATTGAACTTGCTTTTAGGCTTTCGCTGGAAAGCAGTCGAAAAGTTTGAATAGTATTTGTTAGTTATCATGTCAAATTTGAGGCTTTATTACATTGAGCAAACACGCGCGCGGCAAGTTAAGGGCATACAAATATTTTTGAGCCGTGTGTTGTGTTTGAGGGCGCGCTCGATACGGGCGGGGCGCCGCGCCGGCCGCGGGACCACGCCGAATGTGGAAAATTACACCTGCCTCTCCTATAACGAATACATTACGTGCGGGATGTAATAACGGACGGAAACTATGCTATAATAGCAAGTGGAAAATATTTATTTATTTAACTGCCATTCTTTACATTTTACGAGCAAGGTGCTTATTCATAATGAATTCTTTCGTTGCCTTTATCATTAAAAGCTTAGGTACAAATCTTTAGAATATTAGTCAAGAAAGCACTTTTTGTCGCCACTAATATAGCACGGAGAGCGAGGGGAAAAGCAAAGTTTAAAAACCCGATGGTATTTTTTGATAATGTCGTCAAAATACGTTAGTTACGAGACATCAAATGTATTCATATATAGAGCTCAAAAACATAACCCTCCTTCTTCGGCTGTCGGATAATATTAATAGGACTTGGTACATCTCACAACGTTGTTTAATATCGATCAGTCTGAAAAGAACACTAGCGCCACCAATGATCCCGTCATAAGTTGGAAATTCCTTATAATATGCCTCGGCCAAAGTACCTACATACCCAAGCATAATTGGCACTTCACCGCCGCGGCGGCTCGGCTGCGCGGGATTACTCTCATGACATCAGTCATCGCCAGGAAGACAGCCAATTTTACTCCATTCAAAAGTTTGAAGAATGAACCTTTTAAATGTAAGTACGTACGTTTTTTTCCCTTAAACTTAATTTAATAAAGTGAAAAACCATGTTATGAAATTTTGTAAATACGTAGATATAAATAATCTACCAAGGTGTAGTACATTACAAGTACATGTGTTACATTATATGTGTGTGATTACGATTACATAGCTATATGTCACAAAGTAAACGTAATAAAAATAATGAACTACATGGAAAAACCTTTTAATAGTTCGTTGTGCGTATTTGTATTGTATTCCTTAACACCGAAGACAGCCTTTCTGAGCCTTAACTGCCTCTTGAACCAATACAAGAAAAAGGATCGTTTAATTAGTGGTCAGTGGAAACAAATAAACTTCTATCACAATTAGGGCCGCTGACTATCCGATACAATGTACAGAATACGAGATTAGACGCGGGCATGCTGCTCATTCGGGCGCGCGAACTCGAGCGCGCGACAAAGAGAGGGCCCGTACCTAAAGAGGTTTTAATTACCCCTCTGAAGTCGGCCATTTCATCAACTCGCCTTAAATGCGAACGTTTCGTCATGCAATGTTTATTTGTGTAACCATTTGTCTGCTCTCAGTAGCTTCATGTAATGTGGTCTCCACAATGTTTTTAAAGCGTAGAGCAGGGTATCAAAAAGCTGATTTAACAATCATTCTTGATCCCTGTTTTTGTTTTTGTTTAGTGTTTTTTCAATTTATTATAGATTTTGGCAAAGTTAAACTAGGTAAGATTATGGCACTACAGTAGACCAATTTAATTTTTATTCCCGAAAATTCATATCTGAAAGGCCTTTTTTCATTTAATTTTGTTGGAAATTTCTCTGGGGAGCACTCTGACCAGCCCGTCGCTCAATTTGCAGCTTCTTATTTACCTACTGTTATGCTTTCATTGTAATTTAAAGGCGTTTTCGTAACGTTAATCAGTTACTTATAAATATCAAGAATCTTGTATTCCTTAATAATCGATTTGGGTCAATTTCAACTTTGAAATTTTCATCTCATTTCGGTGGGATTGAATTTATGGCTTTTCTTCTCATTTTTAGTAAATGGAATAATGGCATCATGAATAGTTTTATCGAGAGAAAGTGTATGAGAAAGACCCTGGAATAAAAAACATCCACCGGAATGGGAATAAGTGGAGCTATATTTGATTTTACCGCCGTGTTATTTTTGATTCGAGTGGGTATTTAAATGCTTTTTAGCTTAAGCAATGAAAAAAACGGAATAAAAACGAGAAATAAAATTAAATAAAAATAATAAATCCTTGGTCTAATAAGTAACGTTTCCTATTGATGCTAATTTTATTTTTCATCAGGTAATATAAATGCTGTCGTTTTTCATAATCATTATTTTTATCCATGTTATGAGGTAGGATGACGGAACCAGTAATGGACAAGGACCAATGATGGACACTTGATTCTTATTTTACAGAAGATAAGGGTTATTCATTTGTTTTGCAACAATCAGTTTAGGACCGTATGAAATTTGAATTAAGAGTGAAGTGTCCATTACTGGTGCCTGTCAGCTAAAAGTGTCGATCATTGATGCCGTCACCCTATTTCGCAGAAAAGACTGGGTTCCGGACAACCCATCATGATGAAAATTTGGCCTTAAAAAAAACAATAACAATTTTCATTCTAATTGGTGCCCGATGTTACCAACTAAGTGATTGCTCATTGCTCCAGAAGAAAATAATGTTAGTTATTTCAACTTTCGTCACCAGTCTACGTTTTCAGTCCCGCCGTCCAAATTTAACACAAGGCAGTCAAAGTAACGATTCGTTTTGTCGTAATGCTGTCATTTGTCCGTCGAAAGGTTAAATTTAATGTATTTGATTGGATTATTTTATTAATGGAATGCTATAAATTATGTAAGTACGTTTACCAATTTAAAGTAAAAATTTGTAATGTAGCACAAATACTTTTTAGTCGCTAAAATTTGTTATTATAGTAAATTGTAATTTACTTCATTTTATGTTTTTGTGGAAAGAAATAGCTTTATTATTATTATTATTATTGTCTAGTTATTTTTTACCAATTAAGAATTATTTTGCAGTATCAGCAAGTAAGACTTAAGGAAAAAGCATTATTTGATAATCTATTGAGTACATTTTTTAAACGGGTCAGTAACAAGACACCACGTCAGAGAACCTAAGTAATAGACGTAAACAAGCCATCGAGCTAGCGAGCTGTGGGATTATACATTTCGAAGATGACGTATATTTTGGATTTCAAAACGGAAGACACGACTTTTTTTGGGCACCTCCCGTTCATTTAAAGCAAGGGTACATTTTTTTTGGTTTACAAGACAGAGTGACATTTGCCATTTTACGCCGGAGTTACGTGTCGCCACCGCCCACAGTCAAAACTACAAGAAGGTAGTTACTAGAAATCAGAAAAAATATTTAAATTAAAGGACATAATAAGATAACGAATTTAAAAGGAAAACTATCACAACTAAATATAATAGACTTGATTTGTTCTTGAGATACGGGTGACTTTTACCTACAAAAAATCATCACCAAATAACTAAGTACAAAATTAGTTCATAGTTAAGTACTTGTTGCTTAAATTCGAAATAGTTTTTTGTGATTGTAGTAACGGCGTCGGAACCATACACTGAGCATGGCCCGGCATGCTATTGCGCGGTTTTTAAATTTGTGCACGTGAAAACCCAGAAAATGACAACTTTTTCGAATTTTCAAAGCCTAAAATCATTTGATGGTCATGTCATGTTTACACTCTACTCTTCCACTTTAGTCTTCTCATGACTACGGATGTTGTTGTAACTTATAACATAGTGGAAACGTCGAGGTCAATTTTTATTTTATTACGCGATTAAGTCCCGAATTATAATTTCAGTACGTAGGTATGTTTATACAAATTGTTCTGCTACAGTATGTTTACATAAAATGTACGTTTGTTTGAAATATTAAACTAAAATGATGAGCCTACGTACATAATTATATAAGTAATTAAACTGAAATAAATGAAACCACGGGAATGAATTGAACATGTGGTAGGTAATACGAATACGTGGAAAGCTAAACCGTAGAAGCAAATCATTTTAGAATTAATTCCGTTATTCCGAAATTAATTAATGGTGATGAGAAATTCGGCCGCACCGCAACTGCATTGTCATTTTAATGGAAGACTTAGCCGCAGCTGGCCCAAAACAACCAGCACGTATGATAATGTGCCTGTTATTTGTCTAAATAATTTATGTACAAAACTAACCTACTGCCAATATGTCCATTAAGAATGTACAGTCGAGTCAATTTCTCCGCAATCGTAATTTTCATCAGTTTTCACTTATTCTGACGTCCATTTTTGGAAAACCCATGGAGAAAATAAACATACTATTAAAATTAAACACTCGTAGGTTCTTAAAAAGAATGTGTCTATATAAAAAGGTAGTAGTCATTGATTTTTTACCTGCGATATGATCTTACACGGGTCTAGTGTTGTTTCAAAATCCCGTTCCCATCGCGATCGTGCTGTATTAAACTATAGTGTCATAGTTCCTTAGCTAAAACATTTGTCGGCATTAAATAACACAATTTCTTTCCATTTGTTGATTTTAGGGCGCTCAAGCGGCGGGCAGTGAGAGCTGGCCCCGCGAGGGGAGCGCCTTAGCTTGCCTTTTTCCCTTTTCCACTTCAATTCTTATCTCCTTTAAGGTGGTTTTAATGAAAACATATAGAAAATCGAGATCCGAGTTGGAAGTTAACTGGAAAGCATTTCTTCTCTCGTGCGGATCCTTTGTTACGCGATAAAATATTGCAAGTAAATTGAGGTAGAACATTTGATTCAAAACGAAAAATAAAAATACTTAATCTTACAACAATCAGTAAGAGATCAAAATAAACCTGTGTTTATATGAATTTTCTACACAAACGTACGGCTTTAGAGAGCAACGGTTACGGAGACTGTTGGAGGAAAATTAGCAAATTACGCGCAGCCGATTGCTTGCAATTAACACGTCGAACATTCATTTCCGCCGCGCGCGGCGCGGCGCCGGCGCGGCTCACGGAGCAAGGATAACGATGAAAACACACCTTAAATTTAATGTGAAATAAAAAATATAAATGTGGTTTAACCCCCAAAAACTCCCGCAAAAGAAATTACAAAATGTGAAATTATTTAATCTCCACATAACAAAACTATCGGTCAGATTAATTCTAGCTCTGCCCTTTTCTTTCATATGATAAAGTAATAAAAAGTGATAACTTAACTGTCAGATATTTTGAAACGGGGGACTGCTAAAATCGGAGCTAAATATGAATCAATCATTCGACGCTTACTTCGACGCAGCTTTGTTAGATCGTACCAAGTATAAACAAACCTTAAGACCTAACTGAACAATGTAATTGACATAATCTTTATTTCATACATGAATGAGCGGGAGGGATTTAATATATCTTTAACTGTTAAGGTTAAGTTAGTCTTAACTAGTAAAATATTTTTACAGTCTCTCGTGTGGTAGCTACCTGAAAAGTCAACGCTTTGCTACATAACTCTAAAAGTAAGAAGACTACCTACCTACGAGTACTTACGTTTTCTTGTCAAATTCACGCTTACAAAATAACGAATGGTACGGAAACACTAAAATGTAAATATTCCCAAAGCTCGTGCTTTCAATGGTGAACAAAGGTACTTTACAACGATTTTATTTCATGTTTTCAGGGGGCTTTGCTAAGCGGGTCTGTAGGAGACCGGTTTAAATTGGCTCGTGAGCGGGCGCGCGACGCCGCGCTATGCGATAAACGGCCAATTTGTGCGGCGGCCTACACGCCCGAGACGCGCGGAATAAAGGGTCGCGTTTAATTAACTCATTTATTCCTGTGCTCAGCGCAAGAGGAGCTTGGCTTTGATCGAATGATACATGCCTCTCTAAGCGAACAAATCAGTCATTCGCTTCGTAAATTCTAAGCAATTTAAAAGTGCGACTCGGTCCGCGTTGTTAATGTTTTAATATTAATTTTACCCAGCGAAGGGTTTGTTTGTCCGCTGGCCGGGACGTCTTTATCGGCTTAATTGCGAGTCGTCCCGCTGTAAATTGTCGAACAATGTTGCTCGTCTCGCAGCAGACGCGCTTCCTTCGCCTGTTATTTAAACAATGTTCGTTCTCTGGCACAAAATTTGCTTTGGCATTTCAAATATATTTAATTTGTGCAGAACTGCTTTAATTGTAGACATTAAAGAAGCAAAAATCAAGATTTTCAGGATCAATATTATGCAACTAAGATTTAAATCACTTATGTACCGACTGTACGGTCGGCCTTATAAGAAGCTGCACACTTTTGTACCTTGTCACTTTAACGTCATGTTTGAACTGCTGCACTAATCTGTCAAAAGCGTTAAAGTGATAAGGTACAAAAGTGTGCAGCTTCTTATAAGGCTGACTGTACGTATACAAGGTTAACCTATTTGCGAACTTTTCGAGTTAGGTTTATAGTTTATACCTAGACAACCTATTATAAATAATTAATACTAACTGCGGCGTTTTTCAAATTTGATCAAAAATAAAGGTGATTTATAAATTATAATTCACGGGTATGCCTATTCTCATGTAAATAGGTACCTAACCAAAAACGCCGCAATTTGTATAAATTATTTATAATTGGTTGTCTAGGTATAAACTATAAACCTAACTCGAAAAGTTCGCAAACTAGCGCACTATACTACCTTACAAACTTTCTACCTCCAATTTGCACCCTCAAGAGGGCGGAGGGCTGATTTTCGAAAAAAACGTCTTAACTTTTACAGTCGCCGAATGAAAAGGTTTCTAAGGTTCGTCGCTTTTCGACTCTATTGCTATGCCGTTAAGTTCATAAAGTGATGAAGCTTTTCATACCGCGACTATAGTTTATATCGTAATCATATCGTTGACGTTATGGTAGCTCTTAACTAGTCACCGTACCGACCGTACGAGCTGTCATAACGTCATAATATGATTACGATATCGAAGCAAGATGTGCTATTATATTCCAATTCAATTCCAATTTAGTTAAGTACATTGTGTTTGAAAACGAATCTTACTAGCTAACATACATTTTAAAAATAACCAAACATACTTAATGATAACATTGCAGTATGAATAATGTTAATTATAATAAATTTATTACCAATATTAACTAATGAAAGAATTTACAAATACTATAGTAGCGCTTTGACAGCAATTATACTGTGGAAGAGAGGCCCAGCTCTAAGCTCGATGGCCAGTCTTGTTGGTTGTTCCTAATATGACCTTAATAACTATATATTTTGAAAGTAATAATAATAAGTATTAATATAATCGAAATAAATTAAGTATTAATATAGTCGAAAATTAGTACTTACTGATAAATTATTTCAAAGTAGATACGGGTAGTATACAATGAATTGAAACCTGAACTACTCAGTTATAACTAGTTTTAAAGACACTTACCTTTAAATGGCTCTGATTTTTAAAAAAAGGTCCCCTGAGTATCTATTTTGGACGGGCGGGCCGCGCCGGTCCGGCCGGTCTGTCCGCAAACAATTTACCGATTTTATCGCACTGACGGACGATGTGACACAGATTTATCTCTCTCTTTTTATTTTGTGACAATTTCTCGACAATTTTCTCGTTTAAGATCTCGCAGGTTAATTATTTGTTCATTTTCAACTGGCTGAAAAAAGCAAAATCAAGCACAATTAAGTCGATTTATTACATAACTAGTTAGAATGTGTGCTGGCTATGCGTTTCTCATGAGCATCTGATTAAACTCATGAAACTAGTGTATTTATTGTAGCGCGCTAACTGAATCAACCAATGAGCACCTGGATAATTTCACTTTGTTTTTCCTTCGTTCCAGGCAAAGGCTTGAAAAAAGATGATAATAAAAGGCTTTCATTTGCTTCGCTTGAGCCCTTGAAAAAGGGTAAATGAAAGGGTTTGCGGTCATTTAGGTCGTAAAACCATAGCCGCAGATGACAAATGGGATTTCTTGGTTGCCAAGTCTGATAAGGGCTCTCCTTGTACGTGTCCCGAATATTATACCTTTTGAAAATATATTACAAATCGAAAAGACATCCTATCGCCATATTGTAGAGGAGGGTTAATGCGAGCTATATCGTGAACTAGTTATTTTTAAAGATTTTGTCACTTTTGACGTCTTCTGCTTTTATAACTCGTAACGTAACCAATTATCTTCTATGTATCTTTGTAACCGATATAAATGTATTAACAGAGTAAGTAGAGAGTTACTATCCAGATTATTAACGTAATGGCACCAGTGTTCGACACTTTAAGCTGACATGCACCAATGATCGACACTTAACTCTTAATTCAAAGATCATACTGTCATAAATTGAGTGTTACAAAACAAATGAATGAAATGAAATAACCCTTATTTTCTGTAAAATAGGAATCAGTGTCGATCATTGGTCCTTGTCGATTACTGGTTCCATTAATTTATATTATCTATTAAAATATGAAATAGGTTTTTAATCAAGTTCGATAATAAATTCGCCATGCTGATATTGTTTGCACGCTCCGTCCCACCGCCTTTGTCCGCGAGAGCGCCGCCGCGCCACGCGCCGCGCGGACCCGTGGCCCTGCGCCGCGCTCCTCGAAACTTTACAAAATGAATTGCCGCAGAGCCAAACAAATCTTATCCGTCCTTTATTGTTAGAGGAAACCTTTCGCGATAAGATTTCCTGGAACGATTTAAAAAGAAAAGTTGCCCTAAAGGAAGCCACTGGCTCCTCCCGCGGATCTTGTCTTCCTATTTATAGCTTACCCTTTTCGATACAAATAAATTTGTTTTCCAATAAACTACCCCATCCAATACATAATGTAGTTCTGCGTGTTCCATATTTATTTGGCTAAGTGTATAGACTTAAAAACCGCACGGAGAAATAGTTAAGATCTAAGTAATGACGGATTTATTAAACGAAAGAGGTGAGAGTCACTAAAAAAAAGAAAGAAAGTTTACGCTCGTTACGCTAAATCAATCGGCAGTGAAGTTGGAATGTATGTTTAAACCTTTACAATCGAACAGAGTTTGCCGAGCCGATATTGAGCTGGCGTACGCGGCCGCAAGTTCCTCGCCCACCTGTAGTTGGCGCCAGACGTCCACGACACGCTCCTGGCTACGTGCAGGACTTAAATGGCTCCATTAGTAACTTTACCCGAGTTTGACACAGAAGCTGGGTAAACTTATGAATCGATATCTGATTTGCATATTGAGAAGTTAGGTTTACTATTTTCTTAATAGAAACTTGGGAGAACCTTGCGTTGTAAATGGAATAAGACCAACTTTGTTCATTTAAACATAGGGTTTGCTTTGTGAGAATTTGAGCTTTCAGTTTGTTATATTTCAATATTAAAATGTCAATACAGCACAAAAAAGTACAAGTGCAAAAAAACATCTAATAAAAACATTATAGTTAGATATAGTGTATTCAAGCCACGACGTCCCACACCACTAGGTAGTTCATTTTCCATACATTTCAACGTAAAGCCATCGTAAACAAAAACATTTAAATTTGTCATAACATAACTACTATAACCAGTGTTTTTAAACCCACGATCTTCTTTAAGGGTTTTGTACTAAATTATTATTATTATAAATTCTAATGCATTTTTATTACTTAGAATGACACAAGCAGGGACCGAAACGACACCTGTCATAACATATATATATATTACAGTAGTAATACAGGTAAAGTTAGACTATACATATACGACAGTTTGGCGGCAAATGGTGTACATCAATGAAACTTTGTTTATAACTTGGCACTAGAAATGAGGATCTGCCGAATCCTCCCAAAATTTAGGGGTCCTAGCCCCATTGGGGAAGTACGGGCAGGGGAGAAATTTTACTAGGCGAGTGAAGTGTCATTTTTCATGTAATTTTTTTCGCTGAATCGAATAAGACCATACACTATAAGTATGAAAATGGTCTCATGGGGGTAGGACCCCTAAATTTTGGTAGGACTTGGCAGGCAGGTCCTCATTTCTAGTGCCAAGATAAAGTTATAAATAAAGTTTCATTGATGTACAACATTTAGCCGCCAAAATATGCTATTTTTACTGTTTAATAGGGAGTCCCCTGACTGTTTATGATTAACACTGAAACCGGATTGATCGATGTGGTTTTTACTAACATGTGTTGTAACTCTTCAATTTATAATTGATCAGCCTCTACATCTCTGTACCGCGAGCACATCTGCGGCGGCTTCGTTTTCAGGTCACAATTAACATATTCATACGTCATTAGCTTCTAAAGTCCTTGTGGTACGCCTAAAATGAAAAGTCTAGTAGGGATCTCCTAAATTTTTTATTGTATTTACTTACTAAATGTATGAACAGGGCCTCAGGGCCGAGATTCTGGCTAGACGGTAATAACCATATGGTTTTTGACCTGCGCCTCTATTCCCGACGGTAAAAACGATATCGTAGTTGACCTGTTATGGTATTGTTATGACGTCAGTGTGTTATGGTATTGTTATGACGTCAATGTTATAACTAAACTGACGCCATTACTGTCAAGTAAATAAGAGCTATCAAAACGGTGACAATACGATAACAGACCAAAAACAATATTGTTTTTACCGTGTTGAATAGAGGCCCTGTTATCGTATTGTCAACGTTTTGATAGCTCATTTTCTTGAAAGTAGGTAATGGCGGCCAAGTTAAAAACAATACCATAACACGTCAAAGACAATATGGTTTTTACCATCTAGAATACCTTGCTTTAAACCTTATCCTTGTCATATTGTAAAAGTTATGGTGACTCTTATTGATTTGACAGCAAAGGCGGTAGAATCGTACCTAAAAAATACGATAATGATTGATAACGCGGCCTGATGAATACGCACGAACGACGACATAGTACCATCAATACCTATATTATTTTTTGATTATTATAAAAACTTCTTGTAGATAATTTTAGGGTTCCGTACAAAAATGATCCCCCTAATCTCCGCAACCACAGAGCCTAAAATTTTGAAAGAAATACAAAATATAGTTCATTGCTTGTAGATTACAGGAAAGCGTATAAGAATTGTATCAGATATATTTTTTTAATTACGTATATACGGAACCCTTTTCGCGCGAGTTCTACTCGCACTTGGCCGGTTTTTCTTCGTATAAAATACGATTAATATTATGTAGTACCGTAAAATCTCATTTCGTTACAGTAAGAACTTACATTTAAACTACGTGACAAAATTAGAAGTGCCCGTTTTCTTTGCAAGGGGGTGTATCATCTCATCACTTAGTTTATGTCATTAGAAGGTTATTATTATTATTATTATCGTACGGCCTTACGAGTGAAGGTCCTGCGTTCCTTATAAAAGCAAATCTAAATTATTTAGCCAGTCTATAGCCTCCTCGGAGCACCCACTAAGTTTCGCGTAGCCGCCAGCAAAACGTCGGTTGGGACACTCCTCCACGATGTGATAAGCTGTTTGCTGTGGAGCGCCGCAATCACACGCTGGCGAGTCTTTAAGGCTCCATTTGTGAAGGCAGTAGTTGCAACGGGCGACTCCCGTGCGGATGCGGTTCAGCGTCGTCCAGATCTTACGGCCGGTCTTGAAACCAGGCAGCTGGGCAGACGGGTTCTCCACAAGGGCACCCGCCGAGCATTCCTGGGACTCCCAGTCAGCCGACCACGCGGACCGAATGTCAAAGGGTTGGCGTATGACGGGGTCTGACCAGAGAGGCCTACGCGAGGGGAGCCGCTGCGGTATATGCTTGTCCAGGGTTCTGGCAATCGGCAACCTGTGTGGAAGTTGGGTGCTGACCACTTTATCCCATTCTACCGCCGCCGCCCGCGAGCGCCTCAGGTGCGGAGGAGCTATGTTAGCCAGCACGGGGAGCCAGGAAGTTGGAGTAGGACGCAATGTCCCCGTGATGATCCGCATGGCTCGGTTCAGTTGGACGTCGACCTTATGGGTGTGAGCACTCCGGTACCACACCGGAGCACAGTATTCTGCAGTGGAGTACACCAGAGCCAGGGCGGAAGTCCGCAAGACATCAGCACGGGCACCCCACGTAGTCCCAGCCAGACGCCCTATCAGGTTCACTCGTGTTTTCACCTTCTGCGCAGAGGTCTCCAGGTGTACGCGGAAAGTTAGCGACCTATCTAGGGTGACACCCAGGTATTTCGGGGTAAAATTATGCCGGACCTTCTCCCCGTCAAAGAGTACGTTTAGCTCCTTGCTAGCCATACAGTTGGTAAGATGGAAAGCGGTGACTTCCGTCTTGGATGGGTTTGGGCAAAGTCGCCATTTTTTATAATAGGAGCTCAGCGCGTGGAGGTCATCAGTGAGCACGTCATCACCTATATGAAACCTTTTACCCTGATATGCCAAAGCCAGATCGTCAGCATACATAAACTTTTCGGCGATCGTAGCGGGGACGTCGCTCGTGTACACGTTGAAAAGTAGTGGGGCCAGCACTGAGCCCTGGGGTAGTCCATTTTTCACTATTTTGAAACTACTTTCCTCCGCGCCAAGCATCACCTTAATCAAGCGAGGGCCAAGCATGCTTTTCACTAATTTAAGGACCCTCTTGCATGGCGCCATATCAATCAGCTTGTGAAGCAGACCGTCCACCCACACAGTGTCGTAGGCTGCCCTAAGGTCGACAAAGGCTGAAAAGGTTTTAAGACCATTCTGGAAGCCGGCTTCGATATACGATGTTAGTGCCAGCACCTGGTCCGCGCAACATCGATTCGCTCTGAAACCAGCCTGTTGCGCGGGGATGTGGGGGTTGACAATTGGATACAATCGGTTATACAGCAAGCGCTCTAACAGTTTGTACGTGACGCTCAGCAGTGAGATGGGTCTATAGCTCGCAGGATCGTCAGCAGGTTTCCCCGGCTTTAAGATGGCTATAACTTTAGCCCTCATTAGGATCGGAGGTAGGATACCGGACTCGAGGATGTTATTAAAGAAGCTTATTAGCCATCTCTTAGCTCGTTTCCCAAGGTGGGCCAGAAATTCAGGGTATATGTCGTCCATGCCTGCTGCTTTGCCGCTCTTGGTCGAACGTAGGGCGGCCTCCAGATCGAGGATAGTGAAAGGGGCACCAAGGGTTTCATGCAGCGAGAGTTTCCCAACCCTTTCAGTGTTACTCTTGCGGATCGATTTGGCAAACCCCCTGTCCAGAGAACCACTTTTTGTTAGTTGCTGTAGACGCTTGGCGATTTCTTCCGGCTGCACCGAGTTCTCCACTCTCGCAGTCGCCGCAGCACCTCCCAATTTGCGGAGTAGAGCCCAGCTTCTTCTACTGGAGTGCGCGAAATCGAGGCGCTCCACGTTTTCGACCCATTTCCGACGTCGGGACTCATCCAGTGCGTTCAGGATGTCGTGGCCCGCTTCCGGCTCCTTTGTGCTTAGGTACTCCTGGTACGCTTCCTCCACGTCAGCACTCCATCCGGGGGTGTACTCCTTGCGGCATCCCCTAGGAACGTGGCGATTGGCGGCACTGAGCAGTACCCGGCAGAAGCGACCGTAGTTTTCTGCAATAGGTTTAACCCAGCGGATCGTTGAATCCACTTGCATCCCGAAGGAATCCCAGTCGGCTTTGGAAAAATTCCAGCGAGCTTTAGGCACTGACTTCACCAGAGGGACTTCAAGGCCGATCGTGATGCAAGCTGGACGGTGCTGGCTTTTCGGAAAGTTACCTAAAATTCTGCGAGATGCAGGCACAGGGTGTCCTTGCTGGTCGGTCGACACGAAACAAAGGTCTGGGTTTGAGTCGCGCTGCCACCGCGCGGAGTGGAAGGATCCTTTGTCTTTCGGATCAAACACGAGTTGGAGTCTTACCTGCTCCGCCCAATCCGCCAGAAAGATGCCGCCAGCGTCGCTGGATGCGTAGCCCCAGGAGGAATGGTGGCTGTTGAAGTCGCCGACGTACACACAATGATGAGGTTGTGTGTGTAGGGGAGGGCTCGGGAACACATTATTAGGAGGCTTATAGACTGAGACTATGGTTATATTAGAAATTTTAAACGTAATTACTTCTAAATTATCAGTATTACTAATATCAATAACTGAGAAGTCAACTAAAGACGATTTTGAATATACTGCCGACCCATAAATGGGCGACAGTATGTATGCCAAAAGATTAAATCCGGGTATGGACGCCCGGTGATCCAACTTACTAATATTATCGATGTGATGTTCTTGGAGAACTATCACATCGATGTCATTGTCGCTTGCCAGTCTGGCCAAGTAGTCACATTTGGGTCTTGAAGAACCCTCAATGTTTAATTGGAGAATGCGGACAGAAGGTCCGACAGTCCTCGTCAGATGGTCCTTAGAAGGTCCGTTTGCTTGCATTACTTTAATTTAATTTAATTTAATTTAATCGCAGGATACGCTGGGAGTCTCTGAAGGAGCAGATCCAGCGGGCCGATGTAGGTTAGAATCGATTAGCCGTCTTCAATACAGTTTGCTTTGTGCAGGTTGCTCTTAGGAAGACGTTGCCCAGGGTGGACCACGAGGAGGTTGATTCAAACCAATTACCCCACCCCAGAAGGTACGCTTAGAAATCATAATGGCACGACGTTGGTGTATACCAGCCGTAATAGAGAGTATTCCCGGGGTCCGTGCTCGTCGCCGCGCCCTCATTGTGGCATACCCGGTCGCAATGCCGATGGAATGGCTCAAATAATACATTATCTTACACACTATTTTAAAAGAAAGTTGATTCTTTTATTTACCCTCCTATTTATAAGCGTGGGATAGCTAAAGTATGCTTAAAATATGCTTTGGCCTGATCTTAGTTACATTGTAACATTTTGCTTTGACAGAAAGTGCCGAAGCTAAACTTTAATAAAATGTTTATTGTATGTTTATGAACAACTTTATTACTTAAAAAGTGGCCAAGTGCGAGTCGGACTCGCCCATGAAGGGTTCCGTGAAAGGTAAATTGCGGTTTACGATTTATGACGTATTAAAAAAAAACTACTTACTAGATCTCGTTCAAACCAATTTTCGGTGGAAGTTTGCATGGTAATGTACATCATATATTATTTTTACATTTATCATTCCCTTATTTTTGAAGTTACGGGTGGGGGGACATACATTTTTCCACTTTGGAAACGTCTCTCGCGCAAACTATTCAGTTTAGAAAAAAAATATATTAGAAACTTCAATATCATTTTTGAAGACCTATCCATAGATACCCCACACGTAAGGGTTTGATGAAAAAAAAAATTAGTTTCAGTTCTAAGTATGGGGAACCCCAAAAATTTATTGTTTTTTTTTCTATTTTTGTATGAAAATCTTAATGCGGTTCACCGAATATATCTACTTACAAAGTTTCCATAGTATAGCTCTTATAGTTACGGAAAAAAGTGGCTGTCACATACAGACGGACAGACGGACGGACGGACGGACAGACATGACGAATCTATAAGGGTTCCGTTTTTTGCCATTTGGCTACGGAACCCTAAAAAAAAGAGGCATCAACCACAGTTATTGTAATATTTACCTATTGTGCTAAAGAATAAACGTTTTTTTCATTTTCATTCTTTTTCATTTCGTTTTCTATTTTTCAATGTAAGTATATTTCTATAAATGGGTAAGCACGTATAGGCATTTGAAAGAGGAGTACAGTCAACAGCATAAATAAGTGATCATTTATGTACCTTGTCGCTTTCAATCGTTCCACAATTTTGTATAACATTTGAAACACGACGTTAAAGTGACAAGGTACATAAATGATCACCTATTTATGCTTTTGACTGTACCTACTAATACAGCCAGGAGCTTAACCTCGTAAGGCCCAACGGCCTAAATTTAGGACATTTGTCCAAGTGACTTTTGACTTTAGGTGACCGACACAAGATTATTTTTCTAACTAACGACATTTGACGTGAGCCTGACGAGGTGCAGTAAAGTCTTCGTATTTCATAGTATGCGTTTATAAGCGAACTGGGTCACGTATCGCACAATACATTAATTGAAACAGTATTCTTGTTAGTGGGCCCAATTGGTTTGGCCGCCTGTTCGAATGCAGGACGTGACTCGGAAACGTGATGCATCGACTCCAATCCCGGAACGTAATTAACTTAATATTGCTGTTTAATGCGGTTTGATCATGATGACTTCCATTAAGTTTAAGAATCAAATTGTAAGCACCGTTTACCGTAAAGTCCATTAGAGTTCAATACAAGGAAATCAAAAGTTTTAAATATTCATCCTGATTTCCTAGCTATGTAGTGTATAGGTAGATGCCTTGTTACACAGACATCTTTTTAGTAGTTTAATTTAATGGTAGCTTAAGTTATTTATTTATTTCACATTTGCACTCATGCTACACAAGGTGTTGCAGTAAATAAGAACCTGTTATAGGATATTGCAAAATTTCGGTATTTAAGTAATTATACAACTTAAACTATGTATACTATGTAGTGATTACTAAGGAAGAAAGAACATGCAATGCCAACTCAAATCCCAGATGCTTCTTCAATGAATGGATAAGAATTAAGTCCAAAATAAAAATGAATAAATTCAAATCGTTTGAATAAGCACAAACTTAATAGTTAGTCACAATTTATTTAAATTCTACCTACATTCCGATGTCAGCCATGGGTTCAAAAATAATATATGACATGCTAAACTTGGGTTTCATCCGCCATAAATTAATTCCAATATTAACATAACTTATCACTCAGTAATTTTAAATACCCATCAAGTAGTAATAACTAATAAGAAATGAAAAACAATAATTTACTGTTTAGTTATTTACTGCGTTTCTTCTAAACAGTTGTGTTGTCTTCGGGGCCGCTGGTAGACTCAAACATGTTAACAGAATAAAGATTTTCATCTGTAAACCCCGTTGAGATGAAAACAATCACTAACGATTTTTTCACTTTTAGGAAAAAGATTGTACGTATGCTACTAAATGAAGAAAGTATTATAATTTACGAAGATTAATAATTATTATACAGGTATGAATAATTTTAAAGGATTCAATTTCATTTCCTTACAAAAAAAAAACTTAGTTCAAGTATTAAAACTAAGTAGGTAGGTACTCAAAATAATCGTAAACAAGTAACTACCCGTTTCCTTCGCATTCATTCATTTTCATTTTCATAAGAGTTAAACAACATCGAAGTACCCACCCACTCATAAAACTCGTAATGTTACAATATTTTACGATAACGAAGAAAATGGATATTTGCGTGATTTATAGAGATATTTTACGACGCGTTGTCACATTTCAAAGAGCATCTTTGATATTATTGTTGCAATAACCGAGTAGGTTATGTTGTTCGTAATTAATAAAAGCATTGACATCTTATAAAATATTTACCATACCTATGCTGATTTCATACGGAGGCAGAACAGGGGGCCGTTTTTTGACTTTCGAGCCCTCGAAAGTTTCACTCGAAAGTGAGCAAAATCTGAGAAACCGTTTTTTGAAATACGAGCGGTAGAATTGAAAACGAATGGTGTGGACCACTCGTCTTTAAATTTTCTATCACTCGTAAACGTAAACTTACGAGCATGAGAAATGAAAAGAATAAGGTCTCGTATCTGTATAATGCTGTGTCAACCTGCCAATTTATATGACACGGAGTTTTAAAAATAGAATGACATTTTAATTACACTGTTGACAGGTTTTGCTTGCACTTGCAGCATGAATGGGCCAATTTGAACGCGAGATTAGTTAGGTTTGCAAGTGTCGCAGGTCCACATTATTTACTCCCCTCTTTCCTGTATAATTTCGTACCCATTCTTTCAGTTCCGGCAACCTACCTGCGGCTCCTCTTGTGTTGCTGATTTATGGGCAATACAGTACTGGCACTGGCGACCCGGTCGTTTGTTTGCCCTCTGCAGTGCTTTTGTTTTAAATCACCTGAAAAGTAGACGAAATTAAAGTTAACCTGCTGGTAACCATCATAGCTTTATAATGTTTTTACATTACTTTTTAGCATTTGCTGCGACATCGTCCGCGTAGAACTTGTTTAACGTTATTTCTAGAAGGTTTTTTTTTGGAAGTTAAGTAAGTAATATGTTTAGATCCAGGATCTGTTTAGTCGACAACCATAAATCCAAACATTGGCATTATGAGTAGAATTTGAGAGGACTTTTCCAAAGGTTTTTCATATGTAGCTACCTACTTAGTCATAAAACAAAGAACCTTGATGTATTGCGAAAACGATGGGCACAAATTTTAAATGAATGAATGAGGCATTCACGTAAAGTCGTGCTTTTATCGACTTATGTGCCCAAAATAGGATGAAAGCGGCCAGGATTGACCGGTCAGGTGAGCGGAGGGCTTAGCATTCTGGAGCGCATCGATCGTGGCAATAGCGCTCAGCTGTAGCGCTACTCTGTTGCCGTAGCTAGAGCTCACTGGCGAGACTAGTAGTAATTATACGGCTGTAGAATGGCTATAACTTCATTAATGTGAAGTACCTAGATGATGTCTTTTGTACGGGTACCTACACTACATAATTCCGAAGAGTCATAATTCCGAATTGATCAAAATTCCGAATTTTCATAATTCCGAACGCAATTTTTGATAGAAGACTTAACTTTTTGTAATCGCTTATAAATCAAACCTAACCTAACCACGTATGGCAATTAAATTATGGTTTTAATCTAAAATAGCTCCAGCGTAACATAGCTTTCGGAAAAATGAAAATTCTGACAAGTGAATATTCGGAAAAAAGTAATTCGGAATTTTAAGGTGTTACCCTTTTGTACCTTGTTGCTGGTGTTCGGCAGTTTTTAAACCATAGTCGCATTTATTTTAGTACCTACCTAAGTTAATTACCACAAAAGGAGGAGGAGGAGAAGGTGGCAAAGTGAAAATTTGAAAAGAGCACGTACAAACTTATAAAATTACCAATTTTCAAAACTCTCAGTATACTTTCCAGGTACTTACCAAATAACTGAACTAGCAGCGGGTCTTGTATTTTCTCTTTTGTAACTCAAAGCATCTCTATAGTAACAGACTGATAAAGAAAGTCTTATCCGAGCGACATTCGCGGGTAAGTTGTGCTAGAGACCGACCAGTGAGTGGTGACACAAAAAAGTTTCTGTCAAATATTTAATTTTTGGGTCAACCTTTTGTTGCCGTCTGTACTTTTTTTTGCAAAATCTTTATCTGCTTATCAAGACAAACTATTGAGTCCTAACACGGTGGGTCTGCGTTAAGAGCCTGTCGCCACCTTCCGACTCCATCATCAGATCAGCTCTTAGATAGGTACCATAATATTGCATTATCATCGGGTTTAGTTACATACGTGGTCCAAATTTCAGCCCATTCCGTTAACGGGAATATATACATAGATCGTAAGTTAAATAAAAGCTTGTAAAAAAAGGTGGCATATTCACAAAATCACTAGCTGAGGCCCGTTTCATGAAGCTACATGTTACAAATTACAAGCGGACGTCTCTTTCTAACTCCTTTTGCTAGAAAGAGAGTTCCGCATGTCATTTGTAACTTGTAGCTTACAAGCGGAAGTCTCTTTCTAACTCCTTTTGCTATAAAGAGAGTTCCGCTTGTAATATGTACTTTGTAGCTTCATGAAACGGGCCACTGGTCACACGAAATGCATAGCGACTGAGGCTCTACTTTGAAACCCGTACTTCGAACTTCGTCTATTACTATCCCTTTTGCTCTCAACGCATCACTAATTCGCAAGAAAGTGACGGGGCGATCCGAGGTTCGAATTACTGATTTCAAAGTAGAGCCCCTGGATAGCACTCATAATGTGACAGCTTGTTTCATAAGTAAAATTGTTGCCATTTGAGAAAAATGCTTGTGTCACCAAAGTACCAAACTAGCTGGGACCCTATTCTCGTGACTTCGAGATGATTTTTCATGCGATATGCACTGTCAACTGCGTACATTTTTTTGACATATCTCGCATGAAAAATCATCTCGAATTCACGAGAATTGGGTCCCTGGTCGAACTCTAGCACTTTAGGAACGGTCTATATTGTGGAGTAGAGTAAATAAAAACTAGAGTCTGTCTAATGAAAGATGAACCTGAGAAAAAGCGGCAAATTCAAAAAATCTTCATATGGTATTACCGATCAATGTAGGAATAAACGATTTTGATACTTTTCTTATTTTGTTTATTTTGGTGGGCACAAAGGAAGAGGAAACGCATACTTTTTCACAATACCAAGGCCCGTATTAATAAACTATAGGTACTCAAGTCTACTAATACCGCACTCAAGTGTCCGTTTATCCATATAAAGACCACACACGGTATCATATTTAAGTACAGTTTATTAGTAGAAGCCAGAGTCTTACTACTTAATACATAATATGGGTGGATCAACTTTTTTGCTGTTGTTAGTGTCCCGTAAGCCAGGAGACAACAGTGATAGTTTCTTAGAAAAAATGTTATAATGTATACTTCTATCACACTCAGGAGAAAAGCCATAAAATAATGGTAGTGGACTTGTATCCTTTGAAATCATAGTTTTAATGAGTGACCCAGGAAACGTCACCCTGGCACCGAACTACAAAGAAAAGTTGATTGACCCGTATAGTCAGCATTAAATAAATAGATAGTGCCACCCAAAGTCGCCAAACGTGTACCGAACTATTTAGCAACTTTGGGTATCACGAAGTATTTGATGCTTTGAAACAATCTATGAAAAAAAAATGCTGACCACCATAATAATGATTGCATCAGCATGCTTTCTCATTTGTGAGCTCTTTTAGTAAATAAAATCACCAATAACAAGTCATTAAGTAAAAATATTTTATTTATTATTAGGGTAAAACCGATGCTTTCTCTCAACTCTGCTAATAGGCATCTGAGTGTAGGCACTTGCTTCTTTACAATATAAAATTCGTTCACTTTATTTCTGATGGCATGGATGTCAAAACTATCTAAATTGGATACTGTGGCCTTGTGAGTTTGCTTCTTTCCTGGAGTACTGAAGACACCATGGTTTACTTTGCCTTCATTCTCTTCAATGTCGAAACACTGATATCTGTAAGAAGAAAGAAGGTATGAATTAAACAGAACACCATTTACAAATATATTGTGACACGCAGTACAGCCCCATTTTACAGTCCGACAGCTCTAAGAACATTTGGGTTTAGGTGAAATCAAATTGCATCGGTGAGGTTCAAATCGCAACGGTTTAAGAACAAGGAAGACAGGTATAAACCGAACATCTTTTCCAAGAGCTCATGAAGTGTACGTAGGTACATATTAATATGTTTATGATATCTTTTAACTAAATGTATATAAACACCTCCTTAGTGTTTTACTGAAACTAGGTATGAGTGTCAGTTATATTAATCATCTGTCTATTTAATTAATTTAATAAAATTGCGATTGTTAAGAGATTCAACATGGTATAGGTACAGACAATACACCTATATATAGGGAAAGACAATGATTTAATTAATTTTAGTATTTACCGGTCATTGATGATAATTCTTCTAAATACTTCGTTTGACTCTGGCATAGTAAATCGTTTTGCTCCAACTCTTTCAACTGCTGAAGATTTTTCAAAACCGTTTGTTTTTCATCATCCACGTCCAGCTTATCTGAAAAGAATACATCGTTTAATTTCTTAATGGAAAAGAAATACCAATTTCAAAAGATAGGTAGAACAGAAAAGGTATATATTCTATGAAACTTTGGATTGAAGATATAGAAATAATAAGTATCAAAATTAACATGCCATACTAACCTTGTTATAACCTATGAATTCGGTCACCGTATGTAAACACTCTATTTTTTGTTTCAACAATGCTTCCCTCTTCTCTTGTTTTTCTTTATATTTGTTTATAATGGTACAAAGGATCTGTCGCACACCACTTTTGATAGTTTTACGCATATTTAGTCCGTAAATTTCGAGAAGAAAACTTTAATTTGACAGACTCGAACCAACAACGACTTGTTTGTCAATGTCAAAACGTCATTTTAATAGTGTTGCCAGACCTGCCAGTCAAACAAAAGCCCGGTTCATCATTCATTAGACAGACTCTACCATGATCGGTTATTAAGTATCACATCGCAAAAGGGAGAAAGTGACATATTCTAAAAGCCGTACACTATCGCGCCATCTCGCTCACACCATACCCGGGAAGAACGGGATACCTTATGTCATTCATAGTACAAGCCGCCATTTTAGAATGTTTTCTTTATTGGCGCGGCTTTAAGAGGATTGTGAAGCGCCTCTTAAATCGCATAGCTCCGTCAAAAAAATCCATACGAATTTTCTCACCCCCTAAATCAGGTGCAATTTCCACGATTTTTGAATATATTATAGTTATTATGAAAAACTAGGTCTGTACGTTTCTGTTTTAGAATTTGTTTTATCCGTTTATATTTCTTTTGGTAAGGAAAACGCACAGACATAGATTTACATATTAATATCTTTAATCCCAATATCTTCTTCATATATTTTATGCATTTTTTTAGCTTCACAACGCTGTTAACAGTATTTATTAACAATATCGTTTTAGGGTTCCGTAGCCAAAATGGCAAAAAGCGGAAGGAACCCTTATAGTTTCGTCATGTCTTGTCTGTCCGTCCGTACTTATTCACCGGCATTTTACTCAAAAACTATAAGATTTATATTGATGAAATTTAGAGTACTTATACTTAGGTGTCTAGTATAAACCACTACTTAGTTTGGTAGTTAAATGACTCCATACATGTAACAGAAGATTAAAAAACTGCGCTTCTCAACAAAAGGACGTAAGTGCCAATTCAAATAACTACAATACTACAATCGATCAATTAAGATACCTACGCTCTTTTGCTGGGGCACTAATTCACATCGTATTTTTTTAAATAGATTTTTGTGTTTGTAGTAACGGCCTCGGAAGTAGGAACCCTACCTACACTGAGCATGGTCCGACATGCTCATGCCCGGTTTTTTTAGGGTTCCGTAGTCAACAACGACGCACGAGCTATAAAATCGCGATCTTAAAGTTTGTGAACTTGCTCGGCTCGCGTCGGTGACACACGTTGAAGCTTGCTCACACTTGAAACGGAAAATCTCGTTGACAGAGGAAGCTTTGAGTTATTAAGGAATTATCATATATCCCATTTTTAAAATCACTCAAGGTTTTAACAAGAATTTCTGAACCAAAATAAACAAACAACACCTTCACCCAAAGACTGCCGAAAGAAAATCGTGGGTCGCAGCGCTACTCATGGCGATGAGAGACGTAAGGTCGCCGTCAATAGAACTTGCGAACTATGTAAACAAACCCAAACGAACCAATTCACCATGATTACTCAATAATCACGTACTTTTAAAGATCAAGTGAGGTCTTTGCAATGATTTATACACTAAATCATTATTTTCATAAAAATTTTTAGATGAAATAACGATTCATTATACGTTATTTTTGATAAAAACACCCTTGGTGAATATTTGAGGTTATGTGTCAAACAGTACTAATTTGTTTACATAGTTCGCAAGTTCTATTGACGGCGACCTTACGGCGTACGAGTGAGCTAAGACTTTATAAGAACTTACTCGACCGTCTATCACCCCTTTTATAGTTTCACTACGTCCGTTTGTCCGTCCGTCTGTCCATCCGTCCGTCAGCGGTTTTTTCAAGCAATGAACCCTTATGTCTGATATTGATATGTCTCTAAAGCCTGAGGCCCTACTTTGAAAACCGAAGTTCGAAGTTACGTTAGCACCATCCCTTTCTTACCATTTAGTCTCGAAAAGCGAGTGACAGGGAAGAAACTAACGTAACTTCGAACTTCGATTTTCAAAGTAGGGCCTCTGTCTATAGAAATGAATGATTAAGGCCGGCCGGCCTTAAGCAGCGCGAAGCGGCGCGACGCGACGTGATTCCAAGTGGGATTACTTTGAAATACGAAGTTCGAAGTTACGTTAGCTCCATCCCTTTCTCTCAATTTAGTTAGAAATTGATAGAAAATTTCTCTGTTCATCCGTTTGGGAGCTACGATGCCACAGACAGATACACACGTTGATCTTATAAGACCCTTCTTCACTCAATCTTTTTGCGTCGGGAATTAAAAATAGAGAAACGTAAGGAATAAATATACAGTTATGCTATTTAGCAGCGAAGAAATTACGAGATGATTATATTGATTAATATCAAAAATGTAATTAAAGCTGTGTCTGTGAATGCACTTTAAAATGATTGGCTGCGGGGCTGCGGTTGGCATTAAGGTAGATTCACAATGGACATTTAGACGCAGTTAAATAACAATAGACAATGACGTTAATTGGACTTTTTTAATTAAAAAAAAGTGATTTAAAAATTAAATTGTTTTCAACAATTAATAAAAGTATAATAATAAGTCATTCAACGCGTGATTTCACGCCTTTCACGGCGTGATTTCAAGGTATAGCATCACGGTGTGAGACACATGGCATGAGAATCGTTGAGGAAAAGTGAACAATAATAAGTTTCACTAGGCCCGCACTGGTGGCGCTGTCATCGCGCATGCGCCGTAAGCTCGCGCGATTTCAATGGCCTGCTAGCTAGAGACCAAAGACAATTTTCGTAATCTGGCAAATTCTGCTTTACGTTTGTAGGTTATGTTTAGTGTTAAATTGTCAAATTTAGTGTTCAATATTTTCCTGGAACTCGTATAGAAATGGAGTGGACTTAAAGCTATCGCTTTCCATTTTGTGTAATCGTGCGATTTCAGCACTCGTTGCATTACTAGTGGATTTGTAATCGTTCCGTCATAATGGCTGTGTAGATTGCCGTGTCGATTGACATTGAGATGTGAATACGAAAGTTGATACGCACTTTTCGCTGTCTTAACTATCATCTACGTGAAATTTATATATTTCATTTGCACCGTTTCGTATAATTTCACTAAAGACCTCGAAAAAAGTTCTCCCCGTAGTCGTTAAATACATACGCCAAGATGACGATGAGTCAGGTGTCCGTCATTAAACTTTATAATACCGTTGTGGACGACGTTATAGCTGGTGTGCGAGACTGCTTTTTAGATGACGGCGTGGATGAACAAGTGCTGCAGGAGTTGAAGCAGTTATGGAAAACCAAGCTGACAGACAGCGGTGCGATGGAGCCACCTCAATCAGAACCTGCGATGCCACCGCCGCCAGTGTTGCAGCATTTTCAAAAAGCAAATGGCAACAACTTAATGCCTAAAAGAATACCTGATGCACACATGGCACAACAAAGTTCAAGCCATCAAAGTTCGGGAGTAGAGCATCATGCCCCTGGGCCCAATTTGGCTGGCACCCACCCACATGTGTTAGACCCCAATAACAAAGTACCTGTTCAGTTGACTTTGCCTGCTCAACCCGGCGTACCTGGCTCACAGCCACGGTCCTTCACTATACAAATTCCAGCATCAGCGCTCAATGGAAATAAGCTTCATCAAGTGCTAACAGGGCCCATTATTAATGCTACTATAAGCTTGCCTCAACCATTAGCTGCCACACTTTTACAACAACATATAAATTCGGCATTAGCCGGGCAACAAAATGACTTTGATGGAGGAGGGGGAGGGCGGAGTGGAGCAGCACCATTTTCCTTGGATGGTGCACTGGACTCATCAGATGATGAGGTCTCAAATGCTGGTGATGGGTCAGAGGAGGGAGCAGGTGACGATGATGATGATGAGGAATCTGGTGAAGAGCCAGCAGAAGAAGAGGAAGAGGAGCGTGACGACAGTGGCGGTGCTGAGGAGGAGCCCCTTAACTCCAGCGACGATGTGTCTGATGAAGAGCCTGGGGATATGTTTGACACTGATAATGTTGTGGTCTGTCAGTACGACAAGATCACCCGCAGTCGCAACAAGTGGAAGTTTTACTTAAAGGATGGGATAATGAATTTAGCTGGGAAAGACTTCGTCTTTCAAAAAGCAAATGGCGATGCGGAATGGTGAATCTATGCCCTACCAAAAAGACAAGCAGTGTGTATTTTTTTTAATGGTTTAAGATGCTGTCTCTTGAATAATAGAATGATTTTTACCAATTTGAAATGGCAAGTGATGATCTTATTCCCTTCTGAGGATTATAGCAACTTGTTAGCAATTCATTAGTGCAGCAGTCAACCACAACGCTCACTTTATTATTTTGTGTATGATGTACAATTTAGTTGTTTTATGCCTGAATTAACTTGAGTGAAGATAAAATATGCCCAAGAACTTTAAAATATATGTTAATGAATTTTATGAAACACAATTAAACTTATTGCAGTTAATTTTATTTAACCGCTGTCAGAGCCTGTCAGTTTTCATACCAGCAAACATGGCGTAATAAATCGTATTTATTAAATATTGTTTTCTTATTCTAGTTTGTGATACATCACATCAGACATTTCTTGATACAAAATCAAAATAGAAGTAGTAAAAATATTGGAAAAATGCTTTTGTAAAGTGGTATTATTTAATATCTACTCTCAGTCTTACTATTGGAACACTAATACTTGATTAAAAGTTACTTTAGTGAGCACTTACTGCAATAAAATCATAGTAAAATCACAATATATATTGGAGCATTCCATTTCATCATACCTATTTATTATAAACTAATTTTTCATTGTTCTTTTTGTGATGTTTCATATAATGTGCTACTATTGGCTTTGCTAGTTTCATCCCTGTTATTTTAACCAGTTAAAGGGTCACCTAAGTGCCATAATCCAACTGTATTTTATTTTACAAAATATTCCTAATGTAAAAATTACTGGGAGATACCTGAATAATGAAAAACAGTTGTGATATCCATTAAATTATTACAACCATGTACAATTAAATTGATGAAGGTAACTAGAGAACAAAATGATTACAATGAGTATGTAGCATTCAAGATCATATTGTGTTGTACACTAACAATGTTACTGATAAAAATTTGCATTTGACATGTGTTAGCAATGTCAAACAGCTGTCTCTTGTGTGTCTTGGCATTGTGATTAATTGTGGGAAGATTATTCTTGGTCCTTTAATTAAAATTTTATAGAAACTTAATGATAGGATGAAAAATAGTGTACTTTAAAATTGTTGATTTTAATGATTAATAAAAACCATAAGAACTGGCGCTGTAAAACAAAACTACTTTGTTGGTTTCGCTTTGTTTGCCTATGAAACAATTGTAACACTACAGACACAACTACATTTATCAAGAAAGATGATTTTCTAGGTTAAAGGGCAAGACTTGTCATCCTGGCTGTATGAGAACCAGAGTGCCAGTGCATTTATACGCTTACAGACTAAGTGTATGAAATGCACTGGCACTGCCAATCAAAACATGAAGACCAATGCATGGCAACCAATAGGCTGATGAACGATTTAATAAATTAGATAAATAAGATTTGTATGCTGTGAACCAAAACATAGCTAGTTAAAAAGGAGCTGACTTTTAACTAATGTGGGTGAGTGAGTGTAAAGACATAGGTATAGTTATAGATTCATATCAAACACACGAATTTCCTGTCAACTAAAATTATGTTATTTATGTTTCTCTAAGAATTGGAGTATCTAATACTCGGGCAACCAACACAATTTGTTTTGCATTTTTATAATTTTCGGAATTTTACGTGAAATAATTAATTGTTTACCTAATTAATATTATTCCCATTTTATGAAATTCATTTTATGCAAGTTCTTTTGTTTTCGATTTTTGAAAATGTTTATTTTGTTACAAAACTAAAGTGAGCCTAGATTTTTCGTTATTTTTATCATGATGTCCTGAATGTTATTTTATTTGTTTATCACCGATTCACCACTATATATTGAATTGCATATGCTAGTCTTCCGCCGTGTCTGCCTGTATGTACGTAAGTTTACTCTTATCTCAGAAAGTACCAAATGGGTATTAATGCGGTTTTCACCATCATTTTGGACAGTTTTTTGAAGGTTTTAAATTTTAATGATACATTATTTCACAGGAGCATTATTTCATTTTTTATTACTTAACTGTTCGTTTCCATTTTATAAAACTACACAAACTTAGAATAGAACCCTGTCACAATGTGGTGGTACGCGAATAAACATGCCCTGGTTTAACTTACCGAGCGGCAGCTGGTAATGTTAATTTCATTACTATGTCACCATACGAGGAAAGGTCACAAAGTAATAAATAACTTTTTACTCGTACCTACGTTATCTAATACCTGGCTGTAAGACGACGGGCCTAGGCCACGAAATCGTTTTTTTTTATGGCTAATATACATCAGCCAATTATTGGCACGATATATTTTGCCAACGTCAGAGTAGACATCGGTCACGGGTCACGTCCAGAGAATGTTGGGTGGATAGAATTTTGGATGCTTATGGGAGAATCGGACTGGGATCCTAAAACAAAAATACATATTTTTATGGACAACACTGACAGAACGACGTTTGCAAATACGTGAAGCGAGTTAAGTATGTAAGTATAACAAAAGGATGAAAGTTAGAAATGGAAGAAAAGGGTACGAGGTGTTACGTGTAAAATAATGTATTATAATTTAATGTCGTGCATTTGTACATGCTTCAAAAGATGTTTAGTGCAAGGTGTACCTACAAAAGAAAGAAAAGATTGAAAGTTAATAGGACGCGGAATATAATTTGGAAGAGTCATAAAGAGAAAAATTAAGATTTGGACAGTTAAAAAATATGTGCTCCGGAGTACCTTCCTCTAAACCACATTTGCACAGAGTGATTCCTTATCCTAATCTTTGCTAAAAATACGGGAGTGCAGGCATGGCCCAGGCGGAGGCGGCAGATAGAAGTTGTGGACCGCTTGTTGAACCTGTTATCGTTGTCAACGTTTTGATAGCTCTTACGTATTTACTTGACAGTAATGGCGGCCGATGTAAAAACCATACCATTACAGGTCAAATACGATTTGGATTTTACCGCCTAGAATAGAGGCGCAGGAATAAAAGAGTATTTGCCTAGTAATGTTAAATATTTTATGGATATTATTATACCTCTACTATACTATATACTTGCCGCTTGGCCTCATTCCATTTAACAAACAAGCCAAATTATTCATGCATCATGTAGCTTTATTATGAAATGACCGGCCGCCTCTGCTGTCTAGTTTATAAGAGCTACCATATTATTGCATAGGTACAGTCGAGTTCATAAATATGCCTACACTTCAATACCTTTTCACTTTAATCGCTGTGACAATTCATGTATGGCAGTTTATAACATGACATTAAATGGACAAGGTACTAAAGTGTACACATATTTATGAACCCGACTGTACCTGGGCTTCTATTCCACTTCGTCTGAGACCGTATCGTTATCACATTGTTAACGTTATGGCTGCTCTTTTTAGCTTGATGGCTAAGACAACCGGATCGAAAAAAAGCAATATTGATTTAAAATAAAAATAGTTACAAAAAAAGAAGACCCGGCCATCTCCATTTGCCTCAAGACTGCAATCAATAGGTACTTACCGTTACATATTTCCAATGTCTGGATAATTGAGAAAAAAATCTTGTAGTCGATAATATATATTGTGATATGATCAATAGTATGTAATATTATTGTTAATTTTAAAATCGGGTAGGGGTGGTAGTTCTCTCAGTTAGCCGCAGTAGGCTTGGTATTATTTTCCGCTAATAATCGTTGTCGGACGTCTTATATGGTTAAATGTGTTATAGGTTAGGTTATACTGAGCCTAGTGCCAGGACCTTACGGTTAAACAAGAATTATTAAATATGTCAAAGATTGTATAGAGAACCGGATTAGATATATAGTTCCAATACCAGCTGTGTCATTCTCTTAAGGGCTCGCAGAAACGAAGTGTCTATTTACCCGTCCTCAGATTTGGAAATATACCTATAGTTTCATTTTAATTATAATAGTTCCAGTATGTTGAATAATTTAACTCGTAACTAAGTTCGTTTATTACTTTTTGGTTATAATTCAAGTCACGTAACGTTGCCAATTCGCTTGTCTGAAATAAAAAAAATATAGTGCGTTCACAGCGTCCGGTCACAATCACAACCTCCATTTGGTTCTGTAGGATAAGTTAGGTAATGTAAAGGGGTCAAACCCTGCCCGAAAAGGTTATAAACATACGTTTTCAGAGTATTTTTAACGATATTCGTCGCCGCCTAACTTCCGAATATAATGTTTGACGCACGATGTGTTAGAAATACACCAGCTCTAATGTGTTAGAAATTAAAAATAAAATCGTGAAAAAATACAATAAGGCTCAGAAGGCTCAGTTGGATTTGAGAGCGACAACAATCGAAAAAAGTTGCTAATAGGTATCACTCTATTTTCGTTATCTGCAATTACCGATTGTAGTTACGGGCTAATTATGTTGATTGTTTATGACATTGGCATTATTCGTGCGAGCGAATTTGGAAGACGGTCTAATGGACGCTTTGTGTTGGAGGGCGCTTAAGCAATCACTAGTAGTACGTCGATGGGCTTTGTAACCTACCAGCCTAACTTGCTCCCTAAATATTGTAGCAAGTGTTCCTTTCATTGTGTTCCATAGCGTAGAGGCATGCCTTACGCCTCGGGGTTGGCAGCGTATTCATTTGGAGTTTTGAGAGCGCAATAGTCTGTAGCCCTAAGAGCCCACTTACTATCAGGTGGCCGGTGTGCTAGTTAAAATAAATCAAATAAGTGTCTTGCACAAACCGCGTTAGGCTGATGCTTCTAAGAGCTCATCGACGCACTCTCCTTTGATTGTTGAGAATTGTATAATAGCACCACTGAAGATCTATCTGAACAGTAGGTATATTCTGCTGTGTCATTATTTAAGATTAGAATAATAATGCATCATCATATTAGTTCTCAATTAATTTAAGTTTCTTGTGGTTTGTGATGATTAAATTTTGACGAAAATGTTAATTGTAATAAAAACGTGTTACATTATTTTGTATTTCATTAATCGCAGCTACCTACTTATTGTGTTAAGCAACACACAACCTGACTCCAGACTAAAAGTCGTATTAATAAACTGGCCTTCAGTGAGGGGACCAGTTTCTAGACAAGTCTAAGATGAGTTTTCTATGACCTTACATTTATTTGACGTTGTTTATGAAATACGTGCACCACGTCTGGGTTAGAATTTTCTATCGCATTTTTTTATTTTTAACTAATTCGGTCTATGTAGGATAACGGTTGTGACAGCCGTATTTCGTAACTTCAAACACCTCTTATAGTTGCAAGCGAGTAAATAAAAAGAAGTCAATCATTTAAATTACTGAACTTCGACGTAAAGTTTGTATCAATGTAAAATTTATGAACTGTTAAAAAGGAAAAAGTAGGTATAATACGCGTTTAGATGAGCTGTCACAGGCATCACCCTAATTACACCTAAATATACAGTCTGGCTCTAAAACTGCACCAATTTGTTCAAAAGTTTTATATGTAATACTATCTATAGGTGTACTTATTAGTAAGTAGGTACATAACTACCTATTTTAAAACTCGCTCAAAGTATATCTTTCGAACAAGCTGACCCGCTTTGAAGCCAGAGGTTAGACTAGTGTACCTACGTTTGAGATGCTTACAATTATAGTGCCAGTAGGCCACCAAAAGCAAGTATCTTAAATGCTTATTAAAAAATAGAAATTTAAACTCCAATTTGGCGGAGAAACTCCAATTTATCCCCGTAATCCAGCGAGGCAGGGCTGCCGGCCAAGATAGCTGTTCGTAATCGACTTACCGCGTGATTTAATATCGCACTCAATGCCCGCCAAAATATTTACACCATTTGCCTCGGGAGGGTTTAAACGCAGTTATCCGCAAAATGAAGCAGAAATAGAGCCTCTCCCGCGTGGCTTGGCTTCTACGGCTTTCGTTAGGTAATTCGTTGTAGAGTATTTTAAGACAAACATTCTTGTCTACCACGTGCAGGGTCCGTTTGGATGGCTACATACACGATCAAGCGGCAGTGTTCGAATTGTTGGGTGCGGGCATAAAGACAACCGGTGAAATGACTAGTATAGAGGAATTCTCACGCCTATGATATCAAATACGAGTGGGTGGGGTAGGGGGCACTACTCTACTCACTAATCAAATCAAAGTCAAAATCAAAGTTCTTTATTCTTCAATTTAAGTACCTAGGTATAATATAATGCACCTATGAATCCGAAAAAGCATTACCACCGGTTCGAAAAAAAAAAACCTTTGCCCCGAGAAAACCGGCGTATGAAACTCGGCAAGGTATAATTTGTTCAAAAAGTTAACATCAATCACCAGTCAAAAATCAATCAATTCCCTGAAACTTAAAAGTGCCCCTACTCATTCGACTTGAGACTATAGTTGTCGCAGAGAACCGAAATACGATCAATAACGGTGACCAATAACATTTTGCATAAGTATCTTAAGCTTGTGAAATCGGCATTGAGGAGAAATTGTGAAACTATTCAAAAATGTTGATAGATAAGTACTTACCTACTAAAGCAAGTAAGATGGAGCGTCATTAGTAAAGTTGGCCACTCTATCCGCACCATCTATCTATATCTAACTAGAAACGTAAGAACTTTCTCATGTTCGGAAAACCTCACGATATCTCCCTCCCGCCATATCGCTTGAACTAACGATGCAGTCTTGCCCCGATACGGGAGTTGACTCGAGTCGACTATCGCATCTATCGGAAGGAACTTCTCCACGAAGATTTACCGCTGTAAATATGTACCTACTTAGGTACCTATACGTTTGTAGATGAGTTATTGTTATTACTACATGCATGTCTTCTCGTTGGTACGTAGCGTAGGCCTTCGATCCGCGGGCAATATACACATATTCCGAGTTGAAAATAACGACCGCTTACAATTAAAGAAACGACATCGTCATCATCTAAACGAGATTCTAAAGCATTCACGCGACCGGAAAGTAAAACATTTAGGTAAATCGTTACTTTGTTAAGTAAGTTAAGTTACTAGGTATGACTTGAAAATCTTAATCTGGACCTTTCCAACTCCGATATTTAGACGATTGTGTAAGGCTAAGGCCTGAGTGGACGCTCGAGTCGGGCGGGCAGCGGGGCGGGGCGTGCAGCGTCCGTGTTAAACAAATGAAACCCATACTGGTGTCCTGAGTGGACGCTGCACAAGTGTGGTTGTCGCTCGCCCGCCACGCTGCCCGCCCCGCCGAACGCCCCGCTTCGAGCGTCCACTCATGCCTTACACTTAGTAAGGTAAAAGCTCCTATTATGGACAGTGCTCCAGTTATCTATCTATCTAAATAGAAGCGTCATCTAATGAGTAAGTAGTAGTGAGCAATAGTACTAAACTTAACTATGAGAAGGCAGCACTACGTATCGTACCGTATCGTATTTCCTTTTAATCTTTGAAATATGCTACATAATATGCATTTACCCCATTCACGCAATTGCCCCGGTTGACCTTACACAGAGCTATATATACCTACACACATTAAATCCCACTAATATTATAAATGCTAAATTGTGCGTGTCTTAGTTTGTTAGTCCTTCACGCTTCAACGGTTGGACGGATTTGGATGAAAATTGGAATAGGTGATAAAGCGTATGGATTAACATATTTAAGCTACTTTTCATCCTTCATCACTTTGCCGTGGAAGAGTTAAGCTTTATCACAAACTTTATAACAATGCGTATCAAGACATACGTATCGCGGGTGACGAAAGAAAGATGTTGGGCCTAATGAACTAAGTAGGCACCTGTTGAACGCCTCCACGTTCGGCCGCCGCGAGGGTCGCGCGTGGGAGCGCAGCGGGCGGATAAGGATGGGTGTAATGGGTGTAATCTTACTTGCTTTATACCGAGGATAAACTAGTGAACCCCCACACAGACCATTTATCAGAGGCACTGGGGCTGGTCGAACGTATCAAGAGCATCAATTGTGATGTGATGTCGAAAGCTAAGACATCGCAATTTATGGTGCGGCATCATGCGCTATTTGTTTTGAGGTAGAGCGTCTCATGTGTTGTATGTAAATGTGGCCGGTATCTTACGCCATTACGAGACGTAGTAATATTTGTTAGTGATATTGGTTTAGTGCTCACAACGTTAGTAATTATAGTAATAGACGCAACTGGATGTTAAATAATCTGGTTTTAAAACTTTACAAGTTTGATTACAACTAATCTACTTTTTATTGCAATTTTTGATTTAGTAAAAAGATTGTGATTACAGCTTCATGTTTACTTGTTTCAGATATCGAGTAAACGAGCTTTGGTGGTGCCATAAAAAGTGCGTGATATTTTAGTTTTTGATCAGTTGTTAATTGTTAACTAGTATTTTTATACAATATGTCGTGTTTCGGAGGCAGCGTGCTAATCCCCGATTAAGACTGGAGAAGTGCAGTGAGTGCCCGGTGCAGTGTATAGGTAGTGCAGTGATGTAAGTGTACAAGAGACCAGTGCCAGAGTGGAAGCCACCATGCTGCCTACAAATGTTATGTCTTTTATGAAAAAGGTAAGAATCATTATTCATACGTGCTCCTAATGGTACCGCCTATATTATCTCTTATTTCAGTAATGAAAATGCCGTTTGTTTTATAATATTTCCGTCTATCACTTGAGACGATTTGATATGATGGCTACAAAGATTTGATGATAAGTATAAAATAGGAATGTTTAAACATTCTAAAATGCATGTACCTATCTACACTCCAAAAGTTTTGAATTCTACTACTTAAATCCTATTACATTAAAAATCTTCAATTTTTCTACCGCAGTTCATGTATTCTCCAGCAATATCATTCCGCTATATTTTGATTGGCTGGAACTTTTATCCGTTTGGGCGGTTTCATTATATGTGGGTTCATGAGAAATTTCATTAAAATGAAACCCGGACCGCCCGACCAGTCAGTATTCGCAGCAGTACAATTACTAACAGAGCATGTGTATTAAAAAGTTTGTGTTATTTTTGAATAGGGTTTTTTATGAAATATGTTTGCTTAATTTGAAACGTGACATGAACGGCTTTATTTGCACATGATTTGCACATTCCAAAATCGTAGTTTTTGACTCATTATAAAAGTGATTAAAAAATGTGTCTCCTCTCCCGTATGTCGTAAGTTTACGAGTCGAATAATAGTAAATAATAAAAAAAATGTGTACGGTTTACAAAAAAAAATACAATAGGGTTAATTCTTAAAAAATACTATTATTCTATGTATAATTCCTATTAAAAGTTGATCTAGACAAAATATTAATAATTAAGCAGGCACGGAAGCCTCGTTTTGCGGGACCTACTCGCACTTGATTGATTTTCTAAGACAGGACAGTGCAGTATTTGGGGGCATCCGTAAAGTTGGATAATGTCTATAGCCCCTGAGATCACATTGTAATTATACAGATCAATTTGTACATACATACGTACTAAAGTGATCATCTTGACTAATGAATGAATGAATATAGAGTTCCGCGAAGACATTTTTAGCTAACGATAAAACGAGACGAGAGAAAATACGTCGAGTAAGTACTTTCTAGTAATTCGCTGCAAGTACCGCAATCCCGTACAAACTTCTGCGAGTAAGGCTTACGGCGGCTCAGTGTGGCTTCGGTCCTGAAACAAAGTAGCTGGAATCATGAAAATACGTTTTGCACGACTCTCCTTCTGTGCGGGGACATGCGGCACATGCCCGAGTATTGTGGCTACTGAGAGGTCACTTTGGTTTAAACTTGCGTATTAAAAGCCACACAGGGTTGGCCACTTCTCTTAATCATATATTAGACATCAAACAAGGAACTCTAGTAGTCTATGGCCGCACGGGCCCTTTTGTATATATTATGAAATTTACTTTACAGTAGGTCAAATTTTAAAAAAAAGTACATTAAAAACAAGCAGCCTTCGGGTGCCGTCAAGTATATGCTGTATTTTAAAATGCAGTCGAATAATTGTACCAATTATTCGTTTTATTTCTGTCTTCATTTTCTGTGCACTACCTGCTGAATTAATTCGGGTTAATTATTTGGTCCACTGGTAGCGAATGCCATTAGGCATTAAATACATCATTTGTACTGGTTTTTGTGCAATAAAGATTAAAAATACTGATAAAAAGAAGATTACCATAAATTGGAAATCTTTTTTTTGTCTTAATCATCTTTACTTCTATTAACCGTGTACCCCAGAGGAAAATTCGAAATTGGTAATCTTCGCAACGTTGATATAATATAATAACCCTTTTTTGGTGACCAGCGCCTCTATTCAACACGGTAAAAACAATATCGTTTTTGCCCTGTTATCGTCAACGTTTTGATAGCTCTTATTTTCTTGACAGTAATGACGGCTGACGTCATAACAATACCTTAACAGGTAAACTACGATATCGTTTATACCGTCTAGAATAGAGGCGCTGGTAGAGGGTCGTTTTGGACTCCTTTTAGCCGGAGAAAAGCTCAAAGGATATGTCCGAGTCACGTGGGGAACTACTGGGCTATTATACCGCTTACTTGTGGCGGGTGTTTTACTTGTTTTAGGAACATTACACAGTCGCTGCTAATGCTGCGCTTCTGTTCTGACTCGGCTGAAAATCTACAAATAATGAGCTCCCAGTTTCACATCAACCGCATGTCAGTCTGCCCGTCCGTATGTCACAAAACTAGCACGATTAAATTATTTAGTGGTCGTTTGGCGCAGAACAAGAAAGGATAAAAATAACTGATCTGTTCTTGTTCCACTGAAATCAAGTGAAAACTTAAATTTGAGTCAAGCTAACTCGACAAGCCATCAAATAATCAATCAACACCTGTTGAATTTAAACAGTTTCCAGCACCTTAAGAAAAGTTATACGGAGAAGTGTATTCGAGCGAGTGCAGATTTGTAGCAGGTTTATAAGGCGTGTGTATTTAGGCCATATTTTGAAAGAGTTTATTTGGAATAGGCAATTGGATTGAAATCGGTTCGAAATTTGAGACTGAGTTACTGTTGATTCGACATAAAAGGAATAGAACCGTGTAGGTAATGCAATAATGAACTGTAGGGAACAATTGGGCAATCACATAAATCAACAAGTCGAGTTCTGTTCTTGTATAAAAGTGCTGTACTCGAAATGCTTTTCAAATTGTGTTTTATTGCTAAGTTAATACATTGCCAAGGATTACACACGCTTCATTAACATTTTGAGTACAATTTCATTGCACGTACAGTAATTTTTGTATTGTCGGTATTGATTAATCGTTATCTTAAACTTAAATTAGAGATTTAAGCCCTTTTAGTATTTATTTGGGTTTTCATTACAACGATCTACATTTTTGTCTTTATAAAATGTTAAATGTTTTAGACAGGCACAGAAATAAACGATTATTTAGGTGTTTATAGACTTAGGTTTAGGGTTGTATTTCCAAAGACGGAGCGGTCATGCAACGCGTACAAGGCTGAGATTCTGCACTGTAATACCATATTGCCTTTGAAGCGTTAGATTGTAACTACGCCGCCATTTCTGACAAGTAAATAAGAGCTATCAAAACCTTGACAATATGATAACATGCTAAAAGCAATATGGTTTTACCGCGTTGAGTAGAGGCTCTGTACGCACTTTGTATTTCTTTCGTTTTGCGTCAGCCCACCGGCAGTCAGCCGCAAAGTGTTTGCCTAATGGTAATATTTCCACAACCGTTTTTGTATTCTTTTTAAATATTCGTCAGCATTGCTCTTCATAACATTCTCTTCGTAGTTGTATAACGCAGAAAACAACAATAAAATATATACACACGCAATTAAAGTTTACGAAGAAGTTTTCTTGTTCATGTTAACAACGCACTATAAGCTCTACCTCTACCACAAACGTTTACGAAATCTCTTTAAAGCAAAACTCTTAAAACACTCCCGTTTCTATGCATTTGCTTACTTCTCGATGACGAAACAAAAGTCAACGTCAATGTCCACCGCGCGACCAAATTTTAGTACTAAATACACAGACACAGGGGCGCTGTTTCAATCGCCATACACATTTTGCTCGATAACGTAACGTTGACGTTACTTACGAAAGAAAATGTTTCTATGTTTGTTGTTATTATATGTATATATATACAGGAACGGGCACGCTTGTGTGTTATCTCGCGCGGCTGCAGCCGGCGCTTCCTGCGAGTTAGCGCTCCGCCGAGCGGAAACCTCCTTCTTTCTGCTCCGAAACGAACTGCCGAGTTATTCTCCTAAACAATTGACTGTCAACAGATACATTGGTTGACTCGTCAAGCCGTAAGCAGTTGTTTGGAAGTATCGAGCTGGTCGAATTTTGAGAATGAGACACTCGAAAATGAACTTGAGACGGTAAAATCGTAATTCTTAAAGTTTAGGGTTAAGTAGTTTAGACGTTCCTTTACATGCGATTTTTTCTGGTGATCCGTCATTTTATCGAATTTCACCTCATCGATTGTATCATTTTATCGAAAAATATTTTCTGCTGAAATCATGATGTTTCAGGATATCCTTAACATTAATTACGGTTAGGTTACGTTAGGCGTGAAATGCCTTCCGATGAAATGAAAGTTCTGCGAAATGCTAGGTTCGTTGAAAAGAGTTTCGATAAAATAATAGGTATCCATTTTTTCTACTTTCGAGCAAACGCTCAATTTCTCAAAAAAATCGACTCGCTATGTGCGCGCCGTGTGTTTCCTACGCCTCGTAATCATTATAACTTAGATGTTTGTTCCTCAATCACGACTAAACGCTGATGCTTATCGAAATTTATAGTATTAGTAAGAATCAGGATTATTAGCGATTTCCAACGACTTCGCCCGCGTAAAATCGACTATCAAGAACTATTGAATTTCCTTAAAAGGTATTCTGTTTTGTCCACTACATTCCCTCTATCAAGTTTATCCCAGTCTAGTCAATTTAATCTAAGTCGACAAAAACAAGCACGCACAGGCAGCGCAGTTACTACCCACTCGAGTGTACAAAGAAAAGAAAACGAGCGGGAATAGAATTAGTGGAACGAGCGGAGCCGCGAGCAGCGCGCAGCCGGCGCTCGCCCGGGCTGCACCATTTGCGAGAATTACCACCTGCAATCATATTACTGTTCCATTGTTCGTCTGAGATTTATACTCGAGTGGCTTTATTTCGTGATGGTTTTAATTTAAATTCTTGTTATAAATTACTTCAGATTACTTACTACTTATTTTTATGGAGTAAACACTAGGATACACAAAAATTTTTTTTCAAGTATTATGTAGTTCGTTTTTTTTTTACAAAGAGTACACGATTTACAAAGGCAAACTTAACCTATGTAACATGCATTTTCTGCACCTCTTAAAGTCGCTTATTTGCTTCATATCATCCGATTGAACAATAGGGATATGCATGGATTTTTAAAAGCGCCTTTCTGCACCCAGAATGAACTGTGGGCCGATTTTAGAGAAGAGAACACACGAAGATTTCATTTGAAAATTAACACGGAATGTTAACTTCGGGGTTGGTTGGGACGATCCTTTGCTTGCGATTACTTATAAGCGCTCCGTTTTTCAAAAGTCGACTTGCGGCCCATAAGCACTAGTTTATGTTTCACTATAATCCGCTCGTAGCGGTTTGAGAACAAACTCTACGTTCGTAGCACTCGTAACCATAATCGTGGCGTAGCCGTAGCGGCCGTATGCCTGTAACTGACACCCCCGCGTGCATATTTAATGCCATCATGGCTCAACTGTAACGGGCTGCGTGAAACTTCCTCGATGTACGCTGATCCACTAATCCGTTAATAACACAAGGCTAACAAAAAGCAAATTTTTTAATCTCGACTGCATATTGTCGTCTTTGCAGGGTGTCCCGTAAATCGACGTTAATCCGCTTAGGGCTGATGAGCAGCTAAAAAGCTATCGATTTAACCCCTACTTATGTATGTGCAGCTATTTTTACAAGTTTTGGAGATATAGAGCATTATAATCTGATTTTTTGTAATTTTTCCTTATGTCCTTGTCACGAAAAATCCTTAATTTCATGTATAAATTTTATTTTAGATGATTATAAAAAAAACGAGCAACAAAAGAGTTTAAAAACTTCGCTGATTTGTAATGATTATAATAAAGTACCACTGAAAAACTTCCGAAATAAAAGTTTTTCAGTGGTACTTTATTATAATCATTACAAATCAGCGAAGTTTTTAAACTCTTTTGTTGCTCGTTTTTTTTATAATCATCTAAAATAAAATTTAAAATGTTTGTAAAATTCTTTTCTATTTTACATATAAAAATACATTGTTCTGCACAATTACTGTACCTACACACATGTTGCATTGCAAATTTAAGGGAATCTGGGTTTGTTTTTAACATTTTATAACCAATATCGCGGAACACGACTTACCTGCCTTTGCATATTCATACGATTATATGACTATACCAGCTACAATTTGGTGGGAAAATATTGTTTCCGATCGTTTCCGATGTTGCTAAGTTATTTGGTTCTACTCCCGCTTAGTGAAGTAAGGGACGTACATACGTACGTACGTTAGTAATGACCTAAGGTGTATCGAAGAGGATCACAAAAGCGACAACTTTTTTTTTACCGTTAATATATAGTATACAGCTTTGTGAACTGTTTCGCTCCGCTCACTGTTTGCGCAGCTGACAGACTCAGCGAGCCAAACATCTTTATGGTATGGAGAAGGAGTTTGCCTTCAGCGCACACAGGCCAGCTGAGGCAAACCTGAGGTCCGTTTCATGAAGCAACATGTTACAAATTACAAGCAGAACTCTCTTTCTAGCAAAAGGAGTTAGGAAGAGACATCCGCTTGTAATTTTTAACTTGTAGCTTCGTGAAACGGGCCTCTGATGCTAATTGGAAACTGAGTTCCATAACATTTGCAATCTCATAATTATTGCAATCGTAAGAGCGCCAATGCGATACCAACCCCGAGGACTAAAGATGGAATGCGTCTTAGCTAGTCATTAGCAAAATTCTTAGTTTCATATATCAACTAAGAAGTGGGACTAAGTACATAAGCTTATTATGATTACTAAGAAGTATAAAATAAAATAAATGTTTTAAAAAACTTCAACCAACGAAAAGCCGACTTCAGTTGGACTAACCTATTATTACCTATAATTTTTATAGAAGTTATTTTTTGCGTTTTTGAAGGCGGTTTTTTGTTTTTTAAAACATTTTTATTTCATCGCTTTGGCAATTTCTAGTGTACAGCCAGCTTAAGTAATTAATAAGTAATTTATCCATATCTCGTACAAAACGCTCACTGAAGACCAGTAAACACAACGTTCTTAAAGGTCATATTGTCAAGGTGAATAAAATCATAGTTATTTACTCAATTTTTGAGCAACCCGACCAGCGCAGCGCAGAAAAAATGTAGCGAAAGAAAATTGCTGTGATATTTTTTGTGATGAATGCCCCGATATTACCAGCTTTGCTTTTAAGCCCCAGTGCTTTTGAGAGCGCTTTCTTATTTACGGCGTAAACTAAATACAGTTTTGAATATCTTAAAATAATATTGTTTAAGGTTTTGAACTCGAATGAAGCCTTAGCAATCTGATGAATAAACAAGCGGCCGGGTCAACGGTTCGTTTAATATTTTTGAGAAATCTACATCTTTTTAGAAGGGCGTGGGGCGCGCGGGGCGGGGGCGCTAGGGCGGCGCGCCGCGGCTGCGACAGCTTCGCCGCTCTATTAGCGCGGCGGCGCACAAAGCTGCACTTTATCAAAGTGTGCATATTTAACGCAGCCTTTCCACGCGCGGTGACTCGCGAGTATCGGAGGCGAGCGGGGTAATGAATAACTCTCGCGGACGGGTTATTGACAGCGGTGCTCTTTATATAAAGACGGCCATTAAACCAGCGTGGTACCTATTTCAAGCAAGTCTTGCTATATTAAAGTTGATCGGGAGTTTTTTGCAGTTTTAAAAATGAATATCCATTCAGCCTTCAGCTTAAAAAGTAACGAAGGAAGTTGTCCCGCATCACTGTAAATTGTTTTATGTTTAACTCAGGCTTGTTTCTCCAATCACTATAATTGACAGATAAATTGTTTATTTTAAAATATATGACAAAAGTAGTAGGTAAGCTAACTTAAGGTGAGAGATAGCTGCTTTTACCGAACAATCAATATACCAGGCCTTAATTACATTTTGGAAAATCAATTAAATGTACAACAAGGTAGTAACAACAAATACCGCCTATAATAATAAATAATAGTTTATTAATTAATAATAAACTCTAAAACATGCATAGGTACATCGACTTATCTTAATTACATTTCATGTTATTAATTTAATCACTTTTCGTTAAAGGAATTTCTAATAGCTTACCTAGTATATTCAGTTGTACAGCTGTTTTCCATTTTCGATAGGGTAGTGTCCTAAAAAATCTAATTAGTCCGTCAATTTACATTATCAAAAAATATTGAACACATATTTTTTCTTTTGTCAATTAAACAAAAAATTACGAGGATAAAGTGCGTTGAAGTTTCGCGTGACAGCACACATTGTGATGTCACGAGCCCCCACTCCCGAACTTTGATGCGCGTTATATTTGTCAATTTTGATTGATTTGAAAAAGCAAAAAATACGTGTTCAATATTTTTTCATAATCTTATAGGTACTGACGGACTAATTAGATATTTTTTTTACCCAGGACACACTCCTTTTTACTCCTTATTATCTTGGCGCCACTACGTAGACGCGCATCGCTTATTCTTAAACACAGAACCGCTTTATTATAAAGAAGTCTTATTCGCAGAGTGAGGTGCAAGAAAATAACACATCGAAGTAAATGTTTATTCAAAGCTTCGTGAAACTTATTAAACCAATTTCACTCGTCTCGCGGCGTTCAATGAAAACAAAGCGGCGCGAAAGGAACGTCTGCTAAATAAATGTTTTATGGCGTTTCTCTTTTTAAATGCTAATTCATCCTAAGGTGAGACGAACGCCCCGAGATAAAAGGTTTTTAGAGGAGGACGTCACTCCGTTTAGGGTTTTCTTCAAGAATTCCTTTTCTTTCGTCGTTTGTGATGTGATAATCTGACGCTTCACGTGACTTGCATTTTGTAGACTTCATTACGAGTGTTTAATATCCGCGAAACTCTTCTAAGCAGAGTACCTACATTAACTAACATTAACTACTGTTTATAACTATATTAAAGCAGTGGGGCCAGTGGGGCGCCCACGCGCCAACAACTTGGTAAACATCTCCCCAAACGACATTTCCCATCAAATAAATTTATCACCTCCCTTTTACCCGACTTGTACTCGTCCTATTCCCCTAATTAATTATATCCACTAACATATGAACATTATACCTAAACCACAGGCATTGCTGAAACTGGCATTTAAAGTTGTTGCTGTCACAGAAAACCACAAACTGTTTATACGAAAGGGAATGTATTTTCATGGCCAGACGGTAATGAAATTTACGTTCAAACGCATCGGAATACTGCACTATAATTCCTATTTGGAATTAGAGTGAAATATTGCGCTACTCAAGAGTCGTCTAATGTATGCTCGCGTCAACTCTCCACAACCAGTACAAAAGTGGTTTCGTTTTAGTTCCGTGTTAAGTTTTGTCTCAATCCAATTTGCAGCGGAAGTAGCACGAGGCCCTGGTGTGTGTGCCACGTTTTTGTACCCCGCTGATATTCATTTTACTACCAAAATTAATTTTCATTAATGGGAAGAGTCACTCTTGCTTCTTTTCTAAATAAAAGGAGGAATTTTATTGTAATCAATACCAACTTTCCCTATTTCTGAGTCCCCGGTCCCGGTCCCAGCAGTAAATAAAGATACAGTGAAACATAATGTTGTTCATATTTTTGTATTACACAAGTTCGTGTTCTCCAAATTGCATCCAATTTCACTTACTCAGTGAAAGTAGCTCTCAGGTTTATTTTGATTCTTATTTAAGTTTGAAGATATATGTTTATGTTTGCGGGGTGAGTATGGCGCAATTTGTCCAACTTTTCTGCGTATCTTTCAAATCAGTTATTCAATATCTGAAGTATTAGATATCTATGACGTATTTTGTCGAGTACCTAATGGAATAAGGGTTTAAGGTCGGTTTGTGCCCACCTCAACCTTATTAGAAAATTAATTCGTTATCCGATAGGCTGTGCTATTTTATAATTACGATCTATTCCAGATAGATAGTAATTGGAATAATTAAAGTAAGCGACCGATTGCGAGTGAAAACTCGCAGCGTATTCTGCAAACCTCCTTATTGAAAAAGTCCTCCTTAGTTGTAAAATAAGAACATATACATACATACATACCGTCACGCCTTCATCCCGGAGTGGGATAGGCAGAGCTACAGAATTACCAACAAGTCTAACAACTATTAGAATATAATAAGAACATATTTACTCGTATTGATTCCTGCACGCTAACAGCTTAACAGAAACAGTGGCAGTTGACAACCACTTGAAAGAAGTGTCATCATGATTTGCATTATATTTTAAACCTGATTATTTAATGTCATTTATGAGGGATAAGTAATGAGGCCCATTACGCCCTATGAATAGCTAATAGCCAAGTTCGTGTCCTCCGGCAGCGCGCCGCCGCCGCTCCCGCGACTCGCAGGAGGTAAATAAACTGCTTTACCACCCGGTAATTAATTCTGTTCATTTTAAACTTCCGCCAAAACTTTTTCAATTTGCATCATCGCGCAATAAGCAGTAAATATTATATAGAATCCCAACGTAACAGATAATCTTGGGTTAAAACGTTAGGTTGTTAACATGATTGGAGCAAAACGATGTGATTGTGTCAAAAACGGGAGCCGTAAAATAGTACTCGGTATTCAAGACGCTAGTGCTGGTAGCCTGGTATTAAATGAAGCTAGAGCACGCGAAGGATGCTAAAATTGAAATTCAAAATTACGTGCTTGAACGTAGCGAGAGATCTCAAGACACGAGGTGCAGTGCTCTAGATTTAATATACTAGCACTCGCGTCTTGGCACAATCACATCGTAATAATAACATTGCTGCCGTGTGAAACATACATATTTTCAACATCGAGTGAGTTCTCCGTGGTAGCGGAAAAATTTACTGGCATCACAGCGGCCGAGGACCAAGATCATCATCATCCTCCAGATTTGTGTTCTCAGTCTAATTAACGCGTCGCTTTTTTTAAAGTTACTTTTTGACACATTTTGTGCCAATTGTAGTAACATATCGACGACCATTCAAACTTTATCGTTTATTGGGCACTTAATTATTTTTAGCGATTAATTAACTAGCAGGGCCCGTATTACGGTAGCCTCTATCGTGATGGATAAAGAATGCATCACTCTCGCACTTACATACTGGTCAGAAAGTGACAATGATTTATACACGCTTATCCAGATCGATAAACACTACAAAAATAAGCCCGCAGGTTAGAAAGATTTGAAAGGTTTGTAAGATAATTTGCTTTTGGGCGACGCGCGAATGAGAAACACGACGCGTTTATTAGATTAATTTTTGAAAAAGATTATTTTCGTAAGTTCATTTAAACCGGTTTTGCATATTATCGCAAGCAAGAAATTAGAAGTGAATAGCTATAATATTATGTACCTACCAAAAACCTTTTTAATTCATATTTTCTGAACGCTTAGACTAATTAACCCGTTCACGAGTATACTTCTACCTATTGTTAGATGTGATAGAACTAGTTGGCGATATCGTCCGCGTAGAAGTTTATCACTATTCTCTCGGGAACAGTCAAATCTTTCGGGATAATAAATTGCCTTATGTCCTTTCCCAGGGTACAAGCTATCTCTATACCACTACCAAAATTAATCAAAACCACATAACCGGTTTAGCTGTGAAAGTGTAACAAACGAACAACCAAGTATGGAAGTTGAAATCACACGGTTAGTTTACAACAAACCTTGATTTGTAGTGGTGTGTGTGTTATTATTTGTCCGTCGTTTTGTCGTGGCGAGATTTGTGGGCTAGTCGACGTCGAGTCCCGGCTTTGTGCGGCCCGGGGCGCGCCGCGAACAAAACCTGCAATTTTGCGTCTACCCTATAATATCCCGACGACGTGTAAGCTGAAAATACCTGCTGTATGTCCAAAGCGTTAATGGACATTTCTGTAGAACTGGAAATGAGAAATTAGATATTTATTTATTTTACAAAACATTTGTTATATACAAAAATATTAAACGCATGCAATAATAATTACCTTTAGGTGCGTAGTTAGGTCTTTAGAACGACGGAATAATATAAAAAACGAAAAGGACAGGAACTAACAACCACACTCAGAGTCAGTTTATCTATACTATATCTATACTTTTTACTTTTCTATACTAATAATATAAAGAGGTAAAGTTTGTGACGTTGACCCCCTAGGGTAATCTGTGGATCTACTGAACCGATTTTGAAATTTCTTTTCCCAATAGAAAGCCACGTTATTTGTGAGTGCTATTAACCCAAAAATGTATTTATTGCCCAACGAATTGGGCATGGGAACAGCTAGTGACGAATAAGTCGTTTCCTAGTAACCATTGTTCATAAACAAGTTTGAAAAAGGAACGAGTAAGTCACGACTTTAATCTTATAACGACACTTGAAAAATATTCCAAGGGGATCTATTCTACTCGGTAAAACCATATTGCTTTTGATATTGTTATCGTATTGTTTTTAAATCAGCCGCCATTAACGTCAAGTATAACATGTCTAAAACAATATGGTTTTGTTTATTTATTTAACCTTTATTGATGGAATTCTCTACCAGTCAAACAAATAATCACACAGGAATTAATAAAAGTGGTGCACAGACAAGACACAAGAAAGACAGAAAACAAAGGAAATAACATTATTATTTACAAAATAATATTACTATTTAGCACTAACAAATCAATAAATGTACAATATACATATACATAGGGTGTCCTTGGAAGTGTGGATCAAATCGAACAGGGACATAGAAGCGGTCATTTCCAATCATTTTAACCTATAAGTGCTAATTCGATTCTTGACGGTTAAAAAGAGGCCTATCCGCTATCCATACTAAAGAGTAAATGAAAGGAAAAACTCAACATGCCAGATAAAAAAAAAAAACTCCTCGATAGTTAACAATAATACCATAGATTAGTATGTTGTCAGAATTAGCATTAAACGGACAAGTTGTTACAACATGTGGTTAACTTTTGAAAGAGTCATTTTTTACGAGAATTTTTACAAAATTGACTAAAGATTTTGTTAAACAAAAGTCCTTGTAGGAAACCATTTATTATTCTGACACAATGAACATTTTTCAGTTGAAAGTACCATTTTAGAAGAGTTACACCACCCAAAAATAAATAAATAAGAATATTCTATTAAATAAGTTAGGGTTACAGTTATTTTTTTTCCATTATTTTTTGAAGAGTAGCAATTTTATGTTTTTTTTTAAATAAAAGGTCATAACTTTTTAACCGACGAGAATCGAATCAGCAGTTATCGGTAAAAATAATTGGAAATGACCATCTCTAAATATATCCCTGTTCGATTTGATCCACACTTCCAAAGATATCCTATATATACAGGGTGTTTTTTTGGTCAGCAACTTCCACAATAGGGGTTACCATATTCATGATACTGAGCACAAAAAAAATAATTTTAATACATTTTTTGTCATGAGAAGTCTAAAGAATATCCTCACTATTTTTCTAAATCATGGTCTCTCGTTTCTTTAGCTACGAAGGGGGTAGGCCGCTTATAGTCACTATGTTATTGTTTGATACTACCCTCAAAACTATGCGCAAGCGACGTCAGTTCCGTGTTTGTTTCCAAGCGAGTGCTTGTTAAGTGAAGTGTTAAATTATTTAATTGATAATAAAATGGCTCGGCAAGAAAATTTACTTCTGGACAATCGGGAAATGTTTGATGTTGTAAACATTTACTTTCTGAGTGGTCAAAACATTGTTAGAATTTAGACTGAACGATTTCCTAATCGGCAGGCCATTACGCGCTACACTGTAAGGTCTATCGCTAGAAACCTTTACGAGTGGGGCACTTTTGAATTGCCACGCCGCGCCATGCTCAAGGAAGAGGCCAAAGTGGGCTTGCAGTGGATGTTAAGCAGGTTATTCTCGATTACTTCGAAGAACATCCACATTGTGCATCTTGGAAGGCGGCCGTCACTTCGAACATTTATTAAAATGACCTAATGTAAAAATGTAAGACAACTCTTGCGGTTTTGTAATCCATACCGTTAGTCTGTAGTTGAATGCCATTTCAGAACGATTTTTAACATCAATAATCTTCAATTTTTAACCTAAACCGTGTTTGTAATCTTTGACTCTCCTAAGCCCGTAACAAGTATGAAGGGAAAGATGTATCATTACATTGTGCACGGTGATTACGTCATTAAATTTGGCGTAAACGCGGCGCTTGGTAACCCAAAATTACGTGAAATAATGGGAAAAATAAAAAAACTATTTCTCTGACCTCCTATGGTTTTTTAATTTTTCAATGTGATATTCGGATTCAGCAATAATTAAACTATCTCTCCTGTTTTGGAAGTTGTCGACCAAAAAAACACCCTGTATGTAGGTATAAGTATAAAATACATACATAAATAAATACAATAAAAATTATACCTACCTATAAAAATAACATCAGAAACTAAAACATATATCTGTAGATAATATATTATTTTACTAAGTGGAATAGTCCCTGAAACCTTAGACCGTTTCCGCCCTGCAAACGTGTCCTCGTTTAAAATAAGGGTGTAATACAAGGATTTTCGCCATGGTAAAGTTGCACTAACACTCGCAGTCTTTTAATTTGCTGTAATAGAATAAGACATCCATACTGTTGATGAGGCAATAGTTGCTCAATTAATTGCCCGTGTAAGTGCACCGTAAGAATAGGAATGATCTCACCAATTAATTTCGTTAATTCTCTATAACCTTTGAATTTTACGCATTGTGTAATAATTTTCTTAATGTACAATAAAGCGTTAACATACGCAGAATATTTAAAAAACTATACACCCTGGAGAAGTATTTTAAACTAAACGCTGTAGTCGCTGTACATATGGGTTTTTTATTAAGGATCTTTTTATAGAGGTATAAAAATAAAAGTAAGCAGCAAATGAACGTAACGAGTGGAAATGTGCAATCAAACCACAGTCGTAAAAACATGGGCCTCGGACGAGGACTCTTTGTCCCGCGAGTATTTGTTCCGAGCCCACTCGCCGGTGCGCTCTTAAGTACTTGTAAATGGTTACGTTTTGGGAATAAGACCTACTTTTTTATTGAAACACCGAAAATAAATAGCCGAAGTTATAAAAAAGCGAGACCGGCAAAATAATGGCACAGTGGGGTATTTTCAATATCCCTAATGCATTAGTTTCATAAGTTTTTCAGCGATTGATGTAATCAATGTTGGTTCGTTAACGAGTTGTGTTGTGTCTCGTTAAAAATCTCTTTAAAATGACGCGCAAGTTGACGAAAACTAACGTTTCTTTGTTGAAAAGTTCAATATTTGTTGTGTCCCGTTGCTATCTACGGTCATAATCTGGGGTCGACGTTGCCTCTGTTACATTATGAACATCGAATGGGTTTAGGTGGAGGCTGAAAATAACTTGGAAGAGCAATAGGGCCGTATGTCGGCGACGCGTAATTACATTCCTTTGTGTGGTCCCCCCCCCTCGCGGCTGGTGCGGAGAGCGCCACGTGACTCGCTAAAATGCCTATTGTGTCTTTTATAGGTAAGGAGGGGACAAAAAAAGGTTCTTTGAATTCATAACCTTGCCACTTAACAACCATTATCGTCATCGTCACATGGAAGCCGTGCACTTCCGGACAAAAGACTTTCTCCTAGTACATCACCAGTGATCGGAAATAGGTGAGCTAATTTACCTAAACTTGATGCATGTTCATTCAATAATGTATTCCCATCTCACTCACGCATAAATGAATATGCGTCAAGTTTAGGTAAATTAGCTCACCTATTTCCCATCACTGTACATCACCAAACGGCAAATCCACAGGATTCCCGCTACCGTGACATTTGTCGATTTAAAATGACATTTAGAGCATTACCTACTAAGAATTACTACTACTACTCTTAATAAATAACAAAACCATGTCAAGTTCGAAGCGAACTTAAATTTCGACCCCACCCAGCCATATTTTGGCTTATGTAACTACAAATCAAATGGTTTTTTCTTTGCACAAAGCTGGGTAAACAATATTTAATGTTATTCCAAATTTCAAACCGACAGCGTAAGTAAGTGCATTATTACCAGTACCTGGATGACCTAGATTTTTTTTGTGAGGTTTCTAATAAAGAAACCTAGCTAGACGCATACGAAATTTCACTCTGCCGTTTCTGAGATTCAGATTATATATATATATTTTATATACTAGAATTGCTCGCTTAAAGGTATTAGATAGATTGATTAGATAGATATTGGTATAGAACCTACAAACAAACAACATACGTATACGTATTGTTTTCTTAACATAGAAAACTATGTTGTGTAAACAATTTATGAAACCAGTTTTATTAGAGGAGAGTGAGTAACAATATACGTTGCTGTCACAAACAAACTAAACACGCCCTTACTCGTATTTTACGCCCTAACATTTATTGTCACAATGTCGTCGATAAACAAAGGTGACGGGTTGTTCAGTGTTTTTAGTAGCGTATAATTTAAGAATGTTTTTTTATGGAAAACACAATATAGTTCACCTGTTACTCCAGTCGGTGGCCACATATTCATAAAAACCTTTGCAACATATTATAATATTAAACCCGCTCATTTTCCACCTCTTGCAGAATAAATGTACCTACAGACTGGTACTGTGTGTCCAGTTAACATGACCTTTATTCTACTTTGCCTATTGCAATCGTGTTGTTTATGAGCTGGCTGCCTTTACTGTCAAGTTAATAAGCGTTACGTTAACAATACAATATCAACAGGGGTAAAGACAATTTAGAATGTGGGCCCAGAAGTAACAAATATGGTGCAATACGTACTAGAAAGCATATAGAAATAGAAATAGAAATAATTTATTCAACGCATACACACATTTGAAAAAAACAGAAACTTAAAGAAAAAAACATACGTTAAGTACTTATATGTTTTAATGACGTCATCTCTGTAGGTACCTACATATTAATAATGAACTTCATAGCTGTTAAAACCTAACAGTCTAGTACGAGTAGTACGGTGGAGTGCAGAGAAAGGTCCCTTGCATAGAATTTAACTGGGGTAAAACCGGGATAGATGCCACACTTTTTAAAAAGGCCTCATAATTTCAAAACTATCAATATTCCATGAATATTTCCTTTCGATCTAGGTAGTTTGGTCTTTAATCTTTCATTACGACTAGTTTTTGTTTACCTAATAATTACTGATTGTGTATAAATTGAGTTTTCGCAGACCCCTTTTTTTTAGGATAGATGCCTACCTATATGGATACATGCCCCACTATGAAAATTTTAAGAAGGATAGATGCTTGTGGTGGGGGATAGATGCCCTTTGGAATAAACTAAGTAAAAAATATGGTGTAGGATAGATGCCCTATGGAATAAAATAAGTATAAAATATAGTATTAAAATGATTAATTTGTAATTATAAAGGATAATTTGTAATTATGGACTCTTAGTAGAACATAGAAACCTATCAATAGAAATTGATTCAAAAAGAATAAAAAGTATAACAAAACATAAACAAAATAAAAATATATACTGAGATTATAAAGGGGGGATAGACGCCCCAAAGGCACGTATACCCACAAAAATCGGGGCGAGTATCCTTTTTGATACGGATAGGTGCCTTTTTATTTTTTATCTAAACTAAATACAAAAGAGCGATAATTAACACTTAGTTGTACACTTAATAAACCAGTATATTGATATAATAAAAAAAAGAACAGAAGTTAATACTAATTATAAAGTTATGAAACTGCAAATACTTACGTTTTAATTTTCGAGGCGTTTTTTGCGCTCGTCGCGGAGATTTTGACACACACAACCGAGACGCGTCCGTTCCTCACGATGGCCTGCGGGGGACTGAGGGATATGGCCCTTGCGCTCCCTATTTAGACTATTAATTCTTTGCTGCGAATTTGGGAAGTTAGGTTTTTAAAAAATAGGCGTCTATCCCTTTGCGGCATCTATCCCGGATTTACCCTATGGAGGGGTCACTTTTCTCGAAACTAACTGTACAATTCAAAAAATGTGCACTAAATCGTACTTTAATAATCGGTAGGTGCATTATTTTAAAGCACAACCACAACGATATGCCGAATTTATTAAATCAAATGTTCAACGTTTTCTTATTACTTACGAGTAGGTACATACCTACAACAGCTTAAAAATTTAGGTATAATACGTCCTTTCTCATCCGTGTAGAATCCGTTCAGTTAATCGCGTTTTAATTAAGTACAATATTTTTGAAACTCATCCTCATTTCCTCTAATTCGTTTACAGTTTAGTTGAAATATATCCATAGGTATTCCGACGGCGCTGAAGGGTCATTAAGCCCGATAGCGTTTTGTTTCCCACAACGCGGCGCGGCCCTGCCCTGCCCCGTTGATACAATGCCATGTTGCTTTGACCAAAACAAAACAAACAGAATTCAGGTAAAAAATTGGACAAGGTTGACAAATCGATTTATGTTTTTATCCATGTTGACGTATTTTTGTATGTAAATTACGTTTGGTAAAGCTAAAAAGTTCGAACTTCGTGTTTTTATAAAGGATATAAAATTTTGTGAGCGTTTCGATACGTTTTTGGGTTTAGCCTCTGCAAGCAGATTCCGGCTTTTAGTGGATAAAATCTTGGTGGTGTATAGTCTGACGGCAAGACCCACGCGCTTATGGCTTCGAGTCTTTCAGGCTTTTGCAATTCTAAACTTGAATAATATTTATGTGAAGTTAAGGTAGGTAGTATCTTTACAGCATCAGAATTTGAGGGCAAAAGGTTAAATAAAATCTTATGACACTCCTCGTATAAAGATTAATGCAAGCATACCTTGCATTTAAAAAATCGTCAAATCGTTAAGTCTACAGGTCCAAAAGAAACAGGTGTGGATAGATACATACTGCATGGGAGGGTAAAAAGATTACACACAACTTTACTATACGCAACTTTACGCAAAAGCAAAAATATATGGACAGAAACACCAATATCTTTTAGATTGTTAGACTTCTTCTGGTGTTCAGACTGCTGTGCTATTAGACTTACGCTTTAATTTGTCCTTCTATTGGCTTCCTCGTCAGTATAAGGTCATGTGGTCACAATCCTCGAGCCATATGCCGTAAGCAATTAGAGTTGTAATGTAAATAGCGGGTCGAGGCAACAAGTGGGTCAACCAGGGCCGCGCCCCCGCCCGCTGGCCGGGTCATGAACACCGCTTGTTCATGACCTACTTTATCTCATAAATCTGCCGTTACCGACCGAACTAGAGGGACGCCTTCCGAACCCTTCGTATTATTTTCTACAGGTACGCAATAACAACGCGTCGGGTTACTTTGATCAATAATGATAATAAATAAACTTCGCTCTGCTTCGCTGCTGGTCCAAGGTCTTGTTAAGTGTTAGTGTTTTGTTTTGCCTGCATATGGATCTAAGTCATCGGACGTATTGAGGTTCTATAACTTCAGACAGCATTTGATCCACCGCTACTGGATCAGCATAAGCATGTATAAGCACGAAGCAAAAGATATACTTTGTTTTACAATACTACAAAATTAGTCACTTGGCGGCGTATCTTTACAATAGTGCGCCAATTAATATACTGAACGTTTTTTGATACGAGACTACGATCCGACTCCGTGACACATTGAATAGAAGGTTTAAATGCAAGTCTGTTTTTTTAAATTTTCTATTACTGTATTAATTTTGAACCAGATCCGTTATTTGAATGGGCTGAAATCTATATGAAAAATATATAAAAATGAACCCTTATTTCTCCTGGTCACGCTATAACTTGAGAACAGTTGAACCTATTTAGCTGCTTTTTTTTTGTGCTCATCATTATCAAGACAAGGTATGAAAGAAAAAAATTGGGACATCCACCGGGAATGTCAGAAGTTTGCAGCAGGGCGAAGCCGCTGACGGGCCGCTAGTTTAGTATAAATATGATAACTTCATGACAATGCAATTCTGATGGTTAAGAGCTGATCTGATGAGCGAGACGGAAGTTAGATAAGATTTCCGCTGTTCTTAACGTGTCTTGGTATCGACAAAAACGTGTCTCAAACAAAAAAATATCGACTGGATACATCTAGAAATCAATAATGGTACCTAATGACCGAATCGTTGCGTTTTTATTCCGTTCCACTATCTTTTAGTTTTGTCGATCTTTTAGGTCTGCCTTTAATTCCGCTGCCGTAACTTGGGACCAAATCGTAGACCTGGGACCTGACGTAACAAGGCAGAACTTTGACAGAAGCAACCTTCTGGTGCGGAACCCAAAAAAAATACGCTATAAACAAAAACTCTCGTCAGGCTCTCCAGCTTGTGCGTCATTTTGCATACTACTTTCAGAAGCAACTTGACTTGCACTAAAGCTATTGAAGAAAGACCTCTTATAACGATATTATCGTATCCTCCCAGTACTTTCATAAAAAATAACGTCACACTCAATAGCAATATACTTAACTATTTTTCTGTGTTGCTTAGGTTCATTTTTGATCTCAAACCAAACATATTATTTATGGTACGATACGGTTAGCCAAAACCTAACTGAATAAACCTAGTTTACCTACATCATTCGCATATTAGTTAAACCAATTAGATATAACTTTCTCCTGAGGTAGATGATTGATTACATGTATTGAGACCTGAGTAACATCTTTAGAGCTGGGGGTCAGTTTATTATTAAACTACTGAGCAAGCTGACCGCCATAATGGCGCCGCGCCGCCGCTTGCCAGCAAATCCGATAAAAGGAGGCGGTCTGAGGAGATGGCACTCCCGGGAGAGTCGGCGGTCGAGCGCTCTCGTATTCATGGACCACTAATAATCATGCTTCACGACCTAGCCAACTAGACAATAGAAATATATCGTGCCTGTACGGAAAAACTGAATAACCGCCCATATTTGCCAAGAATAATTTGCGCTTTGAGTCAAGCGCTTCAAAGTACCTACTCGGTAATTTGAAAAAGAAAACGTATCTATCTAACATAGGAATGATTTACGTACCTACATGAGTCAAAATTCAAATAAGTCGTAATTAAAGTAATGCATGCGTGTGTATTAATTAAAATTTTGTACTCTTTAGGATATGTTTATGAGTTAGGAGGTAGTTATATTAATTAATTAATTACCTAAATAGTTACAAACTTTATCTTACCTTTCCATATACACTGCCACTTTGTACTACTTAAAATCAAAAAACCGACTACCCATAGATATTCCTTTGCTATGTAGGTACCTATTATCACGAAACCCAAATCTAACTGAAATTGAAAATGCTTCAGGTTGATTTGAGTGGTATCGCTTCCCCCATTACCTCGGAACGGGAACGGCTATAGTTTCCTTCCGCGGCGCGACTTGCCGCCGCCGCCGCCGTTTACAACCTCCGCTCGGAGTTAGCCTTGTGAAGGCTTACCGCTTCCTTCCGCTCTTCTGAATTATCACTGCGGAGAAATCGTTCGTACAAAAGTACGCATAATAAAACATTACCTCATGATAACTTGCAAACCTAATTACGAGTAGGTCAGTAATTTATAAATAAGTGCTAGTAATCTGTCTGCGCAGTACCTACGCACTAATAAACAAAGTTACAAACCATTTTCATTTTACTGCGCAAATGTATTTGTAAACGGAAATATCGATAACATTTACGACAGATGTGTTGTTCGACTTAGTAGTTAAACACGTGTAGAGCGGGTGACAAGCGAAAGCGGAGCTAGTGCGGGCGGCTCGCGGCGCCGGCAGCGAGCTCCCGGCCGCACTTCGGAGACGACAATATTGATTTCCCCGTCTGATGTATTTCAGACTCCATCTGTTGCTCTCCATAAAATTTACGATAGTATTACTCAGTCGTTATTTTTGTATGAAGAGTTTTATCGCTCCGTGGCGACGTTTTACGCGACATGACCTTTTGTTTGACGTGTTGAGACTTTTATTTTATAAACAGAAAGGCAAAGTATTAAATAGTTAACAATCTAAATAGCCCTGAGTGTAATGTCAAAACTAATAGGCTAAAATGGCAAAGGTACCCGAAAAGAACATCTGTGTGACTGGCATGACACTTTGAGTTACAGCTATTTGAAAGATAGGAACCATGTAATTTGTTACATACCTACGTAATTTTCGTGTAGTGTAAAAATTTACTTAATATTTGTATTTGTAACTGAGTTTTGAGTAATGGTTCTTTGCAAACTCTACATATTGAGATTAAAATTTCATTTTCAAAAGAAAGTGACTGGAAGTGTCTTTCCGTGTACCCTTCATATAAACTGATGTAAACATCGTCTAAGTATACGTAAATTGACCAGCGGTCTGTTTGTTAAGCATTGGCGTGTGGTTTGCAGATGGTGGCGACGGACGAGACGGCAGCGTCGCCAGGCCAGATCGAGGCGCCTGGCACCTTCGGCAAGCTGCGCCAGACGCTCTCCTCCTCGCTGCTCAACGCCCAGGATAAAGGTTGCATCGCCCATCTAGCTACTTATTTACACCTAAACAATTGCAGCTCGTTTCTTCATTCCAGAAACTCTATCCAAGCGATAGGTACTATTTGTCGCCACGTTTTCCATAATCATACATGTCTCGTCATGCCTTACGTTCAAATGACATTATCGTAATAATGGAACGACCAACTCACATACACACACACTCATGGAGAGATAGTAATATAAATCTGCTTCGCATTAATTTACTTGTAACGTGCCTGCTAGGATGCGTGCTTGGGTGCCGCGTTCGACGCCACAGGGGGTCTCGTCCGAGAGCCATTCCTCCCTTATAACGGGTTAGACCCTGTCGTCTAGCACGGAGCCCAAGAGCGGAACCCGAAGGCCCCCTGTTGATCTTCCACACTCCCCTACAGATCAACCCAGGCCTCCAAAACAATGTTAATGTTTTGCCATCTCTTTACATCGTCAATATTACAGTTTATAAGCACTTACCAGTGTACAGAACCATTATCTCTCACTTCACAAATCACAACCAACCGTGCAACCTCACCATCCTTCATCTTTTTCCGACCTCCTCTTCCCGCCAAAAATAAATGACACCTCCTCTTAACAACTTTAAGAGTCATAATTCTTTTTCGTCTAAAAATACTAAGAAACTAAAGGGGTTCACTCACTAACATGTTTCAACTTTAGTTGCCAGTCATAATTCTTTTTCGTCTAAAAATACTAAGAAACTAAAGGGGTTCACTCACTAACATGTTTCATGCATATTGCGATCATTCGCAACATTATTATTGTAAAAAACTAAAAATATTTCAAATTACCCCAAAGTATTTATTTTAATACGTAAAATTATTTATACTTATTCTATTCTAAAGAGCTCCTAATAATAATTAAACCCTACAAGAAATCTCTTTGTTATTCCACATAGCTGAGAAAGTTATCATGTAAATTGCTTGAACTTATCCTATGTTATCTTTTGTTAACATATCATTACAGGAAAATTATATGTTCTTAGGATGTTCTGTTTTTCGTATTCCATCTCTAGAGAAAGAAAATATAACATCGCAGTAATATTCCGAGCTAAGTGAGTAGTTGTAAAAGTTGGGCCACGGAGTTGATAAATGACTTCGGGCGTAACATAATTATGTGCCTACTTCACTTTGTTGCCGCTCCGCTCTGTAACTTTATTTATATTTTGTATTTGATGTACTAAACAGCATTAACAATTTCATTGAGCACCTCGGACCAGGTTCTTAGGGTCCGGTAATCGATCTGTCAAAGTCTCATCTTTGGGGAAACTTGCTTTGACCCGAGCGACGCTCCGTCTTCCAGGCACTATAATATTAATAGCGGCGAATAGGCTGGGCTGAATACAGAAAAGGTTGAATAGCTTGAATTTACTCCTAGGAATAACCTAAATCGGTTTTTATATAACAATTTTTCGGTTTAACATACAGGTTTTCGTTTATTGATAGCCTACCATTCGCCCGCGACTTTGTCAGCGTAGAAGCGATCACATTTTTAGTAATATGGTAAAAATATCACAAATGTTGGTAAAACCGATAAATATCCAATCATACATATTCCTAAAATTTTTCATAATTTTTCACGTAAATAATATTAAAGTAGTTATTTATGTGTATTGTAAATGAAATGATGCACAGTAAGTTTCTTAGTAAGAAGTTTTTCTTTAAAGACATAGTACTGTTATCTACTTAACTCACGAGAGAGTAGGTACATACTGTAATCTGATACCAACATGAAGCACTCTACCAAAAACAATAAGCTTCCGCCGCCCTTGAACAGTAGGACGAAGTTGTAGATAGGTACCTACTACCTGAGCCCGAATTCCGTTACTAATTTCGAAACTTCATCAATTTTCCGTTTGCAAAGTCTTTGAAGCTTAGGCGAACTGAAACTCGACGTAACAATTATAACGCAAAGAGCATTGTTAATTAGATCCGTCCAAACTCCGTTATTGTCCGAAACAAAATTATCTCCGTTATAAATGAATTCTCTTCAGTTGTTTCCAATTCATTTGCTGATACTTATGACGCGGGCGGAGCGGAGTCGGCTCTAAATACAATTATTATTATAAGAAAAGTCAATTCATCATTGAGAGGCTTTTATTCCCATTACTTTGAGAGTCCAATCTCTCTTAATAATTTTGTATTATGTTTTATTTGATTTGATGTAAGTTGCAAACCATTTTAATTCTTCCAGTTTATTAGCAGCCATGTGTCGCTTTCTAAATATATTTTACTTTTTGAAGTTTAAACAGGACCAATAGCGAGTCGTATTTGTATTCTTGGGTCGCGTTTGAGTTACACATAAATGAGGCTAAAACATACAACTTTGTGGGTACCTTCGAGGCCTAAAGGCTTAAAAGGGATGGCGAAGTGAAGAGTTAGGGTGTCATTCCGCACCCGACCGCAGACGGTCATGGCAGGTATCCGACGCCTGCTGCTGCCGTCTGCCGTTGCCGTCTGTGGTCGTGATTCTACACCCGACCGCACTCAACAGACGGCAGCAGCAACCGTTGGACGACGGCGTCACTACTGGATCTGCGATCGGGCGTCAGCGACGCCTGCCATTGCCGCCTGCTACTACCGTCTGCGGTAGGCGTCACTACTGGGTTTGCGGTCGGTAGTCAGCGATGCGTGCAGTTGCGACCGAGAGGCAGAAGTCGTGATGGTTGCTACAGCAGGTATTTCATAGAAATACATAAAAACCAGAAGTGACGCCTGCCGTTGCCGGCTGCCGTTACCGTGTGCGGTCGGCTACGGAATGACACCTTAAGTTAGTTACGAAGTAACTAGTATACATAATCTGTGCAATGATGATTATATTTAACTAAATTATGCAAGTACAATTATAACCACATTACTAGGTAGATATACATATACAGATGACGTCGGTCAAACGAATACGAGGTTGCTTGATGACACGATCTGTTGCCGTTATAAAGATACGTCTGTTTTGGAGCCGAGGAGCTATCGAAGTGTGTGCGCTTTACACCTTGTTGGATTGGAGTAAAGTTTCACACTCGACTACTCTAACCCTTATTGACGCGTTTCCAGTGCGATTAATGCTAGGACTAAAAAGTATTTCGAAGTTCAAGAACGTAGTTTATCTTTAAAAAAAAGTATTTTTTAAACATTAAACACGTTTTCATTCAATAAGCTTTTAATGTAGTTATAATGTAAAACTCTTCTTATTTAGGTGAAATAGTTTCCAATAATATTATCTGAATCGTAAATGGACATTCCCGATGTACTTATTTTCTGCCTTGAATTAAACGAAACTACATTATTATACGGGATGGAATGGGACGACGGTCCAACCCCAAAAATAGAAAATGATGTATGTGTAAATGATGTACTTTATTTTTCTCTATTACTAAACCGTTTTCGAGTAACAGCTTGTTAAAGCCTAATGTAAAAACTTCTTCCACGTCCTGTATATGATATTATTGGTTCACCCTGGCATCTCCGACACTCATTTCATAGAATGTTTTACTTCGCTGAATTTTCATTTCATCGACAGGAGGAGGACACATGCAGGAGTTTTTTTTTTTGTGGTCTTGTCACAGGTCTAACGTAACCTAACCTAACCTACGTAAACCATGCTTAAGATAACCTAAAAACAATAATTATCTTAATATGAAATGAAATTCGATCAAATGATATATGCCCACTCCTTGATTTGTGACCGTGGCATCTGTATGCGATATTTTCTATTCAGCCATTAAGGCCTGGCGGTGGCGGCTCATTGATATCCAGGCGCTCGGTATAGAGTCTTTACCAATTGTACGCTTGCTTGTATGCTGAATACAAGTGAAATTGTTGCCCTATGGAACCCCTAATCGTCATTTGTCCTAATGCATCATTTGTCCGAATTTTTGTTTATCGTAAAGCCAATTCCGCTTATATTTCATTTTTTTTAGTGTTGTTATAATACAATCCTAACCTTACCGAACCTCAGATATAATTGGAAAACTTTAAAAGTTGCCTGACTCATCTGAAAACCAGCTTAGTGCAAATGAAAATTCGGACAAACGATGAACGATGTGTTAGGACAAATGTTGTTAGGGATTCCGAGGGACACCCAAGTGCAATAATTATAAAGTAAGACCATGTATTTAACTGTATTCTAACAAATAAATGAATTTGAATTTGCAAAACAATACGATAGCGTGCCAAATAGGTTTAACACGTGTAGAATAAAGTTCCAGGAAAACTTCTCCAATGCATAAATTATTCGTATGGAACAGAATTGCACACTTATTCACTCGTTCCATTATTAATTCCTGCATCTGTTACCATAATATTTATAGACGCAATTTTGTTTTGTTTTAAATTAATCGAGTACACATGGTACCTAATGGTTCCTGTGCACTCGGCTTCAAGGCCCATAGACATTCGCAATCACAAGACAGCAAACGCATTGCCGAGCCTAAGATTGTTTTTAGCTTATTTAGTATATAAAAACCCAAGGTTTCAGCAGAAATAATCTTTCGATGAAATGAAAATTCGGCGAAGCGAAACATCATTTCTATTTAAACACGCAGAAGCAGTGTAGTCATCTCTCTGGTTGTCATAAAACACCGTTACTTAACAATGCTAACACTACTACTAAGAGATGGGTAAAAGAGTAAGATAGAGGTGGCAATCTTGCAAAAGGTCTTACCACCACCAGAGGTTTTTATCTTGTCCATGCGATTCATACTGTTTAGGGAGATGGTAACATAGATATGCTCTATTAAACCGATAATTGAGGCTAGGCTTTATTGATGACGACGCATGTTCTTAATTGCTACAAATGATACAATCAAGTATCGCACTATAAACAGTCACTTTCAATTTGCTGATCTTGTTCGCACTGTACCGCTGTCCAGGTAAAACTGACCACGGGTCGGTAAAGGCTCCTCTTATATACCTACCCCAGTCCAAGAATATTCCAGAATGCCTTCTGGAATGATTCAAGTACCACGTACTTCGGCCGAGGATGTTCTTAAGTATTAGTTGCAGGAAGGTTCTAGTTATGCTATCTCATTCACAATTGCAATATTTCTTTCACACGCTTCTGGATGGTTCTCACTATCGCTGCCTCTTTCTGAAGAAGAGTGGCATAGCATGTTTCAGGCGCCTGAAAACGGGTGTCAGAAGCTGGTGCTTATTCCAATTTGTTTTAGCTCATCATAGAAATTCGTAACTATACCTACTGTTGATGTTATACTTAGTAGCTCTTACTGTCACGTAACGTAATAGCTAATAGAGGCGTAGTACTGATTTATAATTTACCCTAGCGAAGTGATGACTATTAAAAAATATTCATCGTAAATTTAGTACAATAACGTGCAGAATTTGTCAGCAGCTCGGAGAAGTTCACGTCGGAATTTATGAGCATTTCTCAATATCCACATAGCGCGGTGTGGCGAGCGCCGGCGCCGCGCCGCCGCGCGCGCCCTCTCTCGCCCTCTCTTTGTCGTCGTGGAATCCTCCCCGCCCCACCTAGACACAAACTGCGGACTTATTTGAATTCCCATTGTTATTCAGAATTCCATAACGAAAGATGAACGTAATTCAGGCTGAAAGAATTTACAACCCGGTAAGCGATATAGCCCATATGTGTATACCTGTACATTATAACGTAGGGTGTCTTTTTTATGTCATGGAGAAGGCAAAAAGGATCAGTGACCCATAGACATTTGAATTCTCAAGACTAAAATCTTAAGACTGCAATCCTAATACGGCAAATGCGTTGCCAACCCTAAAGACTAAGATGACTCGATGCTAGTAATTTCACCGGTTGTCGTATCCCCACAACGGAACACAACAATGTGAACACTGCTGCTCAGCGGTAGGTTGAAGGATACGATGGTGATAGCAATCCGGACGGACCCTGCACAAGGTCCTACCACCACTATCTTGTGGAAAGTTTTAATTTGAAATTGGTCCCCTCGGAGTTTGCACAGCCTTGTTTAGCAAAGAGAAACGCGAGCGACTCCAAACAACAGCTGCATCTAATATGAACTATAAATATAAGTTAGACATCGCAGTCGCGTTTATGTCCAACAAAGTACAGGAGTGTTTATTTTTGCCCCGCAACAAGGTAACCCGTTTTATGTTCAGCGAGGAGTAATAACGCTCTCGCCAAACTTGTATCGCGTAAGAGCAAAGTTTGTTGCTTACTCATAAAATGTTTACAAACTTGCTTGCATGTAGTTTTTGTAAGCACAGAAAATCTAAATAATAATACTAAGGTACTGCTGCAGCTGTAATATGTAACTTAATTTTCGCAACCCACCCCCTTCTTCTGCCTAAACCACAGATTATAAATCACTTACTCGTATAATAAAATTAGGATCGACATTTTTACAGCCACGATTAATTAGGGTCGACTAACTAACGAGTAGAGTTAACCAAGTTTATCGTGCAACGTGCAAGTGATTTGCGGGAAACTCATCCTCACTCTCGAAGTAAAAGTTTCGCTATAAGTAAAATGGTTGAACTCGTTTATCATTTTCTCCCCGCGAGGTAACATTTTTTGGACAAAAAATATCCAACGTGCCAATTTTGGACGCGGACTATCTTTGTGCTATATTACATCAATCAGCTATTCATGTATGATTAAAAAACAAAACAAAATATATACACATTTACTCTAAAAGCTTATTATAATCCAAAATACCACTCTCTATTTAACATTCAAGGCCTGTATTTCACTTTGTTTTAATCCGTCTTAATTATAATACCGTATTGTTTTTTTACGATATCCCTTTTACTGTCAAGTAAATTAGAGTTGTAATATCTTTAATAATGCCGTTGTTTAGTCATTGTTACTTTATCCTTGAAAATACGATAGCGAAAGCTTTAAAATACAGTAGGATAAAGGCTCAGAACAAAATAAATTATTTATATATAATGTTTTTTTTTAAATAAATTATATGCTTTTTTAAAATTTTATATCGAATTCATTGAAATCGCTTTACTGTGCATTTCCAAAATTGTCGCTTGAATGGTTTTGCCTTTCAACCGTCATTATACCTAGATGACGTGAGTCACGTGAGCGATAGTCGTGTGCCGATGTCGTAGCCCCGTGCGCCGTGCGCCGTGCAATCCCCATGGGCGTAGCTATGGCGGCGTAGAGTGCAGCCCAAGTGCTACGACCGCACATAAAATGAAATCGAGACTACGGGCTGGCTACGACATTGCGCGACGGCTGCAACGGCGGTGACACGCTTAGATATAAATAATTATGAAGAAACATGCTACGAGATACCGCGGCGGATTATTTATTTCATTAAAAATTACACGATTTTTTTTATCGAGCCAAACTACACAGCAGTTTGTCGGCACTTTAGTTCTTTAATTCGATATATAACATTAATGTACACTCAAAATTAAACTGATGACTTTAATGGTGCATGTAAGTACAAAATAATAATACGTAACTTGACTACTTAGATTACTTTATAATTTTGACTCAAGAAATCCATTTTTTTTCGGACAGATTGGTATTTACAAACTATAATTACTCTACAATACGAGTATAAATAATGTGAAGAAGTCCTTGAGTAATTTTCGAGGTGTGTTTGAAATATTTTATATTGGTGTGCAATAGTAAATAAAAAGTAAAACATAAAAGTGGGTAGATTTCTTTGCATTTTTTCCGCCGCCCAATTACATTAGATAGGGTCGTCACGTTACTGCCTATTAAATTTAATTTAACTGTTTGTAACAGCAGCTTAATGTTTGCGCGCGCAATCAGCCAAAAGTGAATCTTAAAGCGCAGTTGATAAAGTAATTCGTAGTCAGTCGAGTACTAATTACTTTATTAGAAATTAAATCATTCAACACATTTCAAGTAAATTTTGTCTTAAGATAGCTCGATGGCTCCGTAGGAAATATATGGATCGCGTGGCGCTTTGCGTCTGGGACCGCAATTAACTTGTAATGATTCATTTTAAACGACTGTTGGGAAACGGCCTCGTCAATCTTGTTTAGATTAATATCTGTTCATGAGTCTAATTTTAAAGGCATTATTAGTTTTTTTTTTACATTATAATTATGCTCTTTTATAATATATAACGGCACGTCACCGCGTCTATCTGTAAAATTTTGATGGTGTTTTAATCATTATTTAGAGCAAGACAGAAAAACAGGTTTTCCTAAGACAGGTTTAAAACTATGGATCGCTAGATATAATTACAAATAGGTTAATTCCAAAGGCAGAATAAAACGAAACGTTTGTTCAACTTCCACACCGCCGCGAGAGAAATGTAACAAAGTCAGAATGTATTGAATAAATTAGGCTAATTGCCTTTTTATTTCAGAATTTTAATATTGAGTTTCGCGAAGTAGCATCTCGTGGCTGTCTTATTAATTTATTCGGTAACCGACAAGGTTTTGCAATTTTCTATTCAATTCGGCTTTCGTTGTTAAATTAGATATTGTAATTTAAGTCAATTTCGCGGTTTTAACGACCGCGGTACTTAATTGTGTTTACCTTGGTGTTGGTTTGGCAAATTAGTGGCTTTAACAATTAGTGTTTATTACTGAAGCTCTCACAGCCCACTCTGGAGCTTTCAGGACGTTTACGCCCCACGGACCCCACCGTGGATCTGAAACAATGTGGAGATCCGTATCCGTGCGGTATTATATTATACTATATCTACAACTACTACATAACAATGTGATGGAGACAGACCTAGTGTCCAATTACCGTGAATGGCGACGGGGTTAGCAAACCCAGTGATACCGCGTTCGATTTAAAGACCGAGTAAATAAAAAGTTCCTGAGTCTTGGATATTCTTTATATATTTTAGTATGTATTTTTAGGGTGTGCTTGAGTGGTTTATTTGTGTGTGTTTCAGTCACGAAGCTGGGCCCGCGGCAGTCCGAGCCGGCGCCCGAGCCCGCGCCGGCGCCGGCGCCCGCGCCGCCGCCGCCAGCCGCAGCCGCGGCCAAGACGGAACGGTACCTACTTCATTATCTCGAACCAAACCAAAAGTGTAACTTAGCAATCAGAGGAACTTTCTTTGATCAAAAATGAAACGTACCACGATGCCCAGTAGATTTCCAGTTATTCCGTTACTTATCACAATATTTGTTTTCGGTCCTACGCATCTAGTAATTTTTTGTTATGCTTCCCGCGTGCCGTACCTATTGGGTGGGCATGCTGCACGGAACAAATATGTACGGAAAAATTCTGTACATAATCGACGAACGTTCCATCGCATCTTCAACGGAATGTGAATGGAACTCTACTGCAAACTTTCAGCTAAAATGCATTTTGTTGTTAGTAGATACTATAACGATAAGAGACAGTTTGGCTAACACATTTTTATATTCTTGGGATAGGAACGTTATGCGTTCTGTTGAAACCTTGAATGATGAGTATTACAAACGTAAACTGATAAAATAATTGATTTTAAAATCAATCCGATTACAAATAACGATGATAAACGATTAATTTTATAACATGTTGGTATAGATAGATTCTTTAACTGCAGGGCCTTCAAAATCAATCGGAACAAAGCCCCTGTAATGTAACCAATATTAATAATATTTTGAGCCCACGAAATACATATCCTGTCACGTTCCCAAAAAAGCGCAAGTTTGAAAAAGTAGCTGCATGTAGTTGATAATGGATGGTGACGGCGGTGAGTTGGTGTTTACAGCGAGGCGGGCAAGGCGCCGTCGCGCGTGGGCGCGTGCCGCGTGTGCCTGAAGGCGCTGAAGCCGGGCGAGGTGTTCCACACCTGCAACGGCTGCCAGCACCGCGTGTGCGAGGACTGCTCCTCATACTCCAAGCCCTCCGACAATGAGGAAGCGGTGAGGTCATCTTTATCAACTCAACTGTAATACTCCCCTACACCCCAACTGTAAACTACCCCATCAAGTTTACTTTGGGAAGCTTTGAATACGAGTGTGAGAATTTTGTTAACAGAAAACGCCCAGAGCGACGAGCCTTGTCAATCCTGTATGTATCCGCACTATCCGCGTCTGTCTGAAGAATTCGATCAACATATTTCATTGAGAGATTTGTTGTTGACGGGCCTAATACAGAGTAATCTTGAAGGATTACTACGAAGCACTAAATTCGAACTCGCTCACTCCCCGTCATTTGAAACAAAATCGAGAGAAAATAAAGTAACTTCTAATTTCGATTTTCAAAATTACTCTGTACCCTTAGCCGTTGGTATTGTTTATGTCTACTAGGTATATTGCAATGGCTTCCAGAATAAAATTTGGTTACTTTTGACTTCAGGGTAATACAGGGTAGGTACGATCACCATACAGACGAAGATAACTGTTGGTGTACCTACCTACCCCTACTGCAATGTTCGGAAGACCCGCACTGACCCGCACTGACCCGCACTGATACATTCGTAGGTTACATTTCATTATGACGCGTATGACCTTCTATATCAACCCTCAAGACCTACAAAATGCTGAAACTAGGTAAAACGTTTTGTTAACAAAGGAGCTTTGAAACGGATCAATCCATTATTTCGATAACAAAACCTTGTTCCTTCAGGATGTGTTACGAATTAAAATTATTGACTATGTACGAAACATTTTTGCCTGAGGTTTACATTGTAAAAAATTGTAAATACTCCATGTAGGCGCCGTAGTATCACAAAATTTCTTGCTCCTTTACAGAATACTGAAATAAAATTTTATGTAACATAAAAGAGCCTTCCAAGAGATTGTAAAGTAGAATAAAAATATTTTTCAGTTAGATTTCCTTTCCGTAAACTTTTCCCTTGTCAAAACTTTTATGAGGGTAACCAGTTTTTAAATTAGAAAACCTTTTATGGGGCAATGGTTTTGGGCCTAATGTCGATTATCCTTGGTTTCTTTTTAAGACTTTAAAAGAGGTTTAAGTTTTGTTATTTTACTAAATGTACAATAATTTGCAATGTTTAATGTGCATTATTAAACCACTTTTTGACTAGCCATTTGTTTATCCCCAAGTAAAAACTAAGTACATAAAGTAATGGCGAATAATTTGGAAAACCGCGGATATTAGACAACCGCTGATATCAAAGTCAGCCTGATACAGTTGATCAGTTGTAGAAAATTTAACACTTTTCCTTTAAAGCGAATTACAATGTTTGGGTGGCAGAATTCCTGGCGCTGCTCGGTTTGCCGGCGCAAGGCGGCGCCGCGACTACCACCCGCGGCGCAAGACAGCACGGACTCGCTGCTGGACGTGCCCATGCTGGACGCGCTGCAGCGGCGGCACTCGGAGGCGCGGCTCGGCGGCGCGGGCGCGGGCGCCGGCCTGGCGCCGCCGCGCTCCCCCGAACTGCGCCGACACTCCGACGTCTCGCCCGCCTCGCTCAAAGAACTAGAAAAGGTAATATTTGTAACCATAAATGCTAGGTTCACTTGGCTAAGAGTGGTAAGATTAAAATAGACCACTAGAAAGATTGAGTGTCGGTACGCTTTTGAACTGTGGAAATAATTGAGGTATACTCGTAGCTGTTCAGTGAAATTTGTTCCTTAATTATTTGAGTTAGGTATAATAAAGTTGCGTGAGTTGACAGGCAAAATTATATATTAATAAATAGTTATTAACTAGGAACGGGCTAGTAGCCGGGTAAATAATATTTAAAATTTTGTACGTAGCTGTATATAAACAAATTGTTTGGTACGACTCTCTTTACGCCCCGAAAATAAATCGTATCAAAAACTTTGTTAACTTGCTTTTATAGCGGGCAATCTCATTCGGTTGGTTCCAGTTTATATTACACCCGTCAAAAAGATTTATATTCCCCCTTAAACATGGCGCGACATGCGGTAAAGTTAATAAACTCCAGTATTGTACAAATTGCCTGTTTGCGTCATAATTTCCGCGTCGAACATGTGTGCCATGGGAGCGGCCTACTCCTAAGGCTAGGCCTGTTTGTCGCAAGTGTTATAAGTATTCTACTGGACATGCAACCTTATTGCTAACTGAAGAGGGTTGAATGTGGTAATTTTTAAAAATTCGGATTCTTTTGACTTCAGGGTAATACAGGTAACTGTTGGTGTAGGTACCTACCTACCTACTACAATGTTCGAAAGACCCGCACTGTTAAATACATTCGTAGGTAGTTACATTTCATTATTACGCGTACTCCCACCTTCTATATCAACCCTCACGACCTACAACACAATAGTGATAAAATATATTTCGTCGGAAATGGGAGAGATAAAATGTCATGTGTCGGGGCTTTTCCAATGCCCTCGAGGTGACATAATTTCATCTCCGCAATAATTTACCTTCGTTTGTGTCTATCATCGTAACCTCCGTCAATCGTCTGTCATAATCAAAACTTTTGTGGGAACGAATAAACAAGTCACGGCTGCTCTTTTTATAGAATTTGTTTTAAACTAACGCCGAAAATAAAAACAAAGAAAAACATTCTTTGGTAATTAATGTAAAAAAGACGTCCGAATAACAACCCTTTAAAATTTTATTGACTATTTGAAACTGAAACTAAACTACTAATCCTGAACTTTAAACATGCTTTGTTTCAACTCTAAGATTAAGGTGCATGCATAACGCTATAAATAAATAACCTCTCCGTTTTTTCAAGTCTGTTAGAAATAACTTTGATAGGGTTTGTTTATAATTATTAATTACTAATGCACATCCTGACCAGCCAGCCACTCGATTTTAAAACCACAATAGGCTGTCCACTAAGGCTGTTCACAAAGGGTGTTCACAATAAAAAAAAATTGACTTGCCAACAGCCAAGTAAACTGCATATTTTACACAGTTGTGTTCAATTTGAGCTTAAAATAATTTTAAGGCAGTTAAAACGATAATGGCATTCGAAACATTTCGCCGCGCTTTTGACGCCAACATTTCTAACGTAAAATCCTCACGTTCTCGTTTACTGCGTCTCTTAATCCAGAAAAAGACATACTGTGTGACAAACAAATGACAAAGAGCCCGTTGGGCTAGCCCGTTAGGCGAACACTGCATTTTTACACTGCAGTTTTTGTTAATCGCAAAGATCTTTGTGCGAAAGGGTCCATTAACACATCGACTGCCAGGCGATTTACATACAAACCGAACTGACGAGTATTAGTTAGTGGAAACTTTACGCTCAGACGAGCCGATTATTAAGTCATATCAATCACGTCACGTACAAAAATGTAGTCCGTATGAGTGCAAACATACGCGTTCACTGCTCCCATTTGTTTTTTGTGGTTTTGACGAATGTTTCAATATGCAAGGCTAACTCTTCCGTAACTGACTGACCGATTGACAGCCAACGCACAGCCTAAACCGCTGAACCTAGGGACTTTAAATTTAGTATGAATATTCCTCGGGTGTCCTAGGCGCGAAATATGAAACGAAATTTCAAAAACGACACCCAACGGGAGTAAATCGGGAAGTAGCGGGAAACTAATTCGTCGGAATTAGTCGAATCGCGAGCGTCTTCTAGCAAGAAACATAGGGTGCGTCATACTTTTAACCAATCAGGGGGGTTATTATGACGTAGCTATGCCAGTTAATTTTATGCTGAGAGAAAAGGACTTCTTCTCCGCAATGATGGTCTTGTCCGAAGAGCTGGTAGATTCACTCAATGTTACTGACGTAAGAGCCCTCATGTGGTCTATTTACTGAATAAATATTTTGAATTTTGGACTTAGGACAGAGCTATATAACTGCTAAAGCTCTGTCCTATACGGTCGCCGTAAAATGAACGGTATAGCTATGTCATAATAACCCATCAGGTTTCTGTTTTCAAATTGTGAATTAAAACGGAAATATGTATGAGTAACCACGCTGCCGTTGCGGCAGTTAAAGGGCGGTGGCACTGCGACGCCGGCGAACGAGTCGCGGCGGCCGAGCATGGCGACGCCCGCGCGGCGGCGCTCCGTGCGCGCGCCGGCCGCGCGCCAGCGCTCCGTCGACGACGACAAGCAGGACTCGCCCGCGCACGCCGCGCTCGTCGCCCCGCCCCCCATGTCCAGGAGGTAACTAAACGTTCACTTAACCTACTTTATGAAGATAACAAAATATTTTTAGGGTATTTACACAAGTCGGATAAAGGTACAGTGTATTTTTTAATTAATAATAATAGTAATAAATAACATATTGTACATAAATACACATCAAGGTCAGTGGACATAAATATGAAATATGTGATATTTCGTAAAATTTTAAAACAAAGTTTTATGCTGTATCACCTATGATTTCGGATTTCTCCAAACTATCCCAGTTAAAAAACGGACTATACATATATATTCTTTATTTTTTAACTTATAAATAAAACTAGTTTCTGAAAACATTAAAAAGTTTATCATTTGTTTTGTTATGTTGTTTTTCATATTTTTAACAGTATTTGCTGCTTAAATGTAGGCATAAGCCGGGTAAGCCGCGAAGCGCCTCGTCACTGGAGTAGACATAATCGTGTTAATGGCGCGGAAAGGTACGAATGCAATTTCCTCTTTCAGCGACGAGACTTCAATAATAATATCAACCAATAGCTGTCGCCCGCCTTGAAAATCCGATATAATTTGTTGCATTTCTACTTTCGCGATGCCGCCTCATAACATAATAGACTGAAAGTATTTGAATTTACGTATAAAATCTAGACTTAAACGTAAGATAACTGTCGCGAGTTAAAGTCATTAATTAGGTTGATTACACACTATATTACCACTATATTTCGCAGTTATTGATTAAAAATTATCCTAGTAATTGTCATGTTAGGTTTACAGATGGAATTGTGGTTAAACTGTTGCATATTTAATGTTTGAGATGCAATGTTGAGTGTGTTGTTTCAGGGCGTCGGCGGTGGACGTGGTGGGCAGCGCGGGCGCAGGGTCGCGGCGCGGCTCCTTCCGCGTCGAGGACACGAGCGAGAGCACGCCGTCCATCACCGGCCTGGCCGTCGACGAGGACCGCCCCATCCGCCGCCGCGGCAGTCAGCTGTGAGTCACCGATACTAACTAAGTACCCGCTTAGTAAAACTTAACGTGACGTTAACTTTTACGTAGTGGTGCCGATGTATCAGCCGTTTTACTTTCCATTAAATCGTGCCAAGTCTTGGAATTAAACGACGTTGGTTAAGATTTAACTGTGTTATTCATTGACTCTTCGTATTGCCTCTTTAAAATCGAACCAAACCGATTTGTCTTTGAACTCTGCTTGTCACGAGTCAGTGCTTTATTTGTAATCTCGAGTGAACTTCGTCTTGATTGATCTTTTAATAGTCGTGTAAAAGTATCATCAAATTTTTAATAAGAACTCCTAAACTAAATAATTAACACATTGAAATGTTAAAACTAAGCTGTAAAAAAGGGCTCTTTTTACGTTATTTCTTTGATATTTACTTCAAGTTCTGGGACAGCCTGTATATGTAAAGATAAAAAGTAGACCGAGATTTCAATAGCTTCCCACAAACTAAAAATATAGACCCAGCACTAAACCTAAACATGCACAAATGCAAGTTGGGGCGAAAAGAGGAAAATGACTGTGAGTAAACAAACCACAATTATATCGCAGCCCGGATATAGCAGCATTGCAACAGAGAACAGGCGCGCTCAGCGCAATGGCCGCTCTATCTCGCACGTCGGACTCCGCCGATGCCCCCGCTCCGTCAGCCGTGGCCGCCGCGGCCGCCGCCGCCGCCGCCGCCGCCCGGCAGATGTCGGTGGACGCCGAGGCCATCAAGATCGTCATACACGACGTGGACGACAGCACGACGCCACGACGAGTCGCCTTGCGCCGCGATCCAAATGACAAAGGACATCGATGTGAGCTTTATTCACTTAAGTATCCCAACATCGATGCAAACATTAAGCTTGCTTAACTTACCTACTTAGTTTTTCAACGTTTCAGCTTCTGTAGGTTTTTTTATGTGCCTAGCTCGAGGGTTCGGTATGCGCGTTGTGGGCGGAAAGCCGGACGCCAGCGGGCGCCGCGAAGCCGTCATCGTGTGGACGGTGCCGGGCGGGCCCGCTGACATGGCGGGCTTGCAACAAGGTGACAAGGTACTGTATACATGTTGATAATAGGTAAAAGTGGTAAAACACCATGAGCAGGTACTCCAGTGATGGGCAATAATTATGATAATATGATGGTTAAAGACAAGTTTATTTGTAATGAAAACTATAACAAATAAACTCAATTTTGTTTTCATTAGTATCTTGATGACCTACTCCATTCTAACAATAAGTCTATGCCTCGAAGGTCGATCATTATAAGGTGGACACTTGGACGCTTTCATCGTCTGCGGAACTCAGGAGATGAACGAGCTTTACCAATGAGTCAGTGTGGTCGTCCTATGGCGTAATGTAGGGCCACCTTACGAAGGTCGAGCTAACCGAGGTAAATGTGTGCAGGTGTTAGAATGGGGCGGCGTGCCGCTGACAGAGCGCAGCTTCGAGGAGGTGTGCGCGGTGCTGGAGCGCGGCGGCGACAGCGTCGAGCTGCTGGTGGAGCCGGCGCCGCCGCAGGACGAGCCCGCGCCCGCGCACTCGTCCCAGCACCACCACGCCCTGCACGGTACCTACTACACTCGCACACTAATCCTCTACAACACCATAAACCCTCTGCACCATTCACACCACACTACTCTTCTTAAAATTAACTTGAAGATACTCAACACCTCACGCCACTGTACTATTTTATACTCATAATTTTAAAAGGCACCCAATCTCAGAAAATTTGAATCCACTAAATAAATAGATTAGTACAGCTACTTTTTTGGTAATTGTGTCACGGTTAGTGCATTTGAAGTCATTATAATTACGAGTAGGGCCTAATTATCTCATTATAATGCGCACTAACTTTTCTTTATTCAATAAATCACAAGCAAAGGATTCTAGATATGGCATTAGCAATTAAGTATTTTGTCACGAAATAATTACCGCAGCGCATGCTTCTTGACATATATTTAATTAATACTTACTTCGGTTTCTTACTGACTTTCCTATTATCGTTTATCTACTTCATGGTTTTCCAATACTTTAAGTTTTCCTTAACACAGTCTTCGTTTTCTATGTTTTTGATAATTAGTTGCATTTCCGTGCTTTTTCAGTCTCTTCTGACCTCTACTCTGATCTGATCTTCGCTACACGGTAGTATTTCGGGTACAATTTGAAAAGCACTTATAAAAGGAACATTACCAATGTGTGTGTTTATGCAGCTAAAGTAGTGGTGTAATGCACATTGTTTTGGTTCACAGAACCGGAAACCGACAAATCACCATCGTCGCCGACCCGAAGGAAATTGCCGAAAACCCCGGTATAATACCCATAGGCTTTAATTGTTACGATATGTGTTGTGAACCCATGAGACATTGAGCCGTTCCGCTCGTTCCTTCATGTACTCTAGTAGAGACTGTCACTTGGTGCCTACTCCTCTGCGCTTCTCGGATCACTCATCAAAACGTCTCCGGTCATGGTCTACCCGAATATCCTGTATATCTATGTCTAAGGTTAATGGGTCATCAGCGCGCTATACTGCACATTGTGTCGTTAACACTATACGAATAGAGGGTGCTCGGCGCGACGCGATGATCCAATAACTGCGATCGTAACTGATCCATGATTGATTCGTGTTGTTGTAGTTCTGTGGGGGGAGGGCGTGTCGGACGAGGCGTTGCCCGTCTTGTTGTGCCATGTAATGTGGGGAGTCGTACGCGACTTGTCTGCAGCCACTGTTCCTTTACTATGTTCTGTATCCAAGTTGACTCCCGAGGCAGTAGTTGTAATTGTTTTATTATTCAGGATCGTAAGTGTTACCGAACGATGTGATAGCTTTCGGATTCATAATGGATACAGATATGAAGTGCAGGGGTTGACTTCGTTGCTCTGCTGTGATACTGTAGCAAACATCTTCCACGTTAGCCTAGTTGTAAGAGATTAGTGTTTCTATCTGCGACTGTAGAAGTACTTTAATTATATTACCCTTTTCCTGTTTAAGAAAAGGGATACTCTGTTTGTTTATTCGAATGAAGTATAATTATATACATACATACATTGAATCTTTATTTGTTATCTGTATTCGTTATCGTTTACATTATAACATTTTTAACCCTAAACGAAGTTTGTGAAAAAATACTACCTACTTATTTTCAGATTTTTAATTTTTCTATCACCTGACCAATATCGTAAATATCTCACTGGAGCCGGACGGAATTGAATGTAGGGAATGACCGGCAAAATTACAAACATAGACGAATCGCGGTCATGACTATGTAAGTGTAGACAGACGCTCACCCGTTGATTTGTTCAGTGGTAGATTAGGGGATTCGTCCCGGTAACGATTTACGCCAATAGGTTCTCATGGTTGACGTTAGTATGATTGTGAACCAACACCTAGAGTAGGTGCGAATTCAGCCCTAGAAAAGCTAGAGTTGCTGCCGCTTAAGCTTAATCAAAGCGAACACATTCACTTTCAAGTCATATCCGACAGTGACAAACAGAACACGTTAAAGAATCAGTAAATTCAAAAGAATAATTGTGATACATTTAACTGGAGAGGATATGATATAAGCAAAGGCAGCCGCCTCAGGATAGATGACGCGGGCGGGGCAACGCCGCGACGCGGAGCGCAGCGCGAGGTGAGCCCGGCCCCAGCCGCTCGCTACTGTTGTGTTGTCTCCGACCTGCATCCACGACGCCGCACTCCTGTTTGTACCGTCATGTCTTGCGCATCGAGTTTGTCCGAGTCTTGCTGTTGACTTAGCGTAGTGTAATGCCGCACTTGCGTCGCGAGACGCCCGCAGCGACTAGTCTCGTAGCAGCTTGGAGTGGCGGCCGCACGGTCCACGTCACGCACTCGCCGGAACCCCTTGCGGACAGGCGCGCGCCGCCGGCGACGCTTCTGTACCGTCCAGCGCCGACACAGCGACACGTTGTACATACCGCTCAGTAGTTGATTGTCACGGCTCATTCCTTGCCATCTGAGAACTGCATGAAGTGGCACACTCTGGATATGTGCATTCATCTAGTACAGAGCACAGTAAAAACGTGAAACTGTTGTGTGATACGTTATTTATAATGACTATTTATATTATATAAAATAAGACAAATAATTCGATGTTTGTACAACGTTTGTATTCCATTGCATTTAATGTGTATCTCATTTAACCGCTTTAAAAATAACATTTTATATCATACAGTTACATTGCCCTCGATGAACACAAAATTACCCACCAGTTACAGTAACCATCTACAATACATTAGGACGGATAACGGCACCTCTGTCGCCATGACATATGCATACAATTTGAAAGTTAAGAAGTAAGTGCTCATCACTCGATAAAGGTAGCTACTGCTATAAGTAAAGGTAACGAACGCCTGTATAGCATTAAACATAGCGCTGCAAACCCTGCCTCGTTTTGTATTAAATTGGATAATGTAGGTTAAACTTGCTTCCGAATGCAAATATAATATAAACTTTATAGGAGTTCATCTAGGCACTCTCCAAATTAGATGTAGTACCTCGAACAATCGCTGAACTAGTCAAAATTGTAATTAGCCCAAGTGAAGCTTAGCGCTACATAGAAGCCCCTCTTACACGCATAGACCCAACAATATTACTTACTTAGCTTTTAAAGAAAGGTAACTATATCGTACTTAGGCGACGAAATGACGCATAAATTAGGAATATGCATTTCGTTCATTCGTTTCGAATAATACATACATTTTCTATTATTATTATTAGGTACTTTTAGGAATATGCAGCTTATGAATCCGATTCAGCATGACAACAGCTTTCTGCATGGCGGATGAGATCGTCCGATTTTATTCATTATTCATTACTTTGTGTTAAAATAGTAATGCCTCAGCTCGAAGCATGTTAATTTAATAAAATATTTTGCAAGTGAGATTAATTAAATATGTTTATTATCTGCAAGTTACAAGACCACTTTGATCGCGGTGTGAATGCTATGGATCGCAAAAATTGATTAAAGTTTTGTGTCTTCTGACAGAGTTTTGGTACAATAGCTGATCGTTGCTGCATGTTACTGATCAAGTACTATGCATTCCCCAACTTAACTGTGGCAGGACTGATTTAGATATTGCATTTTAGGTCTTGGATAAGAACTTTTTACATCCCTTTTAAAACAGTTTATTTCAATTAATTTATTATTTCTAAAGTCTCCTGTCGCATAATGTTTTGTAGCTGTGTGTCTATCATTAAACGTACTTAGTCATTTGACAAAGCGCACATAGTTTAACTAATGGCCACGAAGAGCGATTAAGTAAATTCATTACATTGGTGCGGCACCCATCAAATTTTACCTCAACATGCGAAATAAACTCAAGGATTTATCTGCTCTTCAATAATAAGTGCGAAATATCCTGATCCTAAAGCGCTCGGTCAAATGTATATACGTCTATAGTGGCTAATCGGTTTCTCCACGTTTCAACTAATGGTGGTATGTAGGAGCAGGAGCGGGCGGAGCGCGCGCGCGAGCGGCCGCCGCCGGCGCGCGCGCAGCTGCAGGTGTGGTTCGACAGCGAGCTGCGCAAGCTCGTGGTGCTGCTGATCGCCGCCGACGACCTGCCGCCGCGGGACCACACGCTCGGCTACGGCGACGAGCCCGAGGCCTTCGCTAGGATACGTCTGCTGCCATCTCTGTAAGATGCGCATCATCTCTTTCTTACCTTTTATGGAACTAGCAGGCTATATTATTCTATGGTTTAGAATTAAATACGGGTACTAGGTTTAGGTATAGTTCAGAAAATATGAATTGGCCGTCTGTAATCTTCACTAAGATCTTTTTGTTAATATTAAACAAAATGTAATCGTAAAACTGCCCTCGTTTTTCAAACAGCACACTGGGTTGAAATGTTAAGGTAAGGGTCAAGGCTAGGTCCGGTAAGTCTTAACGCAGAAAAAAAGATCTCAAAGTAGATATAAGATAACAGACCGCCAAATGATATTTCCTAAACGATCTTTTCCATTGCAACTCAATTAATACATATTTCAAATGTATAAGTGGAGCCATATTTATTTTTTCTGATCAGTCTATAGGCACATTTCTCACTCAAAAAGGTAAACTGCTAACCTTTAATGGCCCACTGTCTAATATCATATGGTCATTACGATGTCATTCATTCATGTGGCGTTTAGTAAAACTTCATTTATTCATCTTCGTGTTTTTGCACTAAGAGTAGTTTGGACCTGTTTTTTAGAGCTTCAATTATACATACCACCACAAATTACTATAAGATATTTTTTTAATGATCCAACTAGTTAGTTTTTTCTGGTATTTCTAGTGAAACCTGCCCCCCGGTGGAGACAGACCCGGCGTCAGCTTCCTGCAGTCCAGTGTGGAATGCCACCTTAGGCTTCGGTGGGTTGACGGCCGACTTGCTCGCTGGCCGCGCGTTGGAACTTACTCTGTGGGACGCTTGTCCTGGAATCGATCCAGTGCTTCTTGCAGAATGCACGGTAAAAAAATATACATTAAAAACATTGAGTTAGAGTGTAAATTAATGTCAGTATCTAACTAGAAGAAAAAATGCTCTTCAAATCATAAATATCAAGATAACCTTGGCAAGCCAAACAAAATACTGCTAGTCAAAATCTCCCATGGCATTCAACATACTTCAGTCTGATTAGGTTTAACATAAATTCACAGATGGACCTGGAGAAGGCCTTCGCTGAAGAGCGCGCGGTGTGGTGGACGCTGGAGGATCGCGGCGCGAGGTCTGCCAACGCTTCCCCGCGCGGTTCTCTCACAGGTGCGCGCGCGCTGCGTCGCGGCGACTTTGCCTCGCAACGCTCTGTATCAGGTACAATAGGTACACGATAGTTTTCGCTGAGAGAAAAACTGTGTAGGTGAATGTTTGTTCAGAATCGATTAGCAGTAGTAAACGCTTTAGCTATGCTTAGAATATTGACGATTACCAAATGCCGTCAATTAGCTATGTAGGTAAATCAAGAAATTAGAGCTTGATGCTTAGGTGCTGCAGACATTTACATCATTAAACTGAAAAGAGATTTCGTTAACATTCCAGATGATGTGGATTCCATCGGCGAGTGCGCCTCGCTTCTCCACCCTGACCACGCGTGGGTGGGGGGCTCCCGGCGAGGATCCTCGCAGTCTGAAACCCTGGAGGTCGAGGTCTACCAGCTCGGAAAGGACTTCTCACGCTCTCTACCAGGTTCCCGGCGATCGTCGTTCCAGCAGCAGGAAAAGGGTGAGTGATACAAGGACAGGCTTAACTTTGTCAAATATGTGTTTATTTCTTAATTTTGATTCCATTTTCGGGCGTATCGCTACTACTGCACTACTCTTTCGTTGTCATAAAAAGACGGAGCTGCATTGCATACACGTCATAAATGTTTTGCACGAAAATGCGCATATAACACGTTAAATGTTATCATATTCATCAAACACATACATTGCATACCACGTAGCAAATAAGTAAAGTACCTATTTAGAACTTTAGAAGCTTTTTCTAAACACACTTACAGTCACATGGTTAAAAATAGGAGTCGTAAGTATGATGCGTGTTCAAGAAGTGGTGAGTAGGCAGGCAGTACTGAAGAATGTGTGGGCGGCTGGTTTGTAGAAGCGGCGGAGGCGGGCAGCGGCGGGGGGCCGTCGCGGCGCAGCGAGCGGCGGCGCTCGTCGTGCGTGCGCCGCGACCCCGACGACATCCTGCGCTCGCTGCGCGCCGTCAAGGGCGAGCTGGGCCGCACGCTCTCGCTCTCCGGCTCCACCGCCCGGCGTAAGTACCTCTCCACACCTCAAACATTGCGACGATGTCAACACTCATTTACATCATTATGGTCATCATCGTTTACAGATTTGTTAATTGGTTTATATTTATGAGATAGGAACCGAGCCATTATGGATTGTAAGTATTTAGAACCTAAACATTTGTTTACTGATTTTTATTTCTTACTTCAGAAATCGTTAATAATGAGAAATATTTTGATTTATTTAAATTATTTTACATTTTTATTCGCACTTTTGATTTCAATCACGACCCTGGTGCCCAAATGCCCAGAGCACCCCCTTCTCGAACACTACCCGCTTTAACGGCAAACGCCGATAGTAACATCAATCACACGTCCCGATCCTCCCCAACCACCATAAGTTAATGCAAAATTGTGGGAAGTACTGACTTGTACTGTGTTGTGCTTGTTTGGTCAGCAGCGACGGACCGCTAGCACCTCGGTAAGCGACCCCAGCCGTCGGCGGCCGCGCCTGCTCCCGTCCAGGGTTTGTTCGCGCGGTGTCGGTGTTCGCGTTCCCTTGTGACGTCTGTCGGCCGCCCGCCCCCGCACCCCGGCGCCCGCGGTGGCGGGGTGCGCCGGGCACGTAGTGTAGCATGGGTCATAGCTTGCGCGGCGGCCGCGCGCACGTGCGCACGCACCGTTGAATGTGGCTGCGCCCGACGCTTCTCATCACTTCACTGTGTCTGTACTGTACTGTCCTGACGCATGCCCGGCGCATGCCGCGGCCGATCACGCTCACTTCATCTGTTTCTGTGTACCGTCTGTTCGGCTGACATTCATCTCGATGGCATTGTGTCGCCTAGGATGTTTCGGGCTTTATACCTAACTCTGCAAATGTCACTCATTGTTCAGATACGCATTCTATTAGTTTTCTTGTACATACATAATTATTATCTTATCCTTAGGTTGTAGATGGAAATTAAACCGTTTTTTTAAGAATGCGTTATATTTAATTTTGGACGAGCGAATGAACGTAGAGATCGATCGGAAATTTTAGGCATATATTCGCTACACACCTAGTTTGCGGGTGGTGGCATGAATTGAACAATAGTCTTCCACCTATATGATCAATTTAATTACGAATGTCTTACTGGCTGTTCATAACACGAATGCTTACATACTTAATGAATTGGAGACCGCTTCAGGCAACTATTAGAAACTCGACACTCTTGGCTGCACACGTTTAAACGCTTCTTCTTTCATTTATGTGTTTAGGAATCAAATCAATTGGAATATATGTATACAAAAATGTACATTGGCTCGAAGCTGTTTGACGTGCTTATTTTATGTAATGTTTATTTTTCATCATTTTCAGTGTTCAATTGAATGGTTTATTATTGTCATAATACAATTAAATAAATTAAAAAACAGTGCTTCATTAAATAAAACGTTCTAAAGACCTAGTTACAGTATCCCATATGTGTGAACAACTGTTTAAATATTTACTTAATGTCCCCAAAGTTATTTACTCCGTCCGTCGAACATTCTCGCGTACCCGCCGATGAACAGTGGCGAATGTTCGACGGGTGAATCCCTCAGCACCGCCACGGACCACCGCCACTCGAATCAGGAATTAAATGGTGTTACCATATCAAATGAAAACTACACGTTCCTAAGTTGTGACGTGAACTGTACTTGACACGATTTAACCACGATTATAGGTAGTATATTCTGTTCATCTACATATCTTTCTTGTCTTTGGTAAACAAGATTCTCTCCTAAACAGTTTTTTCTCTTTAAATACCTAAAGTAACTACGGAGAAAAGTAGAAGACAATTTTCAAATTGTATCTCGGGTTGCTTATTTTAAGAGGTTAATTTGTTTTTGCAATCAATACACGGTTAATCTGTTGACCACATAAGACAGACGCCTACATTCAATGGTCTGAGCGATATAACAAACGGTCAATTACAGTGTCGCGAATCTTAACATTTGCGCGGCTATCTTCTCTATAGAAGGGAATATATATAATACAGACCGATACGCAAGGACAATGTTTAATTTGGGCCCAAGATGAACAGATTATGTGCGGTGTGGCGTTGGGCGGGGCGGGGCGGTGCGTGTGCGCGGGTAGTATCGGTAACGCGTGCGCAGGGACGGCGACGGGGCGCAAGGGCAGCATGTGGGCGGCCGTGCCCGCGGCGTGCGCGGCGCGCCCCGACGACGAGGACGAGGTGCCGCTGGGGCCCGGCCAGCTGCCGCCGCGCTCCGCCGCGCTGCCGCCGCTGCACGCCGAGATCAACATCAGCATGATCATGATCAAGGGACAACTTGAGCTGGAGGTGACCTACCTACCAATACTATATTTCACTATTTATACGCTTTCAATTCTTGCTTATGCTAAGTATAGGTACACGTAAGTAGAATAGGTTTTTTATTATAAAAAGTTATTTATTCTAAGATTAAACAATATGGCCTATGGACACAATTAAACTCATACCTGTTATTTTCTTACATTTACACTAATTAAATTCCTTTTTGTTTTCGGTAAATTCGATATTAACACATTCGCTGCCACATTCTTAGCCGATTTCAGCGTTTTTCCGCTAGGTTTGTAGCGAAAACTGCCTGTAGAGAACCCGTTGAGCGGGTTGTTGACACTGAAAGTGTTTAAAACCAGGTAAGGGAGAATTACGAACAAAAAAATATTAAAATATGCACTTACGATTTGGTGGGAGTTTGAGAGAGAAACATAGATATTTGCCTTCTCAAGACTACTATCACAAGGCAGACTATGTAGTGTAGTTATGGTATCTTTTTTAACTCGGCCTCTATTATGGTCAAGTAAATAAGAGTTATCGTAACGCTGACAATACGATAATATCTCAAAAGTAATATTGTTTTACCCGTTTTAGCATGTAGAACCTCAGCCCAGGGCCGAGATTCTAGGCGGTAGAAACCATATCGTCTTTGACCTGTTATCGTATTGTCAACGTTTTGATAACTCTTATTTACTTGACAGTTATGGCGGCCGAGTTAAAAAAGATACCATAACAGACCAGATACGATTTCGATTTTAGAGCCTAGAATAAAGGCGCTGTAATGGTTATCTTAATCACCATGTCACGCTTTGTTTACGCTATGAGTGGCGATCTGATACCGTTAACGATATATTAGCGATAATACGCAAAAGCAAAAAGGACACGAGCAGAAAAGTAAAAAGCAGATGATGCACCTCTGTTATAAAACCCATATTATCTTGTTTTTTTAACATTTAAGCTCTAATATAAGATAATTGTTTCGCATTAACTAGATAGCTTGCCGCACAATTTCTATTTCACACTCACTGTCATGGCTGTGCGGTATTTTCCCTTGTTCTATTTATTATTGCAAACAATCGAAGGAATTTAAAAAGATTTTTGCTGCGAGAAAATATGGCGGTATTCATATTATTTTACTCTTTTATCTCTTTCTTATATTCTATTACACCTTATTCTCAATATTCGTATCACTTAATTAAAGTTTTACTTTTGCTCTGTGGGATAACTTATATTTTAAAAGTTACTGCTAGGCTCGTTTTCACATGTCCAAGTGGTGTTGTAGGAATGCCGTCATGGAAACCTATTATAATACAAAATTTAGACCCTGTTATAGAATCAAAAGCATAAATCTAGTCACGCGAAGCAACAATCTACTAGTAATTAATGTTAGTGTTTATTGTAAAAAGTGCGCATAATCTACTCCTAAATCTAATAAGGAATAAATCAACATGAATGTTTATTTACAAAACAAAATTTCACTAACACGGTTAAGCCTAACATCGATATGCTCGAAACGTACAGTCCATCAACAAATCAATAGACATATTTAAACTCTGTCACGATGTACATATTATTATAACAATAACATTACAGGTTTTTGTTGAACAAGCAGAGGTTCGTTCAGGAAAACAAGTCATACCTGATATTGAGTATGCCTAAGCACCCGTGAATATTTTAATCTTATGGAAATCAGGTAGCTCGCGAGCATCCGTAGGCGCGGCGTAGCGGATGTGAAATCTCGTAGCGGCGCTACGGGCCGTGACATTGCGTAACATTGCCGTCTTGATTATGCTGCATATGAGGCCGCACAAATCAAAAGGGATTGTATAAATGTGTTTACGCTATTCTGATTATTGTTTCCATATTATTTGTATAAGAGCAATGATATGAATAGTACAACTGCAAGGCTTCGTTAGGTACGTATATTGTACAGTCAAAGTTATAAATTATACACGTTCTCAAGACGGAAAAAATATGTAGACGCCCCTAAGCCACTAATAATAAGGTCAATGTATACATATCTATATTTGACGCGATGGCTGTTATGTAGATGACAATGCTTTCGACTGTACAAACGTTTATTTAATATGCTTCGTCCGTATTCATCATTCAGTCATTCCTCATTCGTCAGTAGTCTTTCATTCAGGTTAAAAATTGTAAGTCAGTTTTGAACTACTTACTATTATCGTTATGGGCTGAATACAAAGCTAAACCCGAGGACATTGCAATGCAATATTATGGTATCTAAGCGCTGACCTTATAATGGAGTCGATAAGGGGTTAAGGTGGCGATAGGATCCTCGCCGTACTTAACGTAGTCCCACCAAGTTTGGACTCGATAGTTTGGACTGTCAATAAAAAGGACAGTAGTTAACACAAGATTGTCTTAAAAATAATTATTTTTCACAGACACATAAAGGCGATCCCATTTTGTTCACCTTGAGTTAAGTAGCCTAATACTAAAGAGGAATCTGTACTGGTGTTTTACCTTGATTCTTATTAAGTTCCATAAAAACGAAGTATCACATTTTCGGTCCTTATTAGAAGGTTAGGTGTTAGGCGCTGAGGCGCTCAAGTACCTAGACTGTATTTACGCAGCTTTCCTAACCGCTCGGTCTCCGTATTTAGAAGTTATTTACTTAATACGACGAAGTGTCAATACTTACGTTGTTTACATAATTATAATTTAGCCTTGCATATTGGAATAAATGCCCGTCGTGAATAAAATCATATGAAGGTTCTAGGTAGGTTACCAGCACGGCTAAAAAGAGATGATTAGGATCAGATATTATATATCTAGATAGATATACCTAGCAGTAGATATTTTACGAATTGGAAGTTATTTTTTGACACCTTTTTATGTACAACTGGATTTTCAGGCCCTAAAGGTTAGTATGAAAGGAAAACCTCTTGAAAATTACCGAACACAACATGACACAACTTAATAAATCAGCCAAATTGGTCGAGTCGTTCTCAAGTGAGTGAGTCGAATGATGTTTCATAAATGCTGGAGCCTATATGCTCGTTTCTTTTGCGGTCTTAGAAGTCTTAGATTACCCACTTCTATGGCCCTTAGAACTTGTAGCCTGTGTGCTCGTTTACCTTTTCCTGCCATAAATAAAAACCGACCCGGTTTGAATGTGTGAATGTTTGTCAGATCTCGCACGCGCGGCGGGTGTACGGCGTGAACGGCGAGGTGCCCGACTCGTACGTCAAGTGCTACCTGCGCGACGGCGACAAGTGGCTGCACAAGCGCAAGACGCGCGTCGTGCGCCGCACCACCGAGCCCCACTTCAAGCAGACCCTCAAGTACCAGGCCAGTACCTCGTAAAATTTAACTACTAGTAGTTCAACTTGCTATAGTCTAACAAAAGACCCCCATACTTAACAACTTTATGTCCAATTGGTTTTCGGTTTTTACGTGATGAACAAAAAAGTTTCGTTTTCTGAATTTCTTCAGTGTACAGTGTAACCAGCGAGATATCATGGTTTTGACAGGAGAGCCGGGTCGACAAACGTATACAATGTGTACACTTTTAACCACCGAACTGTACGGTGTTGCAGGCGAACGAGGCCCTCGGGCGAACGCTGGTCGTAATGCTGTGGCAGCGCTGCGGCGGGTTCGAGCACAACCTGGCGCTGGGCGGCGCCGAGATCACGCTGGACAAGCTCACACTGCCGCAGCGCACCTATGGCTGGTACCCGCTGTTCCCTGCCACCTCGCTCTGCCAGGCCGACGAGTCGCCCGACTGATCCAGGGAGCCGTCGCCGGAGCGCCGCGACAATTAGTCCGGCCCGGCGGCGGCTCGCGCCCCGGCACCGCGTGACCTCACGCGCTACGTCACGTATCGGCTCCTTTGTTGCTAAGATCAGTGACTCAACAAACCAACTTTCTAAGCATGCGATACGTGCTCCAACTCTCGACTCGCTGTCACGCCGTGTAGCGTAACTGTAACATCATGAACTTAACTGTGTAACCGCTCCACAAGTGCTGCTCTATACAAACACTATTCGTGTTAGTTATTATAAAGACAATGTAAATAAAATGTATTGATATAATACGTTGCCGCGATCGCTCTGTTAGCCGAGCGCGAGTAGCATGTATCTTCGTAAATGTGCAACATGTTCATTGAAGCATTATATAACCAACTCAGTGTTAGTAGAGTTCTTAAACCGAAACAAATTGTTCCATATCATCTTTATGAAATATATCAATGTGATGCATCTTATCAAATCACAGTGTAAAAAATACACTTGTGATTCTCGGTAATATATATATATACATAACTGTTATTCTCTTCATATGATAAAAAAACTCTAATATTTTTTTTGCTGCGACTATCCGCATAACCATGTGTAATTGTGTAGGTATGTACCTATATGAAGGTGGGCTGAGGCCGCCGCGCCGGAGAAAGTGACGCCACTAATGTTGTAGTACTTATTTGACAAAAGGAGCTTATAGCGAATTGCTTCTATTTTTAAATTACGCGTAATGTTTGTAGTAATTTTATATGTTACGTGTTTGTATTGATATTATATAAAGTCTTATATCATAACTAATAGACAATGCGTAAGTAGATAAATGTTATACTATTTATGAGATAAATAATATACTCCGTAGATTTCAACCGCAGGCAGGCATTCTAGTCGTAGCAGTGTTGTCGGCACATAGTACCTAATTTTATTTAAGCATCATCAATTTATTACTATTTGTAGAAATGGTTACTAGTTCTAAGCAACCATCTCCAGAGTATTTGAAACTTAAATGCCAACGATGGACGCCTAAAGTCGTCATGAGTTGACGTGCCCACAACGCCACCGACGCTTATAGTTGTTAAAAGTACATCTTAAAACGGACTTTCTTGCGTATAAATAGAGCTAAATTTTGTGAGCATGCTTGTCGTGTAAGTGACATTATTTGTATTTGACATGGGGCATTGAAAAGGTTGATAATACGTTATTTTTGTAGCAGATTATTGAACTATATGTCGTGCCTACAACTAATCTATAAAAAAAACGGCACTTTATCAAATCGGATTAAAGATGAAAATCTACAAAATATTCTCCGACTATCATGTTATACAAACTAGTACCCGATTCCATGTGTAAATTGTTCGTTCAAGCTGCTGAACATGTATTCCTTAGGAAACCCGTAGGCACTACTTATCATCTAGGTAATTAGTACCAAATAATATCTTGTAAATATCTCGTTTCAGATAACCCCAGTTTCGACACTTTGCCTTATATGATTAAAAACTTTCTAAAGTTATTCTAGTGAATAAGCGCGTCTAGGTACTATTCTTCCAAGGTTGTGCTTTAGTGAATTTTCCCTAATATACCTCCAAGTCGATCTTACGACATTTTCTAATCTACTTACATTGTAAGAACTTGATCGTCACATCAAAGCCTATCTACAAATTGTAAATATGTAGAAACCTATTCATACACGATTAAAAATTATTTTTCAAAATTTTCTACGCACAACTAAGTACTTTCGTGATAACATATTGTTAGGCATCATTCGTTAAGAAAATCGTACGCCTGTGCCTCCATTTTCACTACATATATTCACGCATCGTGGTTGAAATTTTCTCATAAGTAAACTGTACGTACAACTTACCTAACACAATATTAATTAGAGGACGGAAGTTGCCTAAAGGAAAAAAGTGACGATGGCAGAACGATTGCACAAAATCATACAAAAGGCCTAGGTGATTATTATCATATAGAAAAATATAGGTCACGTTAAATATTTATAAATCGATAAACTATCGTTCAAAGTACATATCTATGAGGGTAACTTATGTAAAATATCTTGTCAAAATCTGTGTTCTTCCAGTGCTGTACTAGCTCAGTAGCTCGCTGACAATATCTCGTACGTCGTACGAAACCCTGGAGTGAGCTGGCCGGGCGATCTCTCGGCCAGGGCTCCTAGTCTACGATACTTTAGAGTTTATAATCTAGTCCACGTCTTGCCTACACTTTTTAGATACTATATTCTATATCACATTACATTACATACTGTAGATTTTATTTTATCATGGTTGTACATTTTCTAAGAGAGAGAAATAGTTAAGCTAAATTGATCCATATATTCGTAGATATTAAAATAATAACTCTATAAATATTTTAACATTTCAAAATTCCTCAAACAACACAGGCTTTAATGACTATATAAAGTGTGTTTCCTTAAAAAATCAATATCAATACCTATCGGAAAACCTACTTTATTAAGTGGAAAACAAATACACACCGAAAAGCTGCGTGACCCACCTACTTATGATCAATTCTTGATCATGATGTAGTAAGTACCTATTTTTTTTTGCTGCCCCCACGTAAAGGTATTATTTACAATCGGTAAAATTACTAGCATTGTGAGGCATCCCATCTTAGTCCTCGAGGTGGGCAACACATTTGCAGTCTTAAAATTGCAGTCTCGCGATTGTAGTCTTAAGAATACAAATGTCTATGGGTCTGAGATCCCACTAACGCTTCCGTAGCCGTAGCCTGTGTTCCCGTTCGCCTTCTCTATGCCATTCAAAAAGTTAAAATAGTGCATACTACCAGCTTGGATACGTTAAAGATAAGGATGCTACAAAATATAATGCAGTGTAAAACACTATTCTTCAATAAAAAGATACTAATGTAATACCGAAACGCTACGCGAAATTCCACGAGTATGTTGTTCTCGGAGTTTTATACATTACTTGAGTATGGTAAATACATAACAGTACCTATCATATATATTTTTTAAGCTAAGTTTGATTAATCAGTGTTACTTAGTCTAACCCTACTTATAATAAGATACCCTAATTATAAAATTCAAATCTAAGCGCGGTAGTATGCACATAATCAACCTTTAATTATAAAAAATTAACACTCAAATATTCATATTCAAGTTCTGTAGTTATTCACTGTATTACCCAGACCTGGACTAAGAGACCCAGGGCCCCGTGGCACTTGGCATTTCCTCCGCCCCCTCCATCTCGAAGACATTTATGTAAGCCAGGCTTTTGGGCTTATGTGATAGTTCCGCCACTGGCCCCTAGGCTGGCTGGGCCCCTAGGACGGCCCAGACGGAAAATCGTCGTTGACCATACCGAATCTTAATTACGCTGAAGCTGAGTAGCATTGAGCAACGTCAAAATCGCGAAAAAAAATGAGCACCTGGCGTCCTTTTGACGCAACCACACCGTCGGCCTAAAGACGGGTTAGAAATGTGAAGCAGTAGAGGCGTCACTGCGTAAACTTTGCGCCAGCGTATTTTAAGTTTCAGTGTAGTCCAGCCTTAATACTCCTTTTGATCTGAGTGCCCAAAAACGAAGGGTACTTTTTAATTACTCACTTCTTGCCTATGTACAAATCAAACATATTTGATCGATAATGATTGTTTGTCATACTTATATAACTCAAATATATATTTATCTAGAAGGATACAAAGTTTCCGATCAAGAATCGGATGCGATCAAAACTAACTTACGCTTACTATCTTATCTTAGCATTACAAAATAATATTTGATATAAGAAAGAGATTAATAGAGACGTATTAAGTAAAGTTTTGTGCCTCGAAGAGCCCCGTACCGTTTGAGTTTATCCTCCACCTTTCGATATTTTTTATAGAACAGCTGTTACATAGTTAATTTACCCGCGCCCTAGTGATACGCACGTGGTCCACTTACCTTTAATGTCCACTCGTGATCATGTGATATGGTATCGGATGTCATGCCGATGACTAATCTATATTTAGGTGTATAATCTTTCTTACTTCATGTCTCATATTGTTTCTTCCTAGACGCCAAGTGGTCATTTCTACAACCGTCGTCTTGATGAACACTGAACACTGAACATTATAATGTAATTGTCGCTTCTCGGCCTTCGTCTAGTTGAACTTGTGGTTACTCAAAGAAATGTTTAAATTTTGTATTTATGTGCTCTTCACGTAGCTAACAGTTAAGTATTTGAAACATATCGTGTTCAGTATTGATCACGGAAGCGGGGTAGAAACTACAAATCCTAGTACTTACTACGTAACAAATATGTGTGTCAAAGTATATTATATTAAATAAATGTGATAACAAAAGAGTTTATTATAGCGATATAAACATCAAATACCTCGTTTTTATTCTGACTTTAATCAAGTTTTTTTTTAATTACAATAATTGACCGTTATTTTGCACACGAGTAATAACACGAGAGAGCGTAAGCTTCAAACGAAATTACAAATGTAAAATAAAACAATTGTGTCTTGTGCAAGTTATTAATAATAAGAATTATAATATTTAGACAAAAACTTGTAGGAATAGCTATGAAACGTGTGCGAATTTAACCGTTATTATTCTAATGTGAAAAAAACTTAGCATCCTTTATCCCTAAACGTACTCACAAGTATCTCTGCTCTTTTCTGACGTAGCAAAAATAATAAATAATATTCTACTTTATCTCCATATTGAACTTGGCTTTTTTTAGCCAATGTCTAAGCGTTGCCTAAAATAAAATCGTTTTCCATTTCGCGGTATTTCCTTTGGATGTTCCTTCAAAGGAAATATTGCGGTTTTTTTTCGCACTAGTTCCTTCACAAGAGATGAAGGACGTATTGCCAATTTTTTTTTCGCCTTTGTACCTTTGCATAAACTGAAGGTACTACTGCGACTTTTCTCTCTTGTGAAGGAACTAGTGCGAAGAAATAAACAAACATCCAAAGGAAAGGAACTACCGCGAATAATCCAAGGATATTAAATTATAAACCGACTAACTATAGGTACTTGACCTTCTCTTGATTTTTCAGGGTTGTATTGAAAAACTATATGATCACAACATGATTTATTATTAAATAAATCTAAATGTACCAACAACTGCATTAGGTACCTATATTTAGACTTCGCTTCATTAATATTATAAATAAACGAGTTCCTCTTCAAAGTCACATCAGTACATTATTGTCGCGGTTCGGAAAATAGGAGATTGCCTAATGAGGTGGTTAAAATATGAGTCAGGCAATCCCATTCTATGTACGCCGAGGCATATACAGTGTAAGGAAAAATATTTATAAAAAAAACATTAAAACTTCTCCTGTTTTTAAATGTCTTAATATGAAAGAGAAAAGAGAAGGTCGTTGGCAGAATCAAAGTAGTTTTAGTGGCATAGTGTCTCGACTGATATGAACGTTATCACGCAGACGGCGTGCGCGGTTCGGGCGCGGGTCCATACAAGAAACACAAACCGACCCGCGCCCTCGTTCAGAGTGTTTCGTGTTTTGCACTTTCTACTACTTACGTCTAACTGAGTTCACCCGGGCCCGTTATAGTTTGTATGACCTCATGCACAATAGTTAGGCACTTGTCCCACCGCCGACGATGAGCGGGAAGCGAGTAGAGCCAGCAGACAGCACATGGGATCTTTTGTTTCGACGAACTAGTGGAGAGAGTTCTCGCCGGCAGTGTGAACAGCCAGCGATCAACTATGAATATACATATATGTGTCTTTTTTAACCGACTTCAAAAAAGGAGGAGGTTCTCAATTCGACTGTATGTTTTTTTTTTTTTTTTATGTTTGTTACCTCAGAACTTTCGACTGGGTGAACCGATTTTGAAGATTCTTTTTTTGTTTGAAAGCTGGTGCTTTCCATTTGGTCCCATTTTTATCATAATGAAGATTTGATGATGGAGTCCATGAGGAATCGACGGAACTCTTCAAAATTTATAGGCACACCTATAGCGATTTTGGTATTTTTCATTGTAACTCGTGTATTTGCTCTTGGAAAACACTATTTGGTAAAGTGGAACTGATGATGAAAACCACAGATGGCCACCGGAACTCCTAAACGGTATATATTTCAAGGGTGGCGACAAGATATTTCGATTAAGATAGTTGAGCGACTATGACGAAGCATATGTATGTTTAAGTATTTGACTATGACTTTCCCACGGCGTTGCTTGCGGCGAGATTGAATTTCAATGTTCTATAGTTTCTTATTAATTCTTATTAATTAAAGTGGGACTACATAACATAACAGTATAATTATGATCACTAAAAAGTATAAAATAAAATAAAAGTTTAAAAAAACAAAAAAACCGCCTTCAAAAAGCAAAAAATAACTTCATTTAAAATGGTAGGTAATAGGTCAGTCCAACTGAAGTCGGCGTCCAACAATATTTTAACCAAAAGCAGACTTCAGTTGGACTGACCTATTACCTACCATTTTAAATGAAGTTATTTTTTGCTTTTTGAAGGCGGTTTTTTTGTTTTTTTATATTGACATGGGATCTATATCTTTTGTACGTTTCTTGCCGGCTAATCGCTTTCTCGCCGGCAGTGGGACAAGAGTTGGTACGAGCTAGATCTGCGAGTAGTCGGCGGGCCCGCACCACTGGGCGAGCAGCTGCAGCAGCGCGGGCGCCGCGCCGCCGCCGCGCGCCGCCACCGTGGCGCGCGACCACCACTCGCGGTTAGCGCACCGACCTATATGCCCAATATTAAATTGTACTGATCTGCTTCTTATCTTAGCTTCAGACAGTAACGCCATAACGGTAAGTAAAGTTTTTTGGAGGGGTGTAAGTTTTTTTTTTTGATAGTGTTTGGTCTATTAACCAATATTTTTTTTTTAACACATTACAGTTCTTCTAAAAAAAATTTTTAATTCTTTTATGATAGTTCTGAGCGTTACGGCACTATACGCGTTACCTTAGCCTAAATGATAATTAAAAAAAAAGGACGGTAGGTACTCACCATTGGTAAATGTGACAAGTCTACTTCCCAGCGGAAATCCAGTAAGAACGCAGCACGGATCGTCGCCCACGCTTGACGCGTACACCTCTCGTCCGTCTACTGGCAGCGTCTGAATAATGCAGTATTCTACCATTTATTACTGTCATATTTTAGAACTGGCGAACCACCCTCGCTTCGCTTTCGTTTTATTGAATTTTCTGTAACAGTCGTTAATAAACCAGGATTTCTTATTCATTAAATCATTCCGTGAAAAACTAACAATCATCTAACTGATGGTGAAAACCACATGAAAATCCGTTCAGTAGTTTTCGAGTCCTTTCAAAGTTTCAACTCGTCAACTTTTTGTTGAGGCCTAATCAATGAGATAACATAAACCATACATGTCTAACAAGAAACAAGCTTTATAAAACCCGACAGCTGCTAACCAACTTTAAATCGTTATAAATCGTTGATCATAAAAACTGAAAAATTATGAAAGAAACCTAAAGATGATTTTTAAATACCTATTCAATGATACCCCACTTGTAGACTTTATTTTTTACAATATGGCGTCTGGTTGCGGCCATATTGAATTTTGATTACCTACTGACATATCTTTAGTAACACACAAGATTAAGACAAATCGATTGACATAATAATCATCAATCAATAAATCAATCTTTTGTCTATGTCAGTATTTTGTTCCTTTTATGTGTTTGTAACGAATTTTTTTTTCTTTCAAACTCGGTCCACGCGTTTAGTTTCTACAAACATATATAGGCTGATAAAAACATTACCCTCCTCCTTCGGCATTGGGGTAAAGAGTAATGAGTACCTGGTCAACGGTCCGCTCCATGGACATCGCCAGCACCCACTCCCGGGCCTCGCTGAGCGCCTCGCCGCGCACGCACGAGCTCTCGAGCAGGAGCGGCGCCGTAGGCCAGTCCGTGCATTCTGAGAAGCAATTACCTTACTAACATCAACAAAGTACAAACTACGGCTTTTCAAAATTAATGATTTTTAGGATCGAATCCTAGGCAAAAATAGTTCACGAAAAATTAAGTCGCTGTTCGGACCTAAATTGGCAACAGATCAAATTTTCACCGAATCAGGTAATACTTTTCCTAAGGTATAGATATCAAGTCTATCTAATTTAATTTAGTGAAATGACTCCAAAAAATATTTGAATATAATTAGAATTAGTGAGGTACCCTTACCGAAGTCTGTATAGTCGAGTAAATGTGCCGCGTCATCATCCGCGGCCTCGGCTAAATCTAAACTTCGGTTGAGCAGGACAAACGCCTCTCGCGCACCGTTGCTTCCTTCAACGCGGATCGCCATACCACTGACGTAGTAAGCTAAATAAATAATAATTATTATTATTAAGTACTTATCGTTAATAATTTAGGTCGTATTTAACATATTTCTGTAAACTAGAATATCATAAATTGGAACTCACCAACGTCAGCCACGATGATATCTGAATATCGTGGTAAGGCTCTAGCAGCTTTTGGTGCTATTTGGGGTACATGCAAAGCCATAAGAAGAGTGATAGCCTGAAAAGAACATTATATAATGTACTGCAAATCCATAACAAATCAGGTAATTTACTATGGTACAGCGTTTGCTATTACCTGCATTGCCCTATCATCAGCTCCAGCCGCTAATATGACCGTCGCGGCGTCTTTCAAAGCCGTCAAAGACTTCGGAGCAGTTGACACCCTCACAAGTATCTCGCTACACACTGCCTTAGCTAAGACAGTATCGCTATCAGAAATTGAAGAGTTCCCATCTCCAATGTATTGTCGAAGCGTGTCCAAAGCTTGAGTTAGTGCTTCGGGGGCTTCTTCGCTTTCGATATCCACCCCTTCCATGCGCTATAAAAATATAACATTCATTGATATTCATAGTATACCAAAATCAATGTGTGTTGCGATTTTCATGCTACCTTTATCCTAATGGTAACGATCAAGAAAGGGGCGGCGGGAATAAAAAAGTGTACCTAATAGCGACTCAAATGAACTGATACTTGATTCGAAACCAGAATTCCAAAAATATTTTAGTTTATTTCATAGTCACATATAATATATGTATGGTATGATGTCATTGATATGCTGAGAAAAAAAGAGAATATGCAGTACAGTCAACAGCAATAATATATTTTTTCTACTCGCGTACTATAAACCGCTAATATTGATATCGTTAATGGTGTCAGAATACCACCTATAGCGTAACCGAAGAGTAAAAACAATTCTATAATTAGCGTTGCCATGGTAATAACAGTGCTATAATTTATCATAGCATTGTTATTACCATGGTAACGGTCATTCCGGATATCAGTCTTGGCGTTTAGTTAACACTTGACATCCTAGTAATTTGTATATAAACCGTTAAAAACATTTTAACACCAATTAAAATTGAGTATATTAAAAATAAAATTAATTTTGAGACTAAATATGTGTTTAAAATAACATTTTTATTCAATTACTAAAAATAGATGGTTAATATCCATCGATTTGTTATTTGGTTACCATGGTTACGTTCAATATGGATATCAACAAAATGGCGTTTCGTTTGGCATTCCAACTTGTTTATGATAAATTGATAGAACTGTTTTTAGTAACTATTAAAATACGCGTGAAATCTGTTAACATTTTATCAATAAAATTCACAAACTATTAATGCGCATCGGAATAGTGAAAATTTCTTTGATGATAAGTAATTTGTTAGCAGAAAAATCGAGTAAAGTATACGAGAAAAGTTAGCGATTGTTTATTTTTATCATTATTATTTTAAGCTTGTAGAAAAAGTTATGTATGCAACGGTTCACAATTAGCTCTTAAGGTACTCGTGCCTGTATTTAGAGCGCTCGCAAGCTCGCGCTCTAACCTCGGCTCTCGTACCTTAAGAGGCTTCATTATGAACCAGTTACATAAATAACTAATTCGACATTGGGCGTAAAAATATCTGACACGCTCTTATACCTCTAATAATAAAGATGTTACGTTCTCCATATACCTACCTATTTTTACCTGATAGCCCAATTTACCGAGGAAAGTTAAGTTTTGTGTATAAAGAATGGATTATAAATGGTAAACTAAATACTAACTGCACCCACATTATTGGCGTTACACTGCGAAATATGGAGCAAAAAATAAATAAATTCCGTATAAATTATTGTGTGTGTGTTCTTTATCTGGCAAGTAGGACGGGAGCAATGGCAGCTGGTTTAAACAGTGAAAAAACTTATTGTACTTCCTTCCGAAGCTTATGCTCGAACTCCAAATCTAAGACAAGGAACTTTCAATTTCATGTCTTAATGCTTTAAGTCGTAAATGACCTGTCTTGAATTTGGATATAAAACGTTTAGCTTCTGAGGTAGGTACATAAATAAATGAGGTAGACTAAACATTATCGGTAACCGCAAGGGGGGCGAGACCTGTTTAGCATGAACGGTGTATATTTTAAAACCACTACTCGTATAAAATTAAGTAGGTAATTTAGCAAATAAATATTTTTTGTTTTTGTAATGGCTATTTCTAAAAATAACTACTTACATAATGAATAGAATAAATGTTTTTTGAAGGAACTGTCTCCTAATTTTTTTTCAGATTTGTTTTTATACTAGACTAGAATTTGAGCTCGATTAAATTCGCAAAGAATTCGTGGTCGCAATTAACTTAAAAGTAGCCTATTTTATTTTCTGTCCTCAAGCCTAAGCTAGCTACAGTACAGATGCATAACATATTTTACCAAAACATTAATCAGTACAAACAACAAATACATGTGATTTTACAAACTGTAAAAATAATTCAATTTATGTATATTAATAATTTAAATATTTTTATTGCAGTGTTCACACAGATTCAATTTATATACGATTAAAATAATATTGATACTTCCATGACCATGTTAGTCCTACAAAACATGTGTTCGCAAAACGTCCAGACTCGTTCAAATATGCAGAGAGCTCCGTGAAGCGCGGTCGTTATCAAACAAGCCTTCCGATATCATACGATACAATATTGTTATCAATATAGTAGCCGCCATGTCTTGGTTTGATTCGGTTGTGAATACAGTGAGAGAAGTGTCGAGAATAGTTGTGCAAAGTACCGTATTAACAAGTCCTAATGACGTAGCGTGTGGTGTAGTTCCGTTCCGAACTGGAATATGGGATAGAATTAATACGCCAAATGAAAATGAAGGAAACGACAACATCAGTGAAAGTTCAAGTCAGGGGGTGGCCAATCGCGCTCGAATAACGACTCGAGCGAGGATCACTTATGAATTGGACAGGTAAATCCTTACTAGGGAATATACATTTAAGTCAATAAGTATTAGGTGAGCAGTACTATTTGCGGAAATTTATTGAAAACTAAAAGCATAAATAACTTGAACCTATCTTTTGTTCTATTAAAGTTGATATTTTATTAAAGGAATATTTTAATAAATCATTTTATGACCCAAGAGTTTATTTACAGAATTATGATAAGCGTAACGTTATCGTATATTATATTACCTACTACACTCGATAGGTACATTTTGCACAAAGAGCGCGGCTATGACGTCAGGCGTCACAATGTACGTCAAAGTAAGATTTTCAAAACTTTGCTATTAAGCGCAACAATTGTTGTTTTTTTTTAAATTACGCTTCCCAGTGATAAAAATAAAAAACCCAAAAGGTGCGAATCAAACTTGCGTACCGGAATTCTGTACTTAATTTAGATTACTTAACATAGGTCATATTTTCCACGTAATTGTTGCAAAAATATTTAATATAAGCCAATTTTGGCACCTTCAATACAAGACAAGTGTACATAGTTAAAGACTCAAATTAAGAAACCGTAATTTTAGTCAGGTGTGTCACGAAAATTTATTATTCATTTATACAGTATACTGCCCTCATAATCATAAGCCAATAGGCGGTATCTCAAATACAATAAACGAAGCAGATTCAATCCTCACCCGTTAGTAATATGGTCGTACTTTCTACAGGAGTTTTGTCTGAGATACCACCATTTGTTTTATAACAGTATAGTTAGTTTTCGTGACTCAACTGACTAAAGTTACCGTATCTTAAGTTTAGGCCTTAACTATGTACACTTTTTTTGAAAACCGACCTTAAAGAGTTAATCCCATTAAAATGATCTGTCTTGAGAATAATTATTTTTAGTTACCAACATTGCTCTGTTAAAATTTCGTCGTGCCGCTAATGTATTTTTAGATATTTTTTTAAACCACCTGTGTCTATTTTGATAAATGATCTGGCTCTTTGATTTTTCAACTTTTTAGATACCTACCTATTCAATTTAACGTTTTTAAATGTTTTGAAATGTCTCAAGCACTTTTATTGCGAAGAAAAACACTTATTTATAAAATCACTAGCTGATGCCCGCGACTTCGGCCGCGCAGAAAAATAAAACATAGCTCATGTTACTCAGGGATAATATAGCATTCTAATGGTGAAAGAATTTTTGAAAACGGTCCAGTAGTTTTTTTCATTACTAATGAACTTGGAGTAAGCCTGGAGTAGCTAAGACATGCTTTGTCCGTATTTGTCGAATTCAAATGTGACAATACTGACAATGACAGATAAGAACAAAGCATGGCTTAGCGACTCCAAGATTCCACGTTTATTGGTAAGGGCATTTGAGTTTATTCGTTACAAACATACAATACAAATCTTTCCTCTTTATAATATTCGGTTTAGATTCGGTGCCTCTGTATTTAAATATCATTAAAGAAGTACTCTGTACAAGTCTCCACGACGGTGCCTCAAACACCTACTCAAAAATGTTTTAAAAAACAAAAAACCGCCTTCAAAAACGCAAAAAATAACTTCTACTACTAGGTACTTAGTAGTAGGTACCTATCCTATTAGGTTAGTCCAACTGAAGTCGGCTTTTTGTTGAAAATATTGTGGTCGCCGACTTCAGTTAGACTAACCTAATAGGATAGGTACCTACTACTAAGTACCTAGTAGTAGAAGTTATTTTTTGCGTTTTTGAAGGCGGTTTTTTGTTTTTTAAAACATTTATTTTATTTTACACTTTTTAGTGATCATAATAAGCTTATGTTGTCCCACTTCTTAGTTGATATATGAAACTTTAAGACATTTCAAGCTCGCCACAAGCAACGCCGCGGGAAAATCATAGTCATTTTAAAACAATTAAATGTGCTTCGTTGTAGTCGCTCAACTATCTTAATCGAGATATCTTATCGCCACCCTTGAAATCGGTACCGTTGAGGAGTTCCGGTGGCCATCTGTGGTCTTCATCATCAGTTCCGCTTCACCAAGTGACACTTTCTGAATGCAAATGCTACACTTGTTACCAAAAATACTAAAATCGCTATATGTTTGCATACAATATTTGAGGAGTTCCCTCAATTCCTCACTGATCCCTTCATCAGATTCAGATTTGCTGACAATGGGACCACCTCGGAAGTATACTCTATCAAACCAAAAAAGAATTTTTAAAATCGGTCCACAATTGACGGAGTAATCGGTGAACATACATAAAAAAAAAAAAAAAAAAAAAAAAAGATACGTACAGTTAACGTGACCACGTTTTTTTTAACTCAAAACGGGACATCGGTTTATTTACGTCAATTGGCAGGTTATCAATGAAAAACTAACAACATTTTTTCTAATGTCCATTAATTTACTATAAGTAAGTATATATGAAGTTAGATACTATTACAAATTAAAATATTAGGTACGGAACTACTTAGTTATATTTATATCGGCGTGAATCGGCTGTCGAAGACGCGGTCTCCATCCCCCGCACCGATTTTCGCGCCGTTTCGGGAAACGGGACAATTGTGCGTCCCGGAGCTTCTTTTTGGGACGACGGGACAGATAACCGAAAAAAGGGATGGTCCCGTTTAAAACGGGACGTATGGTCACGTTACGTACAGTGGAACGTATAACCTCCTCCTTTTTTGAAGTCGGTTAAAAATGCTTAAGAGCTATTGGATTATTACTAAAACCCTGTTCCGGCCCCTTTTGAATTTTGTTTTTTTATTTTTTTGTTTTTTAGGCACAAATTAAGAATTCCCACTGTTAACTAATTTTGTATGTAGTAGAAAATACTCTAGGTACTGTAAAGTGTAAATATTCAGTTACTAGTTACTACTTACGAGTACATATTTGTAGTTACATTTTTACGTTGAATATTTTAAAGGGTTCCGTGCCGTAAAAGGTAGAAGCGAAACACCTCGTTTAATCTTTTCACTCAATTCCAGATTCAAGATGAACGCTATGTTGTTGTTTGTGCAAACGCAGGGCGATGTCCAAAGCAGGCGACGATCAAACTATTCCATAAACGATCCAAATGAAATCGTGGAGACCTTTATCAACTTTAGATTTGAAGTCGACGTCAATGTAGACTTGACTACCCGAGAAATAGACGCAAAATGTCAGGAATGTAAGTTTATTTTGCTTTTAGTGATAAAAGGGAGTACATGAACTTTTTGATTGTAATCGTTTTTTGGGAACAACTTACTTTTATGCCTTGTATTTGATTTTATTACCTTTCAAACAAAATTTTAATACACTGGAGCCATTTCGAAGCGCAAGTAAACCGAAACCGAAACTAATCATAGCGATAAAGTTCAATTTTGATTAAAGTGTCTCGTGTTTGGTTCCGTTTCGCTATCAATATAAATCGTCTCAATTACTCTTCTACCAAATTTCTTAAAGGTCTGGTCTTGGGAATAGTACCTACTCGAGTTATCGTCAAATAAACATATAAAGATACGAATGGCATTCTTTGTTGACCTTCAGAACTTGCTTCTCTTGTTCGAATACAAGGTCATGAGTAAACTTGATCATAACCAGATTTCAAATATCCTATATATAGTACTCGGAGATAAAACTCATACAGAAACTTGCAACATACCTTATACTATTTTTTTTTTAGTTTTTCAGAAGGATTTCAGCGAGTTCGGGGCAGTGATCGTAATTGTACTGTCATTGGAGGGAACGGATGGAGAATTAACCTCAACAGACGGACTCTTTTCCGAATTTGTGATTTTGCGGCACTTTACTCATGATTTAAATCCATCTCTGCTTGCTAAGCCCAAGATTTATATAACAGAGGTATATTATGCTACGTAGTATATTTAATCAAGTTATCTGATATTTCAAAAATGATATGATTTTCATATCTTAAGTTTCAGGTATTATGTGTATATGAAATGCATGAAGTTGAATTATGTTTTTTATACAAAGAAACTGGAAGCGACTACTTTAGTTGATAACCACTAAACGTTTAATTTTGCCCCAAAAATGTGTGCTGTTGACAACTGTTGATTGTTGCTTTTTATTCTATAAAAAAAATCCCTCACACAGCACAAATAATCTTTGTTTTATGATAATTATAATATATGTATTTACAGACAAACCGAACTGGAGGAATATCGCTTCAGGGCGACCAACATCAGTATTCTTTGCCTATTCTGGAGCAACATCAAGATGTTCTTGGGTTTCACATACCACTTGTTTGTGATTCAACTAGGTAAATATAGAACTTTCTAACATAAAGTTCAAATTAACTACTTACTATTGGAATAAATTAAAAAAAGTTATTTTAACGTTTAAAATTCGAAAAAATGATGACTTCTTTCTTTCAGGTCTAACGGTCCACTTTCTCTTCTTTGCAATAATATTAACACAATGGCGGATTCGAAAGACTTCGTGACTATTCTCAAGAAAACAATTGAAGATGCTACTAATGCAAATTCAGTGTTCAACGATTTACCAATGGAACTTAGTAATAACTTTACAAAGGAGATGCTTTTAGCAAGATCTTAGTTTCCCAGCAATTTGGATTAGTCGCAACAAGATTGCGAATGGAATCTTTATCAAAATTTTAGTATACAAAATCCAAGAATTTGAGATAAGGTACTTGGTAATTGATATGGAATTGGGTCATTGCAACATGCTGAAGAAGAGTTGTTTGCCAATTAATTAATTATAGTACTATGTAATATATTAGGGAGCATTATCGTCAATAATAATATTATGATTATTAATACCGATCTAATGTTTTTGACCCAAATCCTCCCTCCTTAAATCTTTTCAAATTCAAATTAATATAAGGGCGCTGCTGTTTGGAGTGAAATTGTCAACCTGTCCTAACTTTTACCCAAAAACTGCTGCTTATTATGTTAGTTACTTCTTAAGAATACTGCAGTTCCATCATTTTAACCTACAACTTTTGCCAAGTTATAAATGTTGTTATGGTATATTAGTACTTACTGGGTGGGCTTTAAACAGATGCATAGCATATCGCAAGGCGTAGTGAGGAGCCCTCTGGCCGGCGTGGGCCAAGCAGCGCTGCCAGTTGCCCGCCCGCGCCAAGCGCTCCAGCGCCTCCGCCTCGCCGTCGCTCTCGGGCATTTGGACCACCGGAGCGACTTCCTCCTCATCGTACTCTGTCGAGGGACCTAGAAAATTAACAAGCAAAACAATTTGATCAAACTAACGTTGAGCTACTAATACAAATAAGGCACCTCAAATGTTGCAGTTCATTATTTTTGTCATCCTACTAATATTAGGTATAAATGCGAAAGTTTGTGTGTTACCCATTCACGCTGCAACGGCTGGACAGATTTGGATGAAATTTGGAATGGATATACAAATAAGGCACCTTCATAACCTGGATTAACACGGGCTACTTTCATCCCGAAAAATTTAAAACTTCCCGAGGGAATAAAGGTAATCGAAATCTACGCGACGTATAGTCACAGGCAGAAGCTAGTACTAAAGTAAAATGACAAAATGACGAAATAGGTAATCAGTAGCGTATCAAGCATGAGAAGGACAAACTGAATACATTGTGTTTCCTTACCTCACCTGAGACAGATACCGCTTAACTTGATAAAATAACACACTCAATCAATTTTAAATTCGTGAACCTGCCCAACACTACCTGGAACGTCTTCATCTTCACTGGAACCATCAACAAGCGCCGTACGCAATTGCTCTCCCACCTCAGGCTGTCCAATAGCAGCAAATCTAAAATTACCAAAAAGTTATTCAAGGTTACTATAAAATTAAGCGTCAAAAATGTCAGGTTTATGTGACCTGACATTTCAATCTGACATGACTCCTCAAGATTTGTTTATTAATATGACCCTCAACTACTGAAAACAAATAAGTTTTTAAACCTTTGATAGATAACCATCTCAAGTCATCACTGCAGCGCCGCACTATGGGAGGTCCCTATACAAGCGAGTGGAACTGGACATCCAACTCAAAGTCATAATCGAAGACTCGCGTCTGTAATTACAGGTCAAATTTCGCGCGCAGGCAGAGCGCTGGCTGCGTCGCGCACCTCTTCATGCATATTTATGTTTCATTTAAATAAATTAGGTATACCATATCCTTCTCTATTGTCTTACAAGCCATGCTATTGAATCTGGCAACGTCGCATTTCGGGATCTTGTGAACCGATTAAACGTAAACGTTGATTTTGTAATGTTTTTGTTAATAATGCTAGTGTTTAATAGTTTTAAAGTTTATTTTTTGTTAGATGCAACATAGAAGGCAAATAAATTAAAGTAAATGTATTCAATCAACAAGTTTATTTAATGCAGTCACCTCGTCCGTCTGGCTGTAGGGCTTAATTGTCTTAGTCTAGATGACGGCAACACTTTATGCACTAGTGCAAAAAATGCGATTTTATGCAGCCTATACCCAGCATAAAGAGGGACTTTACGAACATGAGAAGTGAAAGGTATATTTTTATGAAAGATAGGCGCCGCATCATCACGACGTGTGCTTATTGCCAGCTGAGCCTGGTGTACGCACCTGGCCGCCAGCATGTCGGCGGCGGCGCGCCGCCGGGCGCCCTGCAGGCGGTCGCGCGCGAGCCGCGCCGCGCGCAGCGCCGCCCGCTCCGCCAGCCGCGTCGCCCCGCCGCCCGCGCCGCTCGCACTCGCCTCGCATAGCAGTTGAACGGCTTCCCACCACTCTCCTCTAAAATATCAAGCTTCTTTAAACTAACAAAATGTAGGGTCCTGAAATATAATATAGCAGGTAGGTACCATTCCATTTCATTCGTTCACAACAATGCCCAAAACCATGCGCACATAGTTCCGTTACCTGCTGTTTAAATTTACTGTAATACAATAAAGTCTTATTTCCGACATAATTAACCATAATTTCAACTGCAACAAACTTCAATATAAATTAAATACTTATACATATTCACTTCACTTTACTTAATCCTATAAAGCACATGGTTCAATTAAGTACATAAATGGATTTTTCAACTCTCGGCTCTACATCACAGATCAAGATCTTTTTTTTTTTAGGTTTATTGTGTTTATAGGACGGGAAATTTTACAAAGTAATCGAGAATATAATTGCTGAACTCCATTGCCCGCGTGTCTCCTAAAGTTTACTAAATTACCGACATGCACAGAGTTCAGAAGCAGCTACTGACCTGTCAGCATGTTCCGCTGCCCGCTGCAATAACGGCGGCACAGTAGAAGGCACCGGTTCGGCACTATCTGGAAGATATTCCCGGGACACGCGAGTCGCCTCCTCCCACAACTCTTAAATGTGCAAATATCGTCAGTCAATAGTTAATTTTATTGCTTGAAATAAGGCAATATCTTAAGGTTTATATTTGTTTTAGCAAGCAAAAGTGGTTAGCAAAATTAAAATGACGCATGTTTGGGTGAGAGGTCTGCCAACTTTAACCTTAAATATGCATCATTACAATTATTTCACGTTGTAGAACTGTCACCTCTAAATAATAACCTATTTTTAATTTCGTATTTTTTTAAATAGATTACGAAGAATCTTCGACGATGTCAAAATTGGTGACAAAATCAAATGCCAATAAACTTTGCAGAACGAAGAAGTCAATTGCATGGTCATGGTCGTGGCATTCGTGATATAGCTCGGTCATTAAATATATCCAGAAAAACTGTCACTCGATAAGGATAACAAGGCGATACAGAAGACCGCCGCCGTTTCAATCACGGTTCAAAGCGACTGACAGCTGAACAAATTTTAAATATTTTTGAAAGATGTCAAACGGTGACATGAGCTCGGAAAAGCTCGGTAAAAATGTAAAAATACACAAGCCATACTACGGCGTAAAACGTAATGTTGGCGTTGTGATGAAAAATAACCCTTACTATTCTCGGATGTCATCAGCATTTTAGACTTAAGACAGAACGCGAATCAAATTCCTTGATTGTACCTACCAAGATCCTTATAATGCTGCACGACCTCCCTCGGTCGGTTAGCCCGTATCATAAGAGTCTCGAACTGAGTCAAGTCCCCGCGTTCCGCTGCCGCTCTTGCGCCTTCCACCAGCACTTCTTCTACCTATAGCAGATACATTATTTGTGTATAAGTTTAACTGCTGACAAAATGGTGCCTAAGACCATCTAGATGAGTAACTTTTTCTATAAAAGTGGATGCTTCGTGCAATTGCATTGTAAAAATGACCATCGCGGTTTATTATTTATTTCATGGCTCTTTCGATTTTGTATGCAAATAACAGCATTTAAAAAAAATCGCAGCGGACAGTTACGTTCATACGTTTATTTTATACCTAGGAATAAAATATGGCTCTTCGCGAAAACCATCATTTCTGAGCATGTTTTGACAAAAATATTCTGCTCATACGTCCTTTTTTTTGCTTGAAGCTGTTATTATGTAAACACGCCACTATATGGGTTAAATTTATAATATTATGAGCGAAACCAAGTCAATGTTTGTTGTTTTTTGTCGTCAATGTTTGTTCGTCTGGATAATTGCTAGAAAGAATGGGCAGTAGCAGTTAGGTTCGGTATGCAAATGTAACGCAACCTCATAGATTAGGTGGCCGATGGGGTCGATAAGTCCTCGAGGTGATCGGTCAATTGTGGTACTGTTTAGAGAAAGCAGTAGACAATCTCCAGCAGTAAGCTACCAACACTTACATTTTAGCGGACTAATGTATGGGCAACTATTTAACTCGAATTATCACTTGGCAAAAAATCATAAGTCAAAACAACAACGCAATTTAATAATAAGATTTTTTTTGGAAATTTATTGTTTAATAAATAATTACTTGGTCATGTTTCATTTTACCTAATATTATGTAGTCAAATGTTTCAGTTGGCATAACATATTTTATACAAAATAAAATTAGGCAAATAATTTGCATCGTCCCTAAACTAACAGCCCTAAAAAAGAAAAAATAAAACCTTGGTATTTGTTTTAACTAAAAGAACTAACCTAACTGGACATGCCATAAATTGGTTAGGGCGCATAACGTCCCACTCGCAGAATGTTCCTTTCGCGAAATGTCCCTTACGCAAAATGACCCTTCTGCAAAAGGTCCCGTTCGCAAAACGTCCCTAATTTTGCAGGAGGGACGTTTTGCGAGTGGAACGTTATACGCCCTAACCCATAAATTGAGTGTGCAAAGTGACATTTTGAGCAAACATTTTTTTCTAGTATAATATTAGCCAAACTAAACCTTTAGCTTAATAAACATTTGTCTTAATAAAACTTGACAAAGTAAAATGATGCCAAATGATTATTTGACCAAATGAATAAAATGCGAAATCCGAAAGCCATTAGGCTCATTAAAATCTAATACCCCTGTAGTAATAAAGACGTGTTATATATTTTGAAGCACGTCGTAGAAAGCTTTGGGCTTTACTGACCATGTGCGTAGCGTGCTGTTCGGCCAGCGCGAGCGCGCGGTGGTGGTGTCCGGTAGCGAGCCACATGCGCACGGCGTCGTCGGGCGCGCCGGCGCGCAGGAACGCCGCCTCGGCCTCCTCGGGCTGCGCCTCCGCCAGCGCCGCCGCCTCGTGCCGCGCCACCTCGCGCCGCGTCACGCCGCCGCCTAGCGAACTCAGCTCCATAGCGATGTCCCATCTAACGAAGTGATCTCAATATCTAAAGAAGGCAGCGGTTGGGGTTCCGTATTTACATTCAATTGACATTCTAATGAGGTGCGATAACAGATACGTGGGAAACAAGCCATATTTTTATTTTGAAAGGACAGTCACAAACACAAGGACTGTGTGCTGAGCCCCTTATTCTGGGGTAAAGCCGCGCTCAGCACGTGTACGCACCGCTGCGCCTGCAGCGCCCAGCGCGCGCCGAGCGCCGCCAGGCCGCGCGCGGCGAGCAGGCGCGCGCCGGCCGCGCCCCCGAGCGCCGCGGCCCACTGCAGCGCCACCTGCTGCTGCACGCCGCTCGGCGCGTGCGCGCGCGCCACGCGCTCCGCGCCCTCCCACTGCCCCGCCGACCGGTACATTTGAATGGCGCTTTTCCAATCGCCTGGAAAACAAACCTGACTATAGCGAACGACATGCAACGTGCAACTAATGAAGGGCAAATCAAACCTCTGCTTCTTTTACTCGTGATATGAATATATTATCCGCTAATCTGTCTTTTTTCTAAACTGATTACGTCCAGTTACTACTTTCTTAGTTACTATGATTATGACCCTTCCTTTTCTTTTAACCACGAAAACGAAACGATTACAATCCTCAACTTTTAAATCATGTCAATCGTACCAGCTTGTACGTAGTAATTCTCTGCAGCCCGCAAGTCACCGGATGCATGGAGCGCCTGCGCCACGTGACGACGCGTCGCTTCCAACAGAGAGCCGCGGTGGGCTGCCACCAGCCGCAGCATAGACTCGTACTGAGATGCTTCCTTTACAAAACATCACCACTATATTCCTGGACTCCTGGTCTTCCAAAAATCATAAGAGGGATAAAACGCCGCTAGACCAGACACCTGATTAAGTGAAAAAAAGCCTCAAATATCTTGCCAGAACCATCGGTATGGAGATTTTCTTACGGAAGAAATTCACAAAGGGAAGTGATAAAAAAACTCCCTATTGTGAGGATAGAGACATTTTAAAAGGAAGTTAAATACCTTATACATAGATATAGCTTCATCAGGCTCCCCAAGACCGATATAAATCTGTTCTGCCTTTCTAAACTGTCCGTCCTGCCGCAGCTGCTGCGCTAATGGAATATAAATATCTCTAGTTTCTTCTTCCGATAACTGGGCTGCGGCTAGTTTGAGTCCATCGGCTACTCGTCCTGAGGTGTTATATGCGCGTACGCAGCGCTCCGCCATACCGCAGGAAGTTAGAAGACGTTCAGCTGTCTCCCATTCCTATAGTTTAAAGGTTAACTAAGCAAAAATATCATGGTATTATCGCAATAATTTTGAAATCCGCTAATTTTATTTTATACGTTATGCGATGAGTTTTATTGAGCAAATTTTTGCCTATTATAGCGCTTACATGAGTAGCAATGAAGTGGTCAGCTAACTGTTCACACTGTTCGCGGATCAATTCCTTGTCCTCAATAACCTGCAAATTAAAATGTTTTTTTAGTACGTTTGTACTTCGAATACCCAACCATCTAGCGCTCAGGGTCTCCATTTAAACAAACCTGTACAATCTGCAATGCTTTCTTGTAGTGATGTGCTTTTAAAGCAGCTGTTAGAGCTCCCCTGGTGTCCCCGGCTTCTATAAGATGCGGCACAGCCGCCCCGGCTTGCCTTGAGGAGACTAACCATGCGCCCCAGGCCCCTTCTAATTTGGTCACTTCACTTGGACACGTCTGAATTGAGACAAATGTTTATTAAGATAAAATATCGCTAGGAACTCTAACTAAAACTGCGCTTGGAGGATTGTGATAGTAGTATGGCTACACTACTTAATAGACGTGGATTTCTACGTAATTTTTTTTCAAAAACATGGTTCGTCATGTATGTCATTGAAGTTACCTCTCGAGCAAGTTGAACGGCCCTGGCGAAGTTGTTACCCTTGGCATAATATTCCACAGCGGTGAGACTGTCACCGCGACGCTCTGATATTTCTCCGGCCATCTCCCACCATTCCTCCTGTAGATATATGAATATGCTGTTCAAATTATGCCACATCCCGTAATTAGTGACTTTAAGCTTTTAAAAAGACTACAAGAATAGTAAACACAAAATCGAAAATAAAAGTTAAGTTTCTTTCAAGGTCGAAATATAAAAAGGGTAGAAGTATCTTCTTACTCTTCTTCATCTATAGCAGCGTTTTATTTCAAAGCCCACTGTTGGCTACATACCTCCCCGAGCTTATTAAAGAATTACAACCGAAGCTAAAATCCCAAACGTTCTTCTTTTTCTTCTTTAGTGTTTTACCTAAAAATCCTACTGTTATGTGGGACCTGTATCAACTGGGCGTGCACGGTCTCGAGCAGCTCGGTCTCCCGCAGCAGGCCCGGCTGCTGCAGGATGAGGCCGGCGGCGCGGCGCGCGCGGCCCCCCCTGAGCCACAGCCGCACGGCCCCTTGCGCGTCCCCGGACGCCGCCAGCTCAGCGCCTGCCTCGCCCAGCCTTCCTATCGTTAAAACACTATACTCAAAAGCACTATCTGAACAGCCATCACGCCAAATATATGTGTGCATAGACCTTATCCCCAATGGCATGGGGGCGTATAGATATTTTTGACGAAGGAAACGTAATATATTTATGATTTTTGACTGTAGATACATGACATGTTCGTAGTCAGCATATCGATATGAGCTGACCGGGTGCATTCGATCATAACATTTTAACATTTCTTGAACATTTTTAACTAACATAGTTTCTAAAGACTCTTATAACAAATCGAACTTTTAAGTCAACCATTTAATTCCTCTCTTGTTTTAACATTCACCGCAAACCCAATCCGAACATTGGTCCTTCGAGCCGGATAAAGAGGAACCGAACAGAGTCCTTGCATGTCCTTTGATAACACTTAGTTTTAACATTGTCGATCGGCATTTCGGCAAGCAATGGTTCTGATTTGAGGACAAATTAAAAAAGTTTAACTTAGTTTAAGAAAAGTCGACAAGGTTTGTAATAATTTGAAAACAGTTGTTTTTTTAAGTTTGTTTTTTTAGTGGGCTAATAAGGCAAATAATAACTGGCCCCTACTATCCCGTTTCCATTCGTCAAAAGACCTGCCTAACTACTCCACATAATAATATTCTGTGCTTTAGGGCTTTGGTACAAAGTTGGGCGTTATTCTCTTATCTCTCTTTCATTATTCCATTCTCAAATTACGGGCAAATATTTTAGAAAACCTTACCAGTGGAGGTCAAATAGTCCATATGCTGTTGTTTCAGGCTAGAAACAGCTAGGCGATCGGTTTTCTCTGCTAGTGCTATAGCTTCTGTCCACCTATTGAATTGCTTGTACATGCTGATTGCCATCTCAGGTCGGTTAGCCTTCTTCACGTAATACTCTTCAGCCGTCGATAGGTCTCCAGAGAATATGGCCAGCCTGGCTCGGACCACAGCACTGTGTAGACCTGAACGGCATTAACAGCTAATAATCACAAGAACAGTAAAGAAATCGAATGCAGACGTTCTAGATGACCTTGCGTCAAACCGCTAATGTATAAATAAGTTTTAAAAGGATTTACCAGCTGTTACGTCACCATCCCCTTCTCTCGACGCTAAATCTACAGTAGTTTCGAGATAGAATGCACGAGCTTCATCTCCAACTTCCCGATAACATTTTGCTGCTAGCTGAAAATATAAACGGTTTGAAAGTTGATCTTTCTGTTTTGTAGTATCACTATACTAGTACCGACCGATAAAAGCTAATAATTTTTTTAACTTTAGTCGCTAAACCACTATCTATGGTTGTGCGAGGAACCCACCCAAACCCACTTATAGGAGAGCTGCGCTGAGTGAAGTTAGGAAAATTAAGTAATCCTATTGGTAGATTTTTTCCTTGCGCGCGGACCCGCTACCTCGTCCAGCTCTGGTGAGTACCCACACTACACTAAGAACCCGGTTTTAGATTGAAAAACCAGACTTACGGTTTCTAATCCCATGATAACTAGTACAGAAGGCATTTAAGCTATTATGCCATTTTTACGATTTTTGCAAAACATCAAAATTATGTCTCGATACTCGTACAAGTACGACTAATAACGTGGCGGTATATTTACCTGAATATCTTGATCAGCAAATGCTCTTTCACCTAGTTGCCTCCACAATGGCGCCAAATCAGCATTGCCGACACCATCCAGGTAGCGAGCGCAACCCGACAAATCTCCACTTCGTAAAGCGTTGTCTGCAACGATAAATTCATACTTAATGAGTAAATTGATCATTATTCACAGAAACCCATAATATATGAGAAGCTACTGACTACTAATAGTACTAATGCATTTCTGTTGTACTAAGGCCTTCTATTTTAAAAGGGGTAAGTAATAAATAATTGAAAGCTTGAATGGAAAACATACTGAAAGCTAGCCGATGCTCGTCGAGTTGCAAATAAGGTAGATGTCCTCCGTCAAACACAACTCTCCGCGAGTTCACTTCCACGGCCATGCCGCCCCCACATTCCGCCATCTCCACACTTTCTGCATCCCAGGCGCTGTACCTGATTAAACAAATAAAAATAACCCCGTAATGGTCGTTTCCACTCAGGATAGGCGAGCAAGATTTTACCAATCTAATTAGATTAAATAGTTCGACAATTGACATCAAGGTAGATTTCTATAATATGATTGGTCGTTCTCTGTTCTTGTTAGCTCTCTACACTCAGCTCCTCTTGAATGTAAATGAAAACGTACACTTACGTCAATTTAGTTAAAATTGGGACCCTATGGCATTTGTCATTGAGTTAAATAACGTCACTGACGAGATCATATAAATGAGGTTAAGGATATCATGTAGATGAGGAGGTCAAAAAATGTCTGAAAAGGCCGCAGCATCAAAACAAGACTTAAACATGAAAATTAATAGGCCAGAGAACAGTTATCATACATAAAAAAAACCTTGACAATAATCTGCTTTACTACTGAAAATGAATAATTGTTTACCAGATAAGAAGATGAGTCGGAGTTTGGGCAACCACAGCATCACTATCTTCAATCCATTGGACGAACCCCACGCCACTTGCTATGATTTCCTAAAATTATTATAAATTGTCATAAAAGAAACAGATGTAAAATATGTTTATAGCTAGGGATTATAGGTTCAAACGTTCAGAACATTCTGATTCCGGATAGATAATATCGCAATACAAACCTTGTCACCTGTCTGCAACCGTAGTAAAATGAGTCTGCGCCTGGTATCCCGTAACAAGAGGAGCTGTCCACTTTCGTTCAGCTCCAGCCAATCCACGCGAGCCTCGTGCCACCACTGCCCTAATTGAGAGCCTGCATCGCAAAACATAAGATTAAATTTCTCAGTTAAGGGAATAGAGACGCAGGCCTAACGATGATGCTGGTTTCAAGATCTCTCGAAAATCTTCTTGCAAATGACGCGCCGATAGATTTCTATCTCAAGTTCTCAACCCCTTTTAAGACATACTGCAAGCTATATTTAAAGAAAAGCAAATTTATTCTCGGACACATTTATTTATTTAAACTTATTTGAACAAAATACAATGAAGGACTTAATGCCCAATGGCAGTCAAACTGTTCTAACAGTATTGCAGGGCGTTTGTTATTATTGTACCATGTTGTTTGTTTTTAATAAATAAGTATCATGTTCCATCTTTGCAATAGACTCACCCGAGGTAAGATCTACGACGGCAATAGTCTGCCTGTCCAGTAGGTAAGCCAAGTGCTTCCGGTCCCCATTCTCTCCATCCGACTTGTCCCCCTCATTGATCCGAACGCTCAGAACGTGAGGGTTCACCCGCTCCGTTCTGACCTGAGCAAGGAATCCCAATACATACCGTGATGTAAAACTTTTTCACTTTTTTAGTGAGATCAGAAGTAAGATTAGAGAGCGATAACATTTCCCTCGAGTCGACATTAGCGTCTCGTGGAAGCCCTTTCATCAGATTCGGGAGCTATCATGAGTTGATTTTGGAGAAAAACTAAAAAAGTTTTAAGACATGAGTTCCACTGAACTTTGTTGAAGTTGTGAGAACAAGTGCCTAAAATATTCTACATTACGAAACTCTTTATTGAAGCTCTAGGCTTGAAATTATAATCGTTTGTCTAGTCTACTTATAATAAACGACTCACAGTATGCAATACTTTATCCAGTCCGTATTCCACCACACTCAACTCTCCAGCTCTGTGCAGTAAACAAGCGCCACCAACCGCAGCATAAATTCTTTCACCGCTGCCAGTCCATGGAATCTAAATAAACATGGAATTGTAAAATAATTTAAGGTAAAAATTATTTTAAAAGGTAGTACCTATAAAAAGTAGGGTAAAATCTACGGCATACCTCGCTTGTAAGACCTCTGGCTATATCACAAACAATGAACGTACTGCTGGTTCTGCATACCGCGTACCAGTCATTTCCTGAAGGCAAAGGCGAATTGTAGTTAATGTAATGTAACGATTAGTTTTTACTTTTTACATGTAAGTTTTATTTGGTTAAATACAATTTCTGATTTAAATCGCTATAACCGTTTCACCCTCATCAACAACGACCAACATTGTAGTAGCTTTTTCCACCATTATAGCTTTATTGTCAATGGAATCATGCTCGAGACCCGAACTTTATAAATTTTATAAATATGGGTTATGGTGTAATGTTATAATGACTTTACTATACCTATAAACCGAACGTTGAAGATATCGGGCGCCTGCTTAGTGGTGACGGTCAGCGGCGGCGCGTCGTTGGCCAACCGAGTCACCACCAACTGCTTCGGGCTGACGTGCTGGACTTCCACCGAGTCACGCCAAACCCATCGCCTAAATATAAAACGATGTAGAATACATATAGGCCATGTACGTGCGCCTGAGTTCATAGTAAGATACCTACCTACACGCAAGATAAAAGCGATTTATCTATAGATCTTAATGGTAGGCCAATGACAGCAAATTAAATTATGTTAAAATGTGGTTTCAGGAAGCGGATTATCGAGCGTAACTTTTTGATAAATGCAAATGTCGTTTTCTCGTAGCAATTAATTACCTGAGAACAGCTTCCAAGAGTATAACGGCGCCAGTTTGCGACGCGACAGCCAATTTGGTCCCGTCGCCGCTCCACGCCAGACCGCGCGTGGCATACAAATTAGGAATGGGGACTAGGGTCAACTCTAGAACGCCGGAGTCCTTCACGTCGCCCACGAGGAAACCGTCGAACACCCCTAAAGCTATTGTCTGTAGAAAAATTCAGATTTTACATATAACTCGCTTAGAAATAATTAACTATGAGGAATTAAAAGTACATCTTTAATATATTCAATACATGAGTATTCAAAAGTCCTATAAAAGTGTCAGTCATCGACCTGGTTGCATATTTATTAGAGATCTTTATCATTCGTGAACATAATTATAAGTTCAAAATAGGTACCTATGTAGGTGATATAGTTGAGAAATGTATCGTGTTGTATAGATAAATAAATATCAGGGGACAATTTTACACGAATTGACCTAGTCCCAAACTAAGCTCTAGGCTTGTACTATGGGTAGGTACTAGATAATGGTAAACATACTTAAATAGAGAAGTAAGTACATACTTAAATACATAGAAAACATCCAAGACTCAGGAACAAATCGTGCCTATCACTCAGATATTTTCCCATTCCGGAAATCGAACCTGGGACCGCTAGGGTCACTACTAACTAGGCTAAAAGCGTCGTCCTTCCTAGGCTAAATCATATCAAAGAAGGCGGCTAACTGCATGCATAGTAATAGTATAGCGTTTTAAATTGAATGTCGTTACCAAGAGTATAGAATGCTTCAACTACTACGAGGGCGATACTGAAAGTTTTTAGAACTGGCCACTTGTAAACAATATAATAAAATAAAAGTTTAAATTTTGAAAATGGAACTGTTTGCCGGCAGTTCGAACGGCAGTTTGTGTAAGTATACTACGCGACCTGTCCGGACGGGCTGGGCGCGGCGGCGGTAAGGTCGCGCGCGCGCGCCGGCAGCGGCGGCTCCACGCTGCGCACGAGCGCGCCGCGCTGCGCCTCGTACTGCGACACGCGCCCGTCGCACGCGCCCACGATCAGCTACACACCCCCAAACGACAAACAAAACACTAAAAACCTGCAACAACTTCTGAAAATATCACTAATCTGGCTAGTGGTACAGTCAAGGGCATATAAATATGTATACTCCCGAAAGTCTCAAAAATATGTACACAGACCTTATTACTATGCCAATGTCTATGTGTACATATGTTTGCACCTATGTGCGAATATTTATTTTTACCCTTGACTGTACTACTCAATACCTACATACACTCGCAGGTTTATTGGAAGTGACATGCGTGTCACTGTGAGACACACGGAACTTTCTCGGTAAAGATTTCTTGCAAATGTATATGCAGCCTGTGTTTTGATATTTTAGTGTAAATAAACAAATATATGTATGTATATAGGCTTTTTGGTTAGACTCAACAAGTTCGTATTGAATAGTAAATGGCTGGCGAATAATCCTGAGGCCCTACTTTGAAAATCGAAGTTCGAAGTTACGTTAGCACCATCCCCTTCTCTCGATTTACTCTCGAATCAGTGACAGGGATGGAGCTAACGTAACTTCGAACTTCGATTTCCAAAGTAGGGCCTCAGGCTACGGTTATAAAGTTATGGCAGGTATTATCTGTTCGAGTACTCGCCTTTAATGCAACTTTCGTTTTTAGAAAAAACAATATGAAATGAATTTTCTAAATATTTGAAAAGGGGGTCTAGCTAGAAGGGGGGTTGAAACATAAACTGATTTGATTATAGCAAACAAGTTTCATATGAAAGGGATACAAAACTATTTTTTTATAATTTTCCGCGTCGAACTTTTTAATTTATTTGCCAAAATGTACAAAAAAACCGGCCAAGTGCGAGTTGAACTCGCGTGGAGTGGGTTTCGTACAATGCCAAAGTCAAATGTTTTTATTCAATTGTGGTATGTTTTAGAATAGATTACGGAACCCACTCCACGCGAGTTCAACTCACACTTGGCCAGTTTTTTATAAATATTTTTATGGTACTTTTTAAATGAATACAAAATATCACATTTGAAATCCTCACAGTAAGACGCGAGTTAACTACTACTAGCGCTATCTAGTGGTGTTTTAGTGAACTATTTTCCGTATGTGAACGTATTACATTGAGTTTACCACTTTATTTTCAATTAATAGAATTCTTATAGGTTTTCCTGTAATCTACAAGCAAAGAACAATATTTTGTAAAAAAAAAAAATTAGGCTCAGTAGTTTCGGTGATTAAGGGGGATTGGGGGGGACGGACGGACAGACAGAAAGACGCACGAGTGATCCTATAAGGGTTCCGTTTTTTTTTTGTAAGGAGCCCTAAAAATGGCCGTCCCCCTTATCTCCGAAGTTTATGAACAAACAAAATGTGAAAAATTCCTGGTTTAAAAAATTACTTACCTATACATCTTACGCGAGAAATAAAAAGAAGTTGTCAAATTTTACAACTTTGGAAGAATTATCAAAAAACTTGAAAAAAATCGTATTGAAATTTGGTCTAGTCAAAACGGGCCTTATTGATTAAAAAAAAGTTCATAACAAAATGTGTATTTTGTTTTCCGTTTTCCAACCATATTATCTTAAATACGGAACCGTCGGTGCAAAACTCTGACTCGCACTTTACCTGTTTTTTTGGTAATTTTTGGACATCCCTAAATGAAGTCATCGAATCCTGTTATGGCCATATGAATGTGGTTTAGGCATTGCGTTTCCCTATCAGTCAGTCACGAGAGAATTTAAGAAGGTTAAAAGTAATTTAGTAACTAAATTATGGCTTACATGCGGTGGGAGAAGAATAAGTGCTGTAGGTGGCAAGGCATAGCGCAGTAGCAATCTTCCGTTGACGAAAATGGTGCCGTCCACGTGACCGGAAGCCAGAGTACCGCCGCCGCGGGCCAGGGACACGCAGCAGGAATTGCCAGTCCATAGACTCGAGCCCTTGTTGGTCTTACAGTCTAGAGACCTGGAGCATTGCGTTGAAATTTGGGTTATAGTATTCAAGGTAGAACATGTGGTAGAACCGTGTCTTGGCTCGTTCACATTCTACGTAGACAGACTGTATATTAGGTACTGAAAATCCACATTTACAGACACTGCAAATCCTCCTGTACCTTTTACTCAGACCGTTATTCGTTCCTTCACATTTTAAACAGTGCCTGCGGAATTGATAAGTGAAGCACTTGTTGTTTCTAAATTCAGGAAGTCTAGCACAACTTTTTTGCAATATTTTTAACTATTTTCACACACTGAGCAGTGGCCTGTTTCACGAAGCTACAAGTTACAAATTACCTACAAGCGGAACCCTCTTTCTAGCAGTACGAGTTAGAAAGAGACTTCCGCTTGTAATTTGTAACTTGTAGCTTCGTGAAACGGGCCTCGGGTCTTAACAATCCATTTTAGTACTTCTGAGTCTCACCACAATACCTGATCTTCCCATCGCTTGTGCCGGTGTAGAACCCGGTCTCGGAAGACAGCAGCTTCGTGGGCGCCCCAGAGAGCGGGAACTTGTTGCAGATCACCTTCTTGCCGCTCCAGTCCGCCCCCACCCTGTACACGAACACCATGTTGTCGCTCTGAGCCACACCAAGCAGTTCAGAGTTCTCGCTAAACGATAAGCCTGCGTCGAAAAAAACAGTTCTTGGTTATCGGATTTAAATTCGTAAAAAAATACAAGTGCACAGTATATAATTCCGTATTTAAACCTAACTAGGTATGACTACACTGTTAGGCGATAGTAGCAGGCCAAATTAGTTCAACAAACCGTGGTATCAGGTCAAGAAACGAATGTTCGAATGGACGGTAATCATCATATAAATTATGTAATTATTATGCAAGTGAAATCAAGGTCCGGCGCTCGATCTCCTTTGGATTATTTTGTTTTCTTTTTTAATTTACTTGAATCACTTTGTTTTGACCCTTTTATCCTACTAATATAACAGTTTTTTTTATATTAATTACTTGTAATCACATAAGACTTCTTCCCAGCGGCCGGGTCCGCGGGTTTTGTGCTGAACTTGTCCCTGCGGACTCCATCGCGGTCGAACAGCAGTACTATACGCTCGCAGGTCGCTACGGCCAGCTTCACGTTGTTCGCCGACCAACAAATATCAGCAATAGGGCTCTCACCCTCCTGTACGTAATTAAAATATTAATAATAACACCAAGGTTCATTCATGCACTTACCTACAGATTTGTTATACATTGTTATGCTAAGCCTTACCTGCGCTTCCATTAAAGTCTTCGAATATTTCAAACGCATTTTACTTAACTGTATTTTAATTTATTTCAAACAAATCGCCCCGGACAGTCAAAACTTACGAATTACAAGTACGAATGTTGTGTTGTTATTCTGATAGTTGCTAAGCAACATTTGAATTACCGCCATGTTACACTTAATCGGAATTCGGAAGTCAAAATGATATTGTATTATATAAATTATAATCTAGAAAAGCATCTTACACAGCTAATACGGTGTAAAATGTTTAAAAAATATATATATTCTAAGAGCAATCATTTTATTTGAAAGCAAACTCAAAGCTAATGCTAGCTATTAAATAGTAGTACCATTTTTCTAGTGTTAACTAGTGCATTCAAAAGGGTTCCGTTGAGCGTTCAAACATTATGGAACCTATAAAAGGCACAGTTGTGTAATGTGAAACCGACCTAATCTGGTGTTCCGAAAAAACTTTATAAAGCTGGACATTCACAATTCATCGCGTTTGGCAAGGCGTTTAGCCAAATTTGATAAAAAATCTTCGAACGAATCATGCATTTATTCCGCCCCATGCCGTTTGTTGTTATTAGATCGTGAGTGGTGAGTGCAAAAATCAAACACCGCCGCCGCCGTGGGTCATGGCATCGCGCCGCGCAGCCCGTGAATGGACGAACTAACAGCCTTTTACGGGTACGTCGACCGAGAAATGAGAAACAGTGGACTGAAGCCTTGAGTGGGCTAATATTTCGGCTTCCTTTTATTTAATTCAGTACAATTAGACTAGGCCAATTGCTGATAAACTGACCCTACAGTATACCCGATGAGTATACCCTGATAATCTGTGAAATGGACTGACCGTGACTGTCCAGCTTAATTACAACACAGTCTTTGAATGTGGCAACACTCTGTCCAAACTGTCAAACAACCGGAAATTCTTTTCGTTAGTACATTTCATTCGTGAAGACGTTACTTAGGTTAGAAAATATTTTATCTATTTGAATCAAGTATTCCCCGTGCCTTTCACAATATTTTATTGAACAAAGTGAAATTTAGCCTCGGTTAAAATTGTGTTCTATGTTTATTTATGTCAAATACAAATAGTGTTACAATGATTACATTTGCCGGACTTGTGTTAGCTAATTACGATTTTTACTATAAACCAATTCATAACTTCTCTTCAACATTCAGTAAACTCTCGTGTTATTCCAGGACGTCATGCCATTCGAGAGGTACGTTGAACCGGGGCGCGTCGCCCTGGTGGCTGACGGTCCCTTGAAAGGGAAGTTGGTGAGCGTAGTCGACGTCATTGACCAAACCCGCGCCCTCGTCGACGGGCCCGGCAGCGGCGTCCCCCGCCAACAGATCCGCCTGAACCAGCTGCATTTGACCAAGTTCCGTCTCAGCTTTCCCTTCACAGCGCCTACTCGCGTCGTGAGGAAAGCATGGATCGACGCGAAGCTCAATGAAAAGTGGGCCGAGAGCCAATGGGCGCAGAAGCTCGCCAACAAAGAGAAGCGCGCACAAATGACAGACTACGACCGATTCAAGCTGACGTCGGCACGTGTGAAGAGGAACCGCGCGAGGACCACGGTATTCAAGAGCTTGAAACTGAAGGCAGCGCGCTCGGGCGCCTTCGGCAAGAAGCAGGTCCCCAAGACGAAGGTTAAGAAGCCACGCACCAAGAAGCCCGCAGCCAAAAAACCCGCGAAGAAGTAATTCTTGTGTCTTAGAGGTTAAGTGACAACGGACAGAATAAAGAATTACTTTAAGCGATACACTGTGTTATTGTTAGTCCTGTTTTAGTATGAATTTTTGTGAAATGAGGTGAGTTATGTGGATATTACAGAACATGTGGTGTTTTTTCTTTACTCAATCTTTTTTCTGTTTCAGGGTTGGCTGTATACACTTCTAGTATATTAATCTCAGGTGAGTCAAACACATGTTTATAACCTCTCTATCACTATATGTAAATGTTTTTATGATGATTTTCATATTTATAGTCTCGTTCGTATGAAATTTTGTGATTTCAAACTTACCACAATACTGAAATCCTTATGACAGATTAATAAGACAATGTGATATATTTCTTGTGTTAATATTAAACTTTTTTCCAGGACTTTTACCACAGCTTCATGTATCAATGATAAAATCTAAGATTACTGTGAGGTGAGTTCAATTTTACTATCAAACTTTTATAAAATTAGTTTGTTAAATGATGATTTTTTTAATTATAGTCTTGTTCGTATGAAATTTTGTGATTTCAACTTTACCACCTTACTGATAAAATTTAGCTAAAATAGTATGCTGTATAAGTGAATTAGACCTAAGCTAATTTTCTTTTCATTGTTTCAGTGTAATAAACCTCGCTTTGAAAAAAAAGTCATACATTGAAGTTAATTTACAATTTGAATTGTGGGATAAAATACCGGTAAGATAATTTCTATTTTTATTGTTATAAATGAAAATGATAATTTTACCCTACCAAAGCCGATGTGTGTACAGATTCTCTGTCATGCGTGACTCTGGTTAGGAACATTATCACACTCCGTGTAAGTTGTGTGATCGCAATGGCCTCACAACCAAGGGTTGAGTGTGACAAAAGAACTCTACTTGGTCACTTACTACTTTAAGGTGCGACCCCACCACTGCGTAAAATACGTTGTTGTTGCATAATCAAAAGACGGGGTCATAGTAACAACATGGCGCCGTTTTAGACGCACCGTTAACCAGTGGTGCGGTCGCACATTATCAGATTCATGTCCAGTAAAGCTTATAAGCTTATATTTTCTGGGCTTGTACTTCTACTTTGAATGTGTACATGTGATTGAACAGGATACAAAGTGATGGAGTGAATGAGTTTACTATTTGTGTGCAGTTTAAATATGTAGTTATTCAAAAGGCTATTTATTTACAAATAAAAAAAAAAGTTCATAGAATACAATAATTAATTCATGATGTAGTGTTTAAACATTATATTTGTTTGGTTTCAGATCAAGTACAATGAAGCTATCAAATGCCCATAAGTTTATATTTGGTAAGTTAAATTGATTTTCATCTTGTTCCCTTTTTTTAAAAATATTCATTATATCTGTGAATATGGGATGTTTAAATTAAATAGTTCTTACTAGCTTGACTCTATTTATGTTTACCTTGCAAGGCCCACCATACAAACATTAAATTTTTTATCGTTGGGAATTTGAATCTACCAGCAAGGAAATATAGTTTAATTTCTTTGACACTAAAATGCAAATTTTAAATTGAAACAAAGAGAATGAACTACTTCTAAGACAATAGTTGCTTTAACCTTTACATCCCGGTTTTCCCGGCTTGGCTACAGAGAGAGCCAGTATCAAAAACTATTTGATTTCAGTCATAAGACACTAACCCCCTTACTAATAAACGTTGAGTAACGGTGGTATAGCTATACAATGTTTTGTCCCTATATGTCACTGTGACATTTGAATTTAACTTTTCACTAGGTATATGTATTGGGTTGCGAAAGGTTAAATTGCTTTTATTTTGTGCATCCACATATATATTATACACTGCCTCATGACCTATTTTATTTACCCTACCAAAGCCGATGTGTGTACAGATTCTCTGTCATGCGTGACTCTGGTTAGGAACATTATCACACTCCGTGTAAGTTGTGTGATCGCTATGGCCTCACAACCAAGGGTTGAGTGTGACAACTCTCATTCCCTAGTATTTTTATTTATTTTTATTCTATGGTTTCAATTCATCTCAAACTTCTGTTGTTATCAGGTGACCTCAACAATTCCAGTTAAAAAGTTGAAATCTCAAGCTGAAACATCAATGAAATTGGAATATATGGTAAGATAATGTTTGAAACAATTCATGATATTAACCCATTCATTGCCGAAGACGCGAATTAGCGATCCATGTATGTGATATCGTAATGTCGAGGAAGCGATTTCGCGTCCTCGAGTAATTTGTTTTTTTTTGCTAAAAAACAACTGTACTTAAAGGCTGATAACAAAAAAAAAAAGTTGCGTGGAAGGCGGCGGCACTGCGTGATGAGTAAAAATATGAGGCGTCGGCAATGAATGGGTTAAATATAAATAGTACCATCAAAATGGACACGTTTTTTTTGTACTTTATTAGAATCTGTTAGATTTGACTCTTAGCTGACTTGACCTACATGTATTTTTTTAAATTAAATACCTACTTTCCATATCGTTAACTATTCTAATATGATGACTGATTTGTATCGCCCCTGTCTGACCCTTGATGATTGATCAATTCTGAACAAGTCAATTCTACACATAGCAATCTTGAAATGTATTGCAGTATTTTATGTATTATTCTTTCTTTTTACAGATTAGAGGAAAAATAAATGGAGCTATCAACAATTGAGTTTTTAAGGTGAGCTAAGCTGTTGATGCAAAAGTTTAATGCATTTTGGTTTATATGATGACTGATTTGTATCGCCCCTGTCTGACCCTTGATGATTGATCAATTCTGAACAAGTAAATTCTATTGCATACTTACATAGTAATCTTGCTGCAGTGTTTTATGTGTTATTTCTTCTTTTTACAGATTAAAGGAAAAATAAAAGACGCTATTGACAATTGAGTTTTAAGGTGAACTAAGCTGTTTTTGCAAAAGTTTAATTTATTTTGGTTAATATGATGACTAATGGGCGGACGACTACAATTGATTAAAAAAAAAAGAACCTCGCTTCAAAAAAAGGTAATAATCTTTCTTTTTATTACGTATTTTCAGTACATTCCTTTTATAGTTCACTTATATAGGGAAAATGACCTCTCCACATCTACAGACGTAAGAGGGGCGTATTCGTAAAGTGATACTTCAGTACTTTCTTAATATACAAAATATGTACTGATTTATAACAAAAACTGCATATATTTTCACACGTAAATAGTACCCGAAATTTAATAAGTCTTATACTTTCGTCTTATTCTTGTGCTTTCGTCACCATATTGCATCCGTTGTCCGCCCATTAATGATGACTGATTTGTATCGCCCCTGTCTGACCCTTGATGATTGATCAATTCTGAACAAAACAATTCTATTTCATACTTACATAGTAATCTTGTTGCAGCATTTTATGTGTTATTTCTTCTTTTTACAGATTAAAGGAAAAATAAATGAAGCTATTGACAATTGAGTTTTAAGGTGAGCTAAGCTGTTGATGCTAAAGTTAAATTCATTTTGATAAATATGATGACTGATTTGTATCGCCCCTGTCTGACTCTTGATGATTGATCAATTCTGAACAAATTAATGCCATTACATGTATTGATCTTAAAATGTGTTGCAGTATTTTATTTTATTCTTTATTTTTACAGATTAAAGAAAGAGCAAATGCAGCTAATAGTTTTTGAGGTGAGCTGAGGGAAACTTTGTTTTATACTTTTTTATCCCGAAATGATGACTTATTTGTATCGCCCCTGTCTGATTCTTGATGATTGATAATTTCTGACTTCTACATGTAACATCAATATTAGGTACAAGATGTGAAATAATTAATTATAGTATTTTATTTACAGATAAACCTGCACCAAATGTTCTTCATGAAATACATATAAATCAGCATGTTGAGGTAAGTTTAAATAAATATTAAATTAATTTGATTAATCATATGATGACTAATTTGTATCGCCCCTGTCTGATACTTGATGATTGATCTATTCTGAACAATATTTGGTAATTAATAATAAATTATGCCTGTGTGTACCTATCTAAAAAAATGCATTGTTCATTTACAGGAGAGATACCTTTTGACAAGGAAGAAAAGGAGACTTTATTGCAGTTCAATCATCCACACGATAGCTAGAACTGGTGAGTGGTAAAACTTTAACAATTACCAACTATTTTAACACTACTTAAGTTCTATTTAAATACCAAATATAAATAATAGTTCTAGTTTTACCGTGTTCCTTAATTACAAATAGCTAAGGAACTAATTGTATGATGACTGATAAGTATCGCCCCTGTCTGACTCTTGATGATCGATCAATTCTGATGCCTTACAATAATCAACTTATTTCAATGGCTAGAATTGTGTGCATTGTTGTAAAATTTTGGTGTTATATTTCAGAAACCGGCAGATGTTTCATGTGGAGTATTGCAACTAGATGATGCTCGAATATTTGCTAAGGTTAGTCCTTCACTGCCATTAACAATGAACCATTATCTATCAAAAATACAGACCCAGTTGTCTGAACCTTATAATGATACTTTGACTTAAAATTAAACTATAGATACAGTCTACTACAAAGGGAGGCATCCACTTTTGGGCCTTATTACAATGCAATAAGGTGAAAACATACATCTTTGTATTCAATATTATTAGGTACTGGTGGTCAAACTGTACCAATAATCGTAACAACAAATACAGGGATCATGAGATAGATGAAAATAGTGGGAGAAGTAAATGTTTTCAGATTATTAAGTCTCGTGTTTAACATGATGTTTTTACAAGCATATATCATAATGTCCTTGATGCAAAACTATTACTGATCAACATGTAAAATCGTAACGCCCACGAACCTAAACAAAAACACATTTTAAAACTGTCTTCTTTTCAGATTTTACTCCGGTGGTGCATGGGCCAACTTCTCATGCCATGTGGTAAGTGTGAAAAATTTCGTGTTTTTGTTCTTCAAATACTTAATTTGTTTTACCATTCTAATGTCTTTAAATGATGAACTGCTTAGTTATCCCTGGCTCACTAAATCGTGGGGAAAATATGGTATGGTAATATCTGATAAATCACTCTCCAGAGGTGAATAACTTTTAATCGAAACCATCTATAACTATCTATAACATTTTTTCAGACTATTCGTGAGACCAGAAGAAGGCCCTGAATCAGTGAAACGGAACTTTAAAAGGTGATTATAATCGATTTCTACAGTAATATTTATTTTCAAACTAAGGTCTAAGGTTGTATGTAATAACAAGTCTTTGGCCACTTGGGGTTAAGTTGCACGTGTATCTAATAATTAAACAGCCAAATTTTTCAATGAATCCATTGTCAGTAATTTAAAGAAGAAATACTATGATGAACTGCTTAGTTATCCCTGGCTCACTAAACCGTGGGGAGAATATGGTATGGTAATATCTGATAATGATAAATCACTCTCCATACATAACTTTTAATTGAAACAGTTACAAACTACCTACTCTTTTTTTTTCAGAATATTCATGAGACCAGAAGAAGGCTCTGAAATGCGAATGTCTCTGAAGTGAAACGGAACTTTAAAAGGTGATTAAATTATACCTAATCTATTCCTGTTGTCATTTATGTTCAAATAATTATTAAGATCTGGGGTAGCATATTATATGAATAATATTGTTTAGGCTCTTTCGGTTAAAATGCGCTTGCCTGCAGTGAAACTGCCAACTTTTTTATCTAATATGCTGTCAATAATTAAAAAAAAAATACAATGATGAACTGCTTAGTTATCCCTGGCTCACTGAATCGTGGGGAGAATATGGTATGGTAATATCTGATATCTTATTTTCTCGAAAAATTAAGGCCAATAATAATTATGTTTGAACCATTACTAATTATTTATTTATTTCCAGGCGTGCACGTAACATACAGTCGCGAGAGTGTGGATTTCTCCAGAAATATCTTAATGGTAAATATTTTGTACTAGTTTTTAGAAGATTCCTTTTTTAAAGGAAGTTACTTTTGGCAATGTCTGGGGCCTGTTTTATAAAGCTACAAATTACAAATTACAGGTTACAAGTTTCCATTTGACACAACCTCAACCAATGGCGACCAGCCATTTGAGCAGTGTTGCCATTTTAGACCTGTAATATTGTAACTTGTAGCTTTATAAAACGTGCCCCTGCTGTTAGCCTGTTACTGTCAATATCACTTCCATACATGGTTCGGATCCTGTTGAGGCGAATGGTTGGTCAAAAAAATATCGAATAAGGGTCTCTCCAGAACTATCGACGCGGAATCGGCTTGAGCCGGTAAGGAAAAGTTTTATGTCCATGCAATAAGAGCGAAAACGACGTCGTTCCGTTCGCAACGCCGAATCGAGCCGAGCCGAGCCGAGCGACGTCGTTTTAGCTCTTATTGCATCAAGCCGATTCCCTCGCCTAGTGTGGGAATCAAAAGCAGTTTCTAAAGCTAAACAATACTTTAAAGAATACATTTTCACTATATTTTTTTTACCAAGACCTAAAGCTCTCAATTTATCCGCTGTCTCAGTAACCTTTAGCACCCATTGATAAGCTAACTGAAAAAGCTAAAAGAATACGAATGTATCAGACAATATCCGATGTCGTATGAATTATGCACTATATATGTACCTCACTGCAATGCAATGCAAATGATGAACTGCTTAGTTATCCCTGGCTCACGAAACCGTGGGGATATTATGGTATGGTAATATCTGACTCCGTCTTATATCAGTACCTACTATTTAACGCCACGTGGAGAAACACTCAACACTTCATTATTTTTTGCAGGATCCCTCACAACAAGAACAGCCGGCCATCACGTCACTCGTCCGTCCGTTACAGGTAACGCCTTGTTAAATTATAGTTTAATGCATTCACTGCTGACAGCTAATTAAATGGTTTCCTGCGGCCCTAGTGTGGTTGCGTTTATCGCGTGACAAAATGTGGATAAAGCATCCGTCACTCTCGTACTTATATACGTGTCAAAAAGTGACGGATGTTTTATCCAAATTTTGTCACGCGATAAACACAGCCATATTAAGCCCCCTGACTTTTATCCAGTGCGTGTGTAAGCGTTTATTTTTTCGGAATAAATGCTAAGTGTGGTTGTTTGTTGTGTTCGTCCCTACGTTATAGTTGGTTCTAGTTTAAATGACGAAAATGCATTTAACGCGGGATTTTACAACTTCTTTTGTTGATAAATATGAAAGGAAAAGATAACAAAGGGATGACCGAAGTGTGGCACGTGCCTTGGAGTAGCTCAACCCTTCTTGATCATTGAAATAAAAGATTTTTTAAGCCGTCTAGTCTATATTGTAATGCAAAAATATACTTAATAAATATTCCTATATTATATACATTCAATATAATTTTAAATTGTCATTATTGATACATAATAAAATTAATAAATCAACAACACTAATACATATCGCATATTCTTATGGCTAACATGCAATAAAAAACTATCAAGATTGTTTATTCAAAGTATACTTTGGCCGTACCGATACACCTGCGTAATTGTTTTACAACCCTACTTGAAGATAACAATTGAACAATAGTTTTTGGTAATGGATGGTTTTAAGTGCATTTTCGTCATTTAAACTGGAACCAACTATACTACACCTCATCCGATGGATGTGGAGATTCAAGTAAAGCAAACAATAATGCATAACCTGGGGAAAAGCCTTTGTCAAACAGACAGCAGCAAATGTGTTAATATTATCATCCAGATCCTAAATGATGAATGACTAATAGACAAGCATATATCTAGAAAAAATATTGAAGATGATAAAATTCTGACCATACTAAATGAGAGAATCTCTCTGGTTTATTAGATTATATGCATTAAAATTCATTTCTTTTGCAGGTGTACCTGACCTGACGTGTTCCTGACGGATTTGAATTGAAGCATTAAAATTAGTTTTTTTTTAAAATACAACCCACAAAAGTTAAATTCAAAATCTTAATTAGAATGTTAGACAAGGCGCGTCAACGAAATAGGACAGGTTAAGATGGCAGTAAATCACTCTACCATGAACTGAACAGTGGGACTACCTCAAAAAGATGGCTGGGATCCAACTTCATCAAAATTTTTCCGGATTGAAAGTGATGATGAAACGAAGTGGGATGTAATCATAGATCAAAGAAAGACTGATCAACAGTGATCGGAAATACACTCGCGAGCAAAAAAATCGACTCAAGCTGCACGCTTGGGTTCTCCGTCCAGTATTTCTTGACCCATCCATGATATATTAATAAAAATGGTATCAAACGAAAGGTGATAATGTAACGATTAAAAAAATTAAAAACCGTGGAAATCCATCCACGATTTTTCAAGTTATGCCTTATTTTCCGATATGTGGGTCATTTACTCGTTCCGAAACGTACGAGTTGTGCCCCCTTTGACCCCTATAAATAAGGGGGTGGAGGGGGAAATGTCATCAGTCGCTTATCAGAAGTTGACCGGTACACATCTCTGCTAACGACCCTACTCAGAAGCCTTGGAGAAAATGGATACCACCATGACTGAAGCCGCCCAAGTCGTGGCCTTGCTGGAAGAGGGACACAACCAACGCTTTGTGGCTGACCAGCTGAATTTAAGCCAGTCAGCAGTATCCCGAGTCTACCGACGGTATCGGGAGACTGGGGCCTTGGTACGAAGACCAGGTTCTGGCCGCCGGAGGTGCACATCTGAGAGGGATGACCGCTTTATGGTCACTACCTACTCTCTCAGAAATCGGCACCAGACCGGCGTTTCCATCCAGCAGCATCTTCAGGATGTAAGAGGGGTTACTGCCAGCGAGTGGACAATAAGGCGAAGGCTTAAGGAAGCTAACCTGACCCCGAAACGGCCCGCCACGGGCCCCAGACTGCTCCCACGTCACCGCCAAGCACGCCTGGAATTTGCTCATCAGCACAAAAACTGGACCATTGAGCAATGGACCCCAGTTCTTTTTTCCGATGATTCCAGGGTGTGCTTGAATGGCTATGACAGACGGGGGAGGGTCTACAGGAGGTCAGGGGAACGGTACGCACAGTGCTGTTTCAGGGAAACAGTTGCCTATGGAGGGGGTTTCGTCATGGTGTGGGCGGGCATTTCCATGGAAGGGCGTACCGAGCGTTTTGTACCTGGTGGGGGCCGTGGCGGTGGTTTGACCGCTGCCAGGTACATCACCGAGATCCTTGAGGAGCATGTTGTTCCTTACGCCGGTTTTTATGACGAGGGGTTCGTCCTAATGCAGGATAATGCCCCTTGTCATACCGCAAGGATCACTCGGGCCTACCTTGCCGAGGTCGGCATACCCACCATGGACTGGCCAGCTCTCAGCCCGGACCTGAATCCCATTGAGCATGTCTGGGACTACCTGAAAAGACAAGTTCGGAAGAGAGAACCAGCTCCGTCAAATGTTACGGAGCTGAAGGCAGCTCTGCAGGAGGTGTGGGATGTCATCCCCCAGGAGCTTCACAAAAAGCTCATTAGATCGATGAAAAACCGCCTGGATGCTGTGATAAGGGCTAGGGGTGGAAATACAAAATATTAAATTAACAAATAAAATCTTATTTTTCTTAAAATGCCGTTTATTTCACTTTACTTCCTTTTAATTTTCATAGTATTTTTTTTATTCGTCTTTGCAAAACCTGGCCCCATCAGTTGTGGAACCTGGCATGACTGGAAATTATACATTTTTGAAATCGTTACTTTATCAGCTTTCGTTTGATACCATTTTTTTCAAGATATTTTGGATGGGTCAAGAGATACTGGGCGGAGAACCCAAACGTGCAGCTTGAGTCGATTTTTTTGCTCGCGAGTGTACGTGAGCTAATTTACCTAAACTTGATGCATGTTCATTCAATAATGTATTCCCATCTCACTCACGCATGAATGAATATGCGTCAAGTTTAGGTAAATTAGCTCTCCTATTTCCGATCACTGCTGATCAAAATGTGTTATAATAACGGTTAGGAGTGGTAACACCTATGTGTACTGAATTTATTAAAAGATCGTACCAGGTTTTGCATTTTTTTTAATTATTTATTTGAAAAACAATTAGTCGAAAAATAGAAGTTAATTAATAAAATACAAAAATACAAAACTCCTGTAATAGAATAAGTTTAAAAATATTAAATAAACGTGAAAAAATGTTTCCATGTTTTCCTCTACGCCACTTGAAATATCCTCTTATCATTATTTGGAGGGTGGCTCATAATTTCTGAAAATCAATTTTTATTAGTTGCAAAATTTCTATTCCCATTTTTTCCCGATCTTAATTTTTCAGTCGTGTTTTTACACTGCCTGGTTTTTCCCTGACGCATTTTTCCATTCCAGGAATTAATTTGATAGTGTAGACGGAGCTACGCTGTCGCGGAGCTCCTATTTCTGTGCGGTTTGACCCTTCGGGGCTGCTGCGAAACTAACATAACCTAAACCTACCTTCCTTTTTCGACCTAATTATAAACTCAAGTACGTTGGTTTTCTCTAGGTTATGCTATAATAAGCTGTTATGTAGTCCCACTTCTTAGTTGATATGAAATCTTTATGACATTTCAGGCTCGCCACGGGAAAGTCATAGACGCATTTAAACAATTAAATGTTCTTCGTTATAGTCGCTCAGCTGTCTTAGAGATATCTTATCGTCACCCTTGAAATAGGAACCATTGAGGAGTTCGCTGTCCATCTGTGGTTTCATCATCAGTTCCCTTCACCAAATGTATACCAAAACCTTCTGCAGAATGTAACAAATACTTTTCTGAAAACCGCATCAAAAGCGGTACAGTCAAACGTGCAATAATCATGGTCAAACTGAGGACCACCTTTTTTGAAGTCTGTTAAAAACTGTTATCATTTTAAAATTACCGCAAACCGCAAACATCCTGGTGTGGTCACGATAAGGTGTCAATTATAATGTTCTGCAACTGCAATAAATGCATGTTAGTAGAACATTATCTGTCTGAGCAACATGTATAATTTCATTCAAGTAATTGAGAATGAAGAACATAAGCCGCCGACGATTGAAGAAATGACTTGCAAAGTAAAGGTAAGACTATTGCCTAATCAGAAAAATAAGTAGGTCCGTGTGTTCATGATCATTAATTTTAGTCACCGCAATAATATTATCCAACATTGGGCACAAAATTTATCTTACACGCTTTTATACGACTAGTAATAAAGACTTGTTAGATATTTTTGCGCCCAATGTTGGATAATAATATTATTATAATATATAAACCGGGCAAGAGCATGTCTGACCATGCTCAGTGTAGGGTTCCGAAGCCGTTAACTACCTACACAAAAACTATCTCAAAAAACAAGTATGAACTAATTATCTATTTAAAGTTGTGTGGTGCTGTCTTAGGCATTTTTATTATTATTATTATTATTAGCAGGCCGACGGAGCTCCGCTGAGCGGAGCTCCTACTTCTACATTATTTTGGCCCTTCGGGCCCAACAGTGTCCACATTGGTGCCGTCACCCTATGAAGTTATTAAAAATTGATCTGACATATTTACTAACAGGCCTTTATAAAACCGGACATAAGTCGTGATAGTTTTTCTTTAAAATTCGTTAGATGTGCTTTCATTTAAGATATTTTTCAGATTTGTAGTTTTGGCTGTAGGGGGGGATACTTGACTCTAACAAAAATTAGCGCTTTAAAGCTTAATACTTATATCATAAACGGATCCCTTAATCGAAAAATTGTTTTCACAAACCCACGCAATATTTTTGAAAGACCTATCCAACGACACCCCTCACTATGGGGTAGAGAAAAAAAAACATCCCCACGTTACGTGTAGGGTGTAGGGGAAGAACTAAAAATAAAAATAAAATTTTTAGGCGCGCGATCTGCAGTCTAATTTCAGCGCGAGCTTAAAGGCCCAGATAGACGTGCGAGTAAGTAGGGAAGAAGTATCGGTTTTGGCCAGCTTGACACAGTTTTTGGCCACTCTAAATTTTAACTAATATGTAAAGCATTATGAAATAACAAACATAATTATTATTATATCTTATCTTTATATTAATCTGCAGTCTTAACTATTTATAAATATTCTTTTTAATTTTACAGTATTTTTGATACTTATTTTAACCTTAAATCGCCAAAAAGCGTACAGTGACCACAACCGGTACTTCTACCCTACGCCGTACTTATGGCTCGGCGACCTTACTTGCCCGTGTGTCACCCTAAAGTCCCAGATATAGACGTGCGAGAAAGTACGCCGTACTTATGGCTCGGCGACCTTACTCGCCCGTATGTCACCCTAAGTATGCGAACTTCTGAGGGTAAACGCGGGTGAAAAAGGTAGTCAAGCTTTAAGTACGCGTTCTACTCGCCTGTCTATCTGGGACTTAAGTACGCGAACTTCTAAAGGTAAACACGGGCGAAAAAGGTCGTCAAGCTTTAAGTACGCGTACTTATCGTCCGTCTATCTGGGGCTTAAGTCTCTTAGATCCCGATATATATGGTGGATTATTCAGACAAGTAGTCGCATATTGCAGGGCCTACCTACTTCGATAGCTGAAAGCGTGCAAAGTTCACTTACAGACAAGCGGATAAATTACAGTCTAGGGCAAGAGTGCCTTGAAGCAGACACTAGTGGAGTCACAATCCTGAATATTTTGGGTGCATTAGAGTGAGTATGTGCACTTAGGTATCTACTTATTAAATTATCTGGAAGGTTGGTTTTAGTTGAAAGCTTGTTTGGAGTATATATTTTATAACGGGTCGACACTTGGTGGATTAATTCAGAGTTCAATTACTAGCAATCGCCTTGTACCCCAAATTAGGTATTTACCCGAGCGGATTTTGATGGGATAGAACCAAAAAACAATGCTCTAACAGCGAAGGAAAAACGTACTAACTACCGCACTCAGAGACGTCAATTAAATTTAATGCTTGTTTAGTGACGTGTTGTCTTATTCTATTGCTGTAGCAAAGAAAGTGACAGCAGCAACTTTAATCAAGCATTAAATTAAATTGACGTCTCCGAGTGCGGCAGTAAGAAAACCAGCTCATCCGGGAAACTAAGTTCGTATGAGTGGCCTACTAGGTACTAATTGGAAAAAATGTTCAAAGAATCAAAGAAAGATGGGTACTGTTTTGTCTTCTCTAACTGCCGCACTCAGACACGTCAATTTAACTTAATGCTTTATTAAAGTTGCTGCTGTTACTTTCTTTGCTACAGCAATAGAATAATAGACAACACGTCACTAAACAAACATTAAATTTAATCGACGTCTCTGAGTGCGGCAGTAAGTGACAATATCTTGGATTCTTTTGTACCTATCTGTATCAGATTTAAATACCTACATTATAAAAAAGAACAATGTATGCAGTGTAGTTATTTATTGTGTTTTACCAGTTACAGGGTCTACGGCCAATCTATGACCATTCAGGAGTCTAACATCGGAGGACGGACTGTTTTGGTACACAGGATCGTTTGGACCATGGGAAAATAAAAGCACAATTGTTTAAAAATGTGTACTCAATAAAAATAAAATCGTATAAAACACTGTTTAATTTGAATTTTCTACCGTTAATTCACTCTGACAGTCACTGGGCACTCTGTCTGTAAAAAGTTCTGGTATCTGGAAATTATACAAGAATATTAAGAGAATAATGGGAAGGAACCGTGATTTTTGAAATTTGTTGGCTATAAATCAAAAAGTACCTACAGCAAGGAAAATTATTAAAAAAAATGTTTAGAAATGTGCAGACTTGCAGGCCCTTTCATATGACCCCCCTTTTGCTATAATCAATTCACTTTCATTTTTTAACCCCCCATTCTATTGATACCTTTACAAATATTTAGTTTTTTTTACTAAAAACAATTTGCGGGCAAGTAAGTAAGATAACTATGCCAAATTTCAAGTTAATAGCTTCTATAGTTTCTGAGAAAAACTGCTGTTACATACAGACAGTCTCACCATAAAGGTTCCTTTTTTACCATTTTGGTACCGAACCCTAAAAACAAGACAAATACGAACCAATCCGACCAAACCATAATATGATGTCGTATAACTATAAACTACATCAGAGGCCCTATTTTGAAAATCGAAGTTCGACCGTTACGTCCCATCCCTGCCATTATTCGTCATTCGATACTAAATCGAGAAAAAGGGATGAAGCTAACGTAACTTCGGACATCGATTTTCAAAATAGGGCCTCTGATGTAGTTTATAGTGGATAGGATAGGACCCGCGCGAATGCTTTTTCATTTGTTAAGTCATTTGTAGGTACTTGGCATGAGATTACCTGAGGCGTATAAGCTTCAACTCTGTCAAGTAAAGAATCTGAGAACCCTGGAGTATAATATCTGAAATAGAACCATAGGTACAATTAGAATTCTAGTCTTTTGAGTGGATAGTCTGCAATAACCGACAGTGGATTTCCGTGCCGCCTACGATCATCCCAAATGTCTGTTCCTTTTTTCTACATAAGTATTTTGTGTTCATAATTGGTTCAATTAAATGCATGATTAAAAGGTAAGAGTTTGCTAAATTACCAGTAGGTACAGCATTTATATTATCATAATTCAGAATATAATATACCTCACGATTTCCTCAGGGAAACAGCTATTTATAATATTGATGTACTCTTTAAGTGAGCTTCCAGGGACTGTATCTATCTCTTGTACTCTCTTCAAAGCCCCCGTAGTGACGAAAAGTCTTCGAGCTCTTGCATCATTTGGCAAAATCTAACACAAAATAAGTTTTTTTTAGTAGGGGATAACTTGTCGAGATGGATAGCAATAACTATTACGTATATAATGGATAAAAACTTTATAAGAATAATTAAAAACCTCCATTCTCCATTATTATGGGGATCTTTACTTTCAGAGCTTATAGCGACGTGAGGCCCGTTTCACGAAGCTACAAGTTACAAATTACAAGCGGAAGTCTCTTTCTAACTCCTTTTGCTAGAAAGAGAGTTCTGCTTGTAATATGTAACTTCTAGCTTCGTGAAACGGGCCGCTGTACACGTAAAGTTCGGACCGCGTGAAACGCCACCCACGCGCCGTTCCTTCCAAACTTCGTTCGTTTGTGCCCGCATCGTAAGCAATTGAAAGGGGCCCGATGTTCGCCCGATAGACGTAAAATATGATTACGCGATACATCATATCGCTATATGTATCACAGAAATATTTATGAGTGTCAGTGAATCCGTATATTTTGATATTCGCGATAATATTGGCATACTAATAGATATCACTGATAATATTGATAGTCTATCAAGCCCCTTAGAAAAATGGGTTTTCATAAGTTTATTTTACACTTTTTTATACTTGAATCCAGCCTTTTTTTGTATTTGTACATAAAATAGAGAAAAAGCTGTAAAATTCTAAATTCAACAGAAGGAACTTTTTAACGCGTAAAACTGCTGCTCGAAAATAATAACAGAACTGTCAATGTCAAAATGACATGACAGACTGCTCGTACAAGTAAATATCAACAAATCAACGTGTTTGCGAATAAAATGGTTACCTTTTGAAAATTAATTAACTACAATGGCAGGTCGGGGTCGAGGACGGGGTAATAACATCTCGATGACGCATGAGCAATTACAAGCTCTTGGAATTGGTCGAGGAGACAACAGTGCCCCAACCCTTGCGCCTCCGCCGTTGTTCCCGAAACTTGAGGCGAAACCTCTTCCACTCGCTTGCGACGCTGCCACCGACTACATGCTAATCGTTAAAGACCAATTCATAGGATTCCTGCACGATTCTCCCGCCTTTGTCAAAGCTAAAGCTAGAACAGACGACGTAGAAAGATACTCCGATAAGTATAAGCTTCTCGCGCTAGATGCAAAACAGGGTAAAGTTTTGGACTGCGTGTGGACCAATATGCCAATGGAACTAAAGCCGCAAGCGCAAAGAGTACGAGCTACTCGTAAAAGAAAACTTGATGATCCAACAGAAATTGACAAAAGATTTGAGACACTAGAAAAGAAGGAAACTCTGGAGGAAAATGACGAAGAAACGGAAGCAAAAGGTGATTCAGCTGTAAAAAAGGTAGAGGCTAATGATGACGAAGATATGGAGGATGAACAGGAGCCTGAGGATGAATTAGATGATGGCACAGACTATGCCAATAACTACTTTGACAATGGAGAAGATTACGATGAAGAAGATGACAATCTAGATGATGGCCCTGTTTACTAATTTTTATCATTAAGTAAGAATAATAGTTAATACTTATGTTATTAAATTGAGTTCATAAAGTAATTTCATTTTTCCAAAACACATTTTATGGCTTTTTTTGTACTGATATAATAAAGTTAAATTGAGTAATTTGTAGGTGCAAATTAGACCAACTGGAGAAAGAATACAGCTAGTGTTAAACCATATGCTTCAGAATTTAAACAACTTCACTATTATTTCTATATTACATATATTAAACTGACAGTTTTTAAGTCATTCTTTTGGTTAAAGTTAATAGAAATGTAACATTATTTTTATCATAATTACACAAGGTTATCATATTTGTTTTTACAATTAAAACTGTTATTATTAAAATAAACCATGCATAAACTGTCAGTTTAATCAATCTAATCAATAATATACGAGGGCTGCTACTTATGTATCCGGAATCTGGGATTCCAACATTTATAAACGTTATATCTGACCTCCATGGTAAAATTTGAACTTTTTTTTAATACTGGCCGCTATAATTTTTTTTCTTATGTACGCTAGTCTTTTGTTTTTGGCGGGATCAAAATGTCATCTCGCTGCAAGAATGGAACTCACTCGTGAAAATATTCGTGCTATGATTTATTATGATTTTCGGCGTGGTTTAACGCAACAACAGTGCATAGATCAATTAACTTCGACTTTTGGTGATGAAGCTCCATCAAAAAGCACTGTGTACCACTGGTTTAGTGAGTTCAATCGTGGACGTAGTATGCTCACGGACGAAGTTAAGGAAGGTCGCCCGAAATCGGTCGTTGTACCACAAAATATTGAAGCTGTGCGAAAACTTATAATGCATGACCGTCATGTTACATATCGCGAGATAGAGGCGACTCTGGGCATATGTATGACGAGCATTAATAAGATATTACATGATCATTTAGCTGTAAAAAAAATTTGTTCCCGTTGGATCCCTCACAATTTAACTAAGGATCAAAAAGAGGCTCGCGTCGAATGGTGCAAGAAAATGTTGAAAAAATATATCCGTGGTGACTCAAAAGCTGTTTATAATATCTACACAGGTGACGAATCCTGGATCTATGCGTATGATCCGGAAACTAAACAACAATCAACAGTGTGGGTGTTTCAAAATGAGCCGAACCCTACGAAAGTAACTCGTGCAAAAAGCACCTTGAAGCAAATGGTCGCCTGCTTTTTCGGTATTAATGGCCATGTGGCGAAAGTGCCACTAGAGAATCGTAAAACGGTTAATTCGGAATGGTACACGACCATTTGTTTGCCGGAGGTATTTGAAGAAATACGTAAAAACAACCAGCGACGCAGAATCGTTCTTCACCATGACAATGCCAGCTGTCATACATCACGCGAAACGACTCGATTTTTGGAAGGTCAAAATATAGAATTAACGGGTCATCCGCCGTACAGCCCTGATTTGGCACCCAATGATTTCTATTTATTCCCAAATGTAAAGAATAAATTACGTGGTCAACGATTTTCGACCCGTGAAGATGCAGTCGACGCGTTCAAACAGCACGTTTTGGAGATACCTCAGTCAGAGTGGAAAAAATGTTTTAAAAATTGGTTTCAACGTATGCAAAAGTGCATCGATCATAAGGGAGAATATTTTGAAAAACAATAAAACCATATTTAGTCATATACGTTTGTTATTTTTTTCTATTCCGGTTACATAAGTAGCAGCCCTCGTATGACTAGCTGCTGCTGTTCATTTGAAGAGAAGTCATTGAAATGTAATGAAATAATTTATTTGTAGTGGCCACATCAGGTGCCCGTTTATCAAACGCTTGTCTTGTATCATGATAAATCTCTCTCCAACAATATGTATTAAACAGGGCCTTCCACTTGTAATACGGGTGATTCTACAGGCGTTTCAACCGCTGTCAGTCCGCTGTCATAAATATTGAAAGAATGAGCTACACCAAGCAGCTAACATTCACACAGAGCTATACTGTTATCGTAATACTTGCCACAATTGATCGAATTTTAAATATATTATTGCCTATTTCTTAAATATTTAGGACAGCGGACTGACAGCGGTTGAAACGCCTGTAGAATCACCCATACAACAAACTTTTGAGAAAAAGACCCCAGGGCTCTTAAATACGTCGGTAGTATTGCGTAAATCTCTCAACCTACAAAAACTATTTTGAAAATTCGTTTACCAATAGAAAGCCACTTTATTTGCGAGTATCATAGGCTATAAATTAATAAAAAAAAAGTTTATTGCCCATCGAAGTGGGCACGGGAACAGCTAGTTTATAATATTAGTACAGATTAACCCTCTTTATTCTTAATTCTACAAACCTTGGCATACTGCGCGAGCACATATTTGAGAATGCAAGCAGGAGCTGAATGCAGAAGAGGTTCAAGAGCAGGTCGGTGCAGACAGCACTGTAGGGCCTGCTTAAGAGCACAAGAGGCTCTTGCATGCACCTCGCCAGAAGCCCTGGGATTCGTGTATAACTGCAAATTCAGGGAGATAGGGTAAGTACCATTCAATTTTACTGTAATTAATATACTCCCCCTTGCAAAGAAAACGGGCACTTAGATATATACTGTAAGGGAATAACATTTTATTATGAAAAATGTAACAAATAATACGAAGAAACTAATAATTCTACTCCAAGGTTAACTGGAAGAGAACATTAATTATAGTTCGAAAATGCCAATTTCAATTTATGAAGAAAGGATAATAAACTTTATTCCTATTACGATACGGTTCAAATTAAATTGCCTTGTACGTCCTATTGCACACTGGGCCTTACGTTGTAATTTTACAAAATTTTCATTCTAAACATTTATTATTTGTGTCACGGAACTATGAAAGTTCAGACATTTGGAAACCAATACGCATCAGAGGCCCTCTGGACAAGTTTAATTTAGTAAAGTGATGGTGATGGGACTGATGGGACACCAACCGGCGAAATGGCAGGCGGTAAATTTTTTTAAAGTTGTTGGTAACTATTTCCAACTAATTCGTGCGAGACCATCCTGCTTTCAAAGGATTCCTGCGGGGTAACAGATATTAGGCTAGGCGATTCGACTGATAGTTCGTACGCACTTCTCTTCTCTCCCGGCTACATAGCCCTAAATGTAAACAAAAGACGTAGCATAAGTAGTTCGTCAGCCAAAAGAAGCAAAACACTGATTCGTCAAAGTTCGACAGAACAGTTTTGATTGGCTGAGAGAGACTTTGGTTGGTTTACATGGATGGCTCGTCCCCGCTTTATCTGTGACCCCTCCAGACTTGATGGACGATACTCAAACGTTGGATTAAGACCTGGAGCAGCCTCGGCAGCGCGTTGGCGACGGCGATGGCGAGGCTGTGCTGTGGAGAGTGCTTCGCGATGTGGCCGATGGTCCAGGCCGACGCGCACAGCTCCGCGTCATCCGCCTCGGGGTTGTGCAGGATATTCACTAGTGTGGGGATAGCCTGAGGATCAAACGTAAATGTACGTTTCGTATTACAGGCTAAATAGATCGAAAGGTCTACGGTTATTGTATCGACTTTGGGGACGTAAGTAGGTTTTCATAATCTTTTGAACGCCAGGTTGGCTGCAATTTGCAAAAAAAACCGCCTTCAAAAAGCAAAAAATAACTTCATTTAAAATGGTAGGTAATAGGTCAGTCCAACTGAAGTCTGCTTTTGGTTAAAATATTGTTGGACGCCGACTTCAGTTGGACTGACCTATTACCTACCATTTTAAATGAAGTTATTTTTTGCTTTTTGAAGGCGGTTTTTTTGTTTTTTTAAACTTTTATTTTATTTTATACTTTTTAGTGATCATAATTATACTGTTATGTTATGTAGTCCCACTTTAATTAATAAGAATTAATAAGAAACTATAGAACCTTGAAATTCAATCTCGCCGCAAGCAACGCCGTGGGAAAGTCATAGTCAAATACTTAAACATAAATATGCTTCGTCATAGTCGCTCAACTATCTTAATCGAAATATCTTGTCGCCACCCTTGAAATATATACCGTTTAGGAGTTCCGGTGGCCATCTGTGGTTTTCATCATCAGTTCCACTTTACCAAATAGTGTTTTCCAAGAGCAAATACACGAGGTACAATGAAAAATACCAAAATCGCTATAGGTGTGCCTATAAATTTTGAAGAGTTCCGTCGATTCCTCATGGACTCCATCATCAAATCTTAATTATGATAAGAATGGGACCAAATGGAAAGCACCAGCTTTCAAACAAAAAAAGAATCTTCAAAATCGGTTCACCCAGTCTAAAGTTCTGAGGTAACAAAAAAAAAAAAAAAAAAAAAAGGAACATACAGTCGAATTGAGAACCTCCTCCTTTTTTGAAGTCGGTTAAAAAGACACAAAAATTCGCTGTCGTATGTTGCCGACTAAAGCGGACAAAAGTTTAAAGGCTCTAAACACGATTGTTTTAAAACGTACTTACCAAGCAGCCCAATGCAGTGCGTTCCTATACTAGACAAGTTTCCGCCAGGCCTTGCCCAGTATGGACATTTAACTTTAAAGAACCCCGCTCCGCAAAGCGCCGCCTCCGCTCTCTGTACGGTTACAACACTGGTTGCTGTGGCTTTCAAAGGGTAGAACAGAGGCCGTATTAGAACTCTTAAAGCTTGCCAAGTTTCGGCCAATGTCCCTTTCACTGCTTAGAACTTGTCAGGTTTAAACAGGAAGTGAAGAGGCTCAAACCTTGGCCTCGATGACGGCCATGGCGAGCTGGTCGGACTGGCCGGCGATGTACCCGAGCGCCATGCAGGCGGGCACGCGCGCGCCGCCCGTGTTCTCGCTCATCAGCTCTACCAGCGGCCCGCAGCCGCCCGTGTTCACCACCAGCTGCGCCAGCTGACCAACAGAGTAAACATTCATTCACAAAGCAATAGGTTTTGGTTTTGGTGGTAAATCTGTAAAATAAAGGAGCAAAAATCGTCACACTTTTAAGCAGTTTAGTGGTTTTAATCGACGAAGACGCGCTCCATCTGCTTAATTTTACATACAATGACGCAACCGCGCATCGTTAGTTTGAGTGGCCAGGCGAACCTACGTAGAATGAAAGCTCTCTAAATACCTACCTACTCTATTTGTTAGTCAGCATAAGTTCATTAAATTACTATCGGCTAGTTGAACCTATATATGGCGGCCACTGCTACCATTCTGGACACTGCTGCTACACATCACAGAACATAGAAAAGTACTATTTTTAACCCCCGACAAAAAAGAGGGTTGTTATAAATTTACCGTGCGTATGTATATGTGCATTGTTGAGTCTCGTGTGTCTGTGTATCTGCGCATCGTTGCTTCCAAACGAATGGAGCGATTTGAACGCGGTATTTTATGATTATGATGTTGATATCAAATGTAGGGCTTGTGCGGTCTCACGTCGACGGTGTGCTTGACGATGTCGCGCAGCAGGCAGGCGGCGGCGCGGCGCACGGGCGCGGCGTCGTGGCCCGCGTGCAGCAGCGCCGGCGGCAGCGCGCCGCCCGCCACCACCGCCTCCGCCAGCTCGGCGCGCGCGCTGGCCACCGCGCCCAGCGCGCACAGCGTGCTGCGCTGAACGACACAAACATGACTCTACTACTATCCACAACCTCACGCTATATTCATACTTTATAGTCTGAAGCGTAATCTATTTTTCTGCGAGCTGTACTTAGCGGGGCGAGACCTAAATTACACGAGGACAAGATACATTTCGCGAGGCCCCCTGGTGGCGCAAAGACTGATTTGATGAATATCCAGGTTGCTTTCACGTCTTTTGAATCATTCTGCTAATAAACCTTCGAAGTGCGAGGCCCCTCTGGCTGCGAAGCCGTAGGCGGTGGGCTACGTTGCCCACGCCCGATGCCGCTTCAGTTTGCGTGCGCGTGTCTAATACGATGAAGGAAGGAGAAGTTGATACATCAAGTGCGCGGGCCTTACCGGTCACAACACTAGGCTAAGTACCTGTGGCCCGTTTCACGAAGCTAAAAGTTACAAATTACAAGCGGAACTCCCTTTCTGGCAGTACGAGTTAGAAAGAGACTTCCGCTTGTAATTTTTAACTTGTAGCTTCGTGAAACGGGCCACTGCTGTTTAAAGTAGGTACTTTGCTTTTGATGTGGCGGTCGGTTGCAACTTGAAAACATTGTAGTTCCACCTGTTATACATTTGCCAGCCAACTTACATTAAATATGCTAAATATGAGCACTTTCTGACATTTCCACAATGCTTAAACAAAAAGTAGATAAATATATATTACTTCAAAAAAATAAAATGAGGCTAACTTTCAACTTCGGATCTTGATTTTCCAATCCCTTCACTAGATGACAGATAGCGCCGGAGTCCACCACGGCCTCCGGTTTGTGCTGCGCCAAGTCGACCATGGCGCCAGCTGCAATCTTTAAAATTGTGTAAGCAGACCTAATAATTACCCCTTAATGCCAAGACAACACGGCAGATGATTATAGATCTCATAACCACATTATCTTCTCTAACTAACTCTACTTTCTTTAAACTGCCATTGGAGATGCCACTTGAACCAATTTCTAAAAAGTTTCTGAAACCGTTGAAATTTTAAGGAGTGTTACAAAACAAGCCTAACCTAACCTAACTGTAGGTTTCGTAGGTTAGGTATTTCTTTATTTTTAAATTAAAAGATGCACAAAAAAGTAACTACGCAAACAACCAATACGACGAAGCTCGTGAATTTTCGGTCAAATAAAATAGTTTGAAAACAAAACTTGGGACTTTGATTTCATTTCGTTTGATTCGAAATCAGGTTACGATTATTTAAATGCGTACACTCCTGTTAAAAAAATAGAGCTATCAAAATGTTGACAATACGATAACAGGTCAAAGACGATATGTTTTTTACCGCCTAGCATCTCAGCCCAGTAAGGACTAGTACCTACAAAAAAAAATGAGCCAACCAGGAGAGATTTTCTCTTAACCCTTAATAAGGCCCCGTTAAAGTAAAAATAATAGACCAAAATTAAATACAGACATGAAATTGCAAGTCTCTAAAGAGTAATAATAGATGATGTTATATTTAATATAAAATGTAGGTAAAGTTCAATTTCAGCTTATTGTAATGTGGTCAATATAGAGCCTCTGCCTTATTAAGAGTTAATTGACAAACAATGTAGGTGTACAATAATTATGATATTAATATTAGTTGCATCAACCAAAGCGGATAGTAACAACAGCAAGTTCTTTAGTGATTCAACTATCATCTTAGTTGATGTATCTAACGACTTGACAGGCTTGTATGGAATCAAGACGCTTATGTATGCACAAAAATAATCACAATCTTGTTAGAAGTGACCAATTTTTTTCAGTGTATTTTCATAGTAAAACTTACAGTGCCCTCTAACAAATATGCGCTAGCTAGCTACTCATGAAAGACTATTGTTAACTGAAACAGAAACAAGGAATTAACCTGCTTGAGACTCATTTCTGGTTCCTGAAAAGCCAGCACCAGCAACGGTAGAGTCCCCGCGTCCACCACCAGCCCTGCCAAGTTTTCAGAGTGCTTGGCTATGTAACCTAAAGCCCACGCTGCATTTTCTTTGACCTAAACAACCACACAAGCATTTTATCTGTCTTTCTAGAGTTTGTATGATCGTCTACCTCGTTTGAACCTTGGAACACTACCATATAGACATTTTAGTGGGTACGGTGACTAATTTAGAACCTTATCGCAAAATCACTGAATTTCTAGTAATTTTGTTCTCTTGCCTTGGTGTTGCGTCCTTGTGACATGAATTGCTGGCCCAATGCTCAACAAGTAGTCAAAAAGCCAACAATTAAATTAAGTGGAACATTTCATTTGAAGTGGAACGTCGGTTGTGCGTTAATAGAAAGATGCATTCCACGTAAAGAGCAACACAGACTAACATTCCGCCGGCCGGTATTGTCGTGTCAGTTCACCGTATTATACACACATAGACTATCAGTTTCTTCTTAACGATTCATACATTACTTCACAAATAGGGATTGTGATTGATTGTGTGTGTTGTGTGGACACTGGACAGTAAGGCGGACTTTTTACACGGGACTGTTGGTAAACAGTTACCCGTCTTATTCATAAACTCTCAATAAACCTATTTTCGAAACTAAGTAAGTAAGTAGGTACTTGTTTTTACTGTTTGTTTGTATTGTTCAATACCTGTGTATCAAAATCCTCTAGACACGAAACAATGTGTTCGAGCGCGCCAAGACGGACGATCGCCGAAGCTAACTCTTCATTATGCCTATGAAAAATACACAAATTACAGTAATAAAATAAGCTAGTTAGTAATATGTACGTCTGGTACCTACTTAAGTGCTTAATATATTTTTGTGCTTTTGTACCCTTACCATGAGTTACACAATACAATTACCGTAGGTACCGTACCTACGAGTTGTCGTTAGCGAGTTGAATGTTCTGTCCCTCACAGTATTCTTTTAGTGCGACAGCGCATTTGACTCTAGCGAGTACGGTAATTTGTAACTCATGGTAAGGGTACAGTCCGGGGCACGTTTTATAAAGCAACGAGTAACAATTTTACAGGTCTAAACTGGCAACACTGCTCAAATGGCTGGTCGTCATTGGTCGAGGTTGTGTCAAATGGAAACTTGTAACCTGTAAATTGTATTTGTTACAAATTACAATTTACAGGTTATTACCTACTACAAATAATTTGTAGCTTTGTAAAACAGGCCCCTGTAATACTGTTATGAATTACTCACTTTGCGACAGCTCGCATGAGGTATAAAGCTGATCTCTTGTAATAAACCTGGGGATAAGAGACATTTTGTAGTTAATAGCTATTATAATCCTAAGGGCTGATTTTTCAATCCCCAGATAAAACTATCCGTCAGTTAAATGTATTACTATCCTTTTCTGAAGTCATATGAAAGAAAAGGACAGAGCTAAAATTTACCTTCCGGATAGCTTTATCTGAGGATTGAAAAATCAGCCCTTAATTAGTTCATAATACTCGTACAGCTTTTGAACTACCTAAGTATTAAGAAAGAACTTGAAAAATTTACAGTTTGCAAAACCGAATAAACATGGTTTTTCAGTGCTTTTCACCATACTAGTAACACGTAATTAATTGTTGTGTGTAGTTAGGGAATTATTTCTTTGAGTCAACTTCAAGCTGCTAAATGAATGGGCTTACGTTGTATCTGTTGAGGTTATCGAGTGTGACGGCGAGCATGCCGCCGTTGACCAGCTGGCGCGCCACGCCCTCGTCGTGCTCCGCGAGCCGCGCCGCCGCCACCACGGCGCACTGCCGCACCGTGCTGCACGTGTCCGACAGCAGCGGGCGGAGCAGCTCTGCCAACATACCGGACACACGCTGACATCATGTCAACCGAAACACGCCTACTGCTGCACACAAGTCCAGGTAGACGACATCTCAATGAGCACTTTTTTAACGAAGACGGGTACCTAGTTAAGGATGTCTAGTTTTAAAATATAAAAGATCTCACATGCGTCTCAACAAAAAAGTATAAACACCTTCAGTTGAAGTTATCATACCATACGCACGCAGGCTACCGATATCAACAAGCATTCTTAACGATTTGTTTACGGTCGAATGTTGAAATAATTGTGTATGCAAGTGCTTATCTTTTACAATGGAGATTTAAGAGGGTATATTGTAGTGTATTTTTAAAGTTGATCAATATGATTTTTGTGCGTTATTTTAAATGTACCTAGTGAGAATCCTCTACGCGACACGTCCAACGTCCAAATGAGCAACGAAAATATTGACTTCCAAGATGCATAAAATCTTTTAGTTTAGTTGCCCCTCATTTTGCCCGCGACAATTTGTAGCTAAAGGTATGATTTCATTTATTCAAGTGTTAAATTACCTGAGAGTAGCAAGGACGTTGGTAGTACCCGTTCTAAGTCTTCATACTTTAATATTTATTTATTTAATTAATCGCATGGCATACATGTCGCATAAAATAAAAAAAAGTGAAACTATAGTTTAACATCTAGCTCCTTCACCCATCGGGCTGTGTTTTTACTTGGAGAGAATAAATTCAGGGATATACCCCAGCGTATTTCCGATAAATAAATAAATTAAATAAATAGTTTTATAGCAAAGTATAGACCTTCAAATACATTTTGTTTTGTTTATTTGTTTTAGGCCAAGAAATTCATTGTTTATTCTCACGAATGTTTGTGTTTTAGCTATGGAACAATGCTGCAAAGAATATAACGGCAGAAAAAAAAGGCTCCTTACCGAAGGATTGTATTTTGTTGATTTTAGAACATACATAATGTTAATAAAACGTTTTACATTATCCAATTAACTTTTATCCCAATCTTTGTATTTCCGACCGTTGTTATATGAATGCGGGGCCACTGTGTGCTGGGGTGTTATATTAGGATTACATTCCAATGTTGGCAACAGCAACCTCGTGTGGTCAAGTGCGGTAGATGCACTCACATAATCTTGCCGGTGCGATGCGGCAAAGGCGCGGCTAGGTGAGGTGCGATAGTATATATTGTTTAGTTTGATTCTTGTCCTCCCACGTACCGACGTTTCAGTATCGAATCCTGCTGTAGCTAGCGCGAAAATGGATCTTGATTTAGACTACATCAGTCTTTCTCAAATTAAGTCCCACTTTGGAATGATGTTGTATTTTAAAAACAATATTGGTAGGTACGTACGAGTACTTACTCTTAGAAAGGTCATTAATCATAATAGAAAGGATAGAAGGATAATAACAAAATAACATTCCTACCTGCACACTTAGGTTAGGCGTCTTCAATAATGCCGAGTTAAGCTAAAAACGTGCCTGTACTTTATTCTAGATAAGTTTAAGACTTGTTTTGAACGCGTTCTAATAAGGAAATCTTATTTTAAAACGTGAGCAACGCTAATGTTAAAAGGTACTTACCTAGGTATGTATTAAAGTAAATGTTACCTGTTTCGGTATTAACCTTAGATAAATGTTAGTTGCCTTAAAACGAACATATGTTTCCACTCCAGCAGGGTGGTGTGGTAATTTACCATCAAGCAATCGCATACCTATTACGGGAACATCACCCTACCGAGCGTTACAATACTATACTAGGTAGGCAGATAAGAAGTCAATCCTGACAAATTGCACGACCATGAAGTTTCTGACTATTGACATTGTTGACAGCAGTAAAACAATGCCAAACTTATTTGTTGCTTGTGAAGGAATAGTAATAACAGGATTATTTTACTGCTGTCAACATTATCCATATTCAGAAACTTCATGGTTGTGCAATGTGTCAGGATTGACTTCTTATCGGCCGGGTATTTTAGGTTAATTCGCAAACGTACGAGTAGGTATATTGGCCCAGAGCAAAGAAGGACCACATCGCAACCTCAACATCCCCATGATCCCCAAATCATTAGAAAAAGCTATTAAGGTGATTTTTCACCGGCGAGGCGAGACGAGACGGGAATTAAAATTTGTATTAAAACAACCATTTCCACCGAAGATGCGCGAGGAGGGAATTGTAATTTTTCAATGCAAACTTCAATTCTTGTCTCGTGTCCTCTCGCCTCGCATCGCTGGTGGAAAAGCACCTTAAACCTGGTAGTCAGGGCACTAAGTAGTACAATGAGAGAGTTGCCATCATTAAGGACCATCTGTATAGTGTTATCACTTTCCAATCCATCAAATGTGGCCAACACTTAATTCTACTTAAAGCCCCCGGCAGGAAAGTAAACCCAAAAAAATAGGTGTTATTGCAGGTGCGGTGTAAGGTGAGGGACGCGCGCGCAACCATTGTATCGCGCCGACGAAAATAAGTGTTATGAGTTAAACGTGTGTATCTGTGTGTATGTCTGTTGCGTCGTCGTTCCCGCCTAGTTTTGAAAGAAGGGGGTTCGCCATTATGTTGGGGGTTTTAATTTATTTGTTTGTATTTTACCTTAGCTCCGACTCTATAGGTAAGTTCATGATGCAATCGTAATTTGAGTAGCAGGGCTTGCCTTCGTAGATTAGACAGACAGTATCAATTTGAAGCTATTCAGAGTTATGTGTGAAGTCCCCCAACCTCCACTGGAGACGTTTAATACGCAATAACATAAGTACCTATTACTGTTCCTACACTACTCCACTGACGAACCAGGCCTGGATCTCTATAGGACAGTAGGTCTAAACCAACAGTAGAACGCTAATACGCTGATTACCTACCTACGTTATGTAAAATAGGAACATCCTATTATTTTTATTACTTGTGTGTGACTTGGAGTTTCGTACTCGTACTCACCCAGTACTCCGATACTTTCCAAACACTTGACGTTACTGGCCCTCGTGGCAAGCTCCGCCATGGTTTGAACAAACACCAACCTGGCTTTTTGGTATGTTTCGAAAACTAAAATATTAAAGAAAATATATTTACTAAACACAATATAAGTAGTTACAGTCAAGTTCATAAATATGTGTAAGTAAACTTTTGTACTTTGTTTATTTAAGGCTCCGGCACACCAAACGCGTGGCAGCAGCAGCGCGTAGCGTCGCGTGGCGTCAGGGAGTTGTAAAACAACAAATCAAATGGAACCCCGGCACACCGAGACGCGCGTCTCGCGCGCTGCACACGCGCCGTCTCGGTGTGCCGGGGTTCCATTTGTTTTGTTGTTTTACAACTCCCTGACGCCACGCGACGCTACGCGCTGCTGCTGCCACGCCTTTCATGTCATGTTTAAACTGCCATAATATGAATTGTCACAGCGATTAGAGTGACTAAATAAGTTTATGAACTCGGTTGTATAAGATTCGGGATAGATGGACGACGGTTTTATGGACGGTTCTTAAACACGAAATCGACCGACCTAGTACGGGTCCAATGATATACCTAATGAGTTTCTTAACTTGTTTGTTGCGGTTCTTACCTATTTACGTTAATTAATTTATAATTAAGCATTAAGTTTTTAAACCGCAAAAAAGCCAGTTGGTTTGACCAACTGGCACTTTGTTGGTCTGGTTCGAACTGGCCTAACTTGACCCTTGATGAGTCAGCAGGAAGGTACTCAAGGTCGCGAGGCGATTGGTCTCAAGAAACTCGTATTTTCTGTATAACCTGTAGGATTTTACGAAATAACATACCTATAAGGTAAGTCCGAAGCAAAAAATACCTACTGATAGGTAACAGGAAAATCTTAACTTTATTTACCTAAGAACATTACCGTATGCTAAATAAATCATATTAGTTCACCATACTATTATCATAAGTACAATAGAGTAGAGTTATAGCAGTTTCATTTACTCCATTAAACGGAATCTCATAAATAATCCCATGACGACGATAACCTCAACCACACGGGACTCATTAGTTCCAACCAAAGCCCGACGAATGTAATATTTTTAATGTCAATAAACCAAACAAAGAGTGAAATGCATTTTCAGTTCCCGGAGTGAAGTATTTTTTTACAATGGACAGTTTTAGGTCAAAAGAAGGAAACATTTAAAAATATTTAAAAAGTTAAATAACTCGAAAACCAGTTACTTACATTGGACTCCCACCTAACTGGGACAAAATTATTGCAAATTAGATCTAGTAGGTATAACCCCTTTCAATGAATAGGTCGAGTTACCTGTCACCCTGTATAGGGTTTACGGGGGCGAAATATCTATTTTTCAAGTTAGCTAAGTATCGTCTTCGTGAAACTTCGAACTCGAGCGACGCTCCGTCTTCCAGATACTAGTTATATTATATAACGAAACTTATAAAACGGAATCTACCCGGAGAAGTCAGCCTATAAATAGACAGAATATAGGATCCGCATCATGTTTCCTTGACGCATCCGCATAAAGCGTAACTAATAAGCACCTGTCTAGGCAGCTTAGATGGCTCGTGTTGTGATGGGACCACTCCATTACCTATATTATTTTTTGTGTTTCAGTAGAATGAACGTGCAATACAATACCCAATTGTATGTTTCTCGGACTGCTCATAGAATGACTCATGGTGGCAGCAAGCGTTATATAAATCCAAACAATGAAACAATTTTCTTTTAAGTATTTATCTCAGTCTTAAACTCTTGTATGCATTTAAAAATACTTTGAAATTGACAAAGTATCTGCCAGTTGACTTTAGTTTATTACCAACCTCTTTATTTTAATCGGGAGTCTTAACGGTCAGTGACTAAAATGTGAATTGGGATGAAGGTAGACTTAGAAACGCGGTAAAGTACCTATACTATAAGATAATCTATTACGATGACCAACAAGATGCCAACAAGAAATGAAAGAAAAAAAAAAACGATATTGATAAAACGCGATTAGGAATTATTTTGAAAGCGACTGTAGCTTTCGGGAAATGCAACAACTACCTAAGATCCACCTGCCTGGACGCATACAGAAGACTCAATTTACATTGAGTTCCATACAAAACACACGTAGAATAAAAATATTAGGCTTGTTCTATTTATAGGAAAGCAAACAACAACAACTGCACCTTATCCTTCGAAACGACACCTACCAATAAAATTGCCTGTAATTAAACTTAAGTGTCTCTTGTTTTTCCCACATTAATTCAATAGACCGGCGACGGACGACGCGGCGTCCGCGCATTCAGTCAAACACCCGTGAAGGCCATGTGCCGCGAGACGTCAGCGCGCGCCGTGTGTGTGCACGCGCACACACGCGCGGCCATTGTGCCCGGCCGGCGTGTGCGCAGTGCTTACCTGGCAGAGTTCACTAACACACGCGCGCGCAACCTGTCCCGGCCGCATTCTCGGACACTAAACCTCGTCATTACACTAATATTGTACTAAAATTCAGCTAGTCATTATTAAAAATGACCCTGATTGTTCGCCGGTGATCCTATTCAAGCTCAACGAGCCAGTGTTCAGTGTTAGCAGCCAGGATGCCGTATATCATGGTCATGGGCACCCTGAGCGCGGCCCATCTCTCAAAGGACGAGGGCGCGACTGTCTACGGGCTGAAGAGCGACGAACGAGCGGCGTTAGTTAGGGTAAATGTTTGCTTAACGGAGCACTACAGCGGCAGCGCCTGCCGGCAGAATCAATGTAAATAATTCGATAAACCGCACGTTTGCCGTTAAAGTAAATAGACAATATTATGTTTCATGACTCATGTTAGTTAATATTGAAATTTCATACCGACTAGATAAGAAAACAATATTACCTATTTACTTCCCTACTGGCTCTCTCTAATCGTTCACTAATGGTAATGGCTGCGGATTGCACTCATCAGCGCGCAAGAAAACCTAAAAACAAACCATTTTTAAACTAATAATGCAACCTTTATATTTCAGGAACTGAATTCCTCGTTCAACAACATGTCAGTGGCGATATCCTCGGACCAGGAGCGCACAGTCCGCGTGACGCAGAAAGGGCTGACGCTGGTCGTGGTGAACCGGCTGCACGCGCTGCTGGGCTACGACGTGGTGTCGCACGCCATGGCCATGACCAACACCAACCGCGACCTGGTGTCCTTCACCATGTACAAGAAGTCCACCCCCCACGGCCACGGCCACGCTCACGGCCACGGCGCCCACAAGACCCACTCTCACGGCAACGTCGTCACGCTTTGACGTACGACTTCGAAAAACATTAACCTTTTCAACACCAGTGACCAATATATGCACACCTTACATAAGTAAGTTTTCTGTCCGTTTTATCAGACATCGCGAACAAGCCTACGCTTACCTGTAACATAAAAATTTCGCGATACTCTATCGCTCTCAGACGCGTGCGAGAGGTGCGCGTGCTTTGTTCACGGCACTGAAAAGGTTAAACTATTTTCGTCAAACTAATCCGTCCAATCATGACGTAAGACCACTTTATGAGGTTGTTTACGTAAACTGTTATTTTATAATAATAATTTACTAAAAAAGCTACTGAAATAAAAATATGATAATTCATAAATAATGTGTAATATATTACTACCTGCTCAACACAAACAATACGTAGAATAATATAAAAAGCTATGTCAGTCTTAACAATAGGTATTAATAACTTAATAGTGATCAGTTATGGCCAATAATAATGGAATGACTGATATAAAAGTAGAAAATCGCACGGAAATCCGTGAACTATTGGCGTTATTGCACATTGTATCATTAAAATTCCTATAAATCTTACAAAGATCGTCTTTCCTTCCACGTAAACAATGACTTAACTTGAAACAAAATATTATTGCACTGGGTCTCACAGTTATCACACTACATCGACAGGTCAACTGTTTCTCCTCCGCCCTAGTTTTTGCCTCTCTTCGGCGAGTCTCTTGAGCGCTGCCGCGTACTGCCTCTGCACGTCCATCAGGCGGGAATACTCCTCGTGAAGACCGAGTTTTTGGTCTTTTTCATTTTTGAACTTTATTTCGACTTTCCTTACAGTTTGATTGACCCATTCTACTATGGACTCAAATTGAGACATAAACTCTTCCCGCTTTCTAGTTGAAGACATGGCTCTGAAACAAAGTAGGTAATCACGTGACGTTGCTTTTATAATGGTAAATGGAAATGGATAGGTAGAAGATGGATGGAACATCATGGATTTGCGTTTTTAAGTATAGTCACTAAATACGAGTACCTACTACAACCGTACCTCTTATTAATTTCAAACTGTGGCTTGTTTTATAAAGCTACAAATTACAATTTACAGTTTACGAGTTTCCATTTGACACAACCTCGACCAATGACGACCAGCCATTTGAGCAGTGTTGCCAGTTTAGACCTGTGAAATTGTAACTTGTAGCTTTATAAAATGTGCCCCTGATGTACAAGAATCAAAATATCAATGCTGTTAAATCTTAAATGTGTGTTTACCATCCAACAAACTCCAATCGGAACACCAAAGACAACGCGGGCCAGCAAAACTGTGATTTGCGCATTGTTGCCGGCGGATCGCCAACCAGAGGCCCTAGCCAACATGCAAACGCTACTAACGTTTTTCGTTTCTATCACTCAATGTGTATGGGGATGACATTCGTGCGTAGTGATAAACCACGTGGTCAACTCATCCCATACATTTTGTGTGATAGAAACGAAAAACGTTAGTAGCGTTTGCATGTTGGCTACGGCCCCAGGGTCTAGAGTGTAAGTTGCTGTTCACGCGGCAAACCGTTCGAACGCGTTTGCGTCCACGATATTTATACGATAAAAGCAAAAGCGTTCGAGACGTTTATTGCATTAGCAAATTACACTAAAAGCTTAGAAACTGAGATTTGGAAAAAAATACGCACGCAGATTGGCTGATCCGATTGTCACGCTTAAGGGCTTATTGCCTAACGCACTCGCAATCGCGATCGTTTTCATTTTGAAAATCGAAGGCTTGTCTGCATACGAAATGAAAACAATTGCTCCACTTTGAAGCCGGTTACGATTGCGAGTGCGTTAGACAATAAGCCGGACCACCACGGAATAATTAAAATTAGTTCACCCGCTCGGGCTTCTGGCGATGACAGACATGATATACTTAATATTAAGTAATATGTTTAGAGAATGACAGTCTGTTAAGTATCTTGCGGCGCTTCTTCTCTGCAGTGGTTTCCTCTTGGGCAGTGCTAGTAATTTTTTTGTCGTGTAATAAGCCTAACTACAGTAACACATGAACATATTTTACAGAAAAGGATTTCAATCAAATATGACTTCTATTTTGGTGACAGGGTTAAAAAATAAATAAGATTAACTTACTCTTCATAGTTATCTAAAATTGAATTTAATAAGCTAAGTTCTTTTGATGTATATAGTTTCACTTCAAAAAGAGTGTTGTAGAAAATGTAATACTGCTTTGTTTCCTTGTGTTTTGAAGCAACTGGAAACAAAAAACACTCAGTTACTAAAAGTTTATGCCGCATCTTTATTTGAATGCATAAAAGACATTACTACCTTGGTTATAGAGTTCAATAAACCTCTTTTCATACTGCAGCAGCTCTGCAGTTCCAGGCACCTCATCTATTGCCACAGTGTACCTCAAAATTTCCCTATTTAACTTGGCTACTTCTAATCTCATATTAGTAATAAATGCTTTTATTTTTTCTTCTCTCTGTTGAAATTCTTGTAATTCTGCTGGAGTGAGTGGTATCTCTTCTATGTTAGCTGCTGGCTCTTGAACGGCACTAAAGATAACATACAAATAAGTTATCCATATTGGCATTATTACCTAGATAAGACAAAGCAATATAATAACATGGGTTGTGAACAAACAAGATTTTATTCTTCTGCCATTCCTTATACCTTTATGACCAAGATTGCATAAGTATTAATTTCCATTGTAATAAAAAGAAATAAAGGATTTAAAAAAATACAGTCAAATTGAAAACCTCCTTTTTTGAAGTCAGTTAAAAACTTACCTGAGATCCTCTTGAATTTTTTTATGGTCTTTTTCCCTGTGCTGAATGATTTGCAGTAACTCATTTCTTTCGTGTGCTAGTTCCTTCAAGGCTTTGTAAAACTTCTTCACATTTTGATCACTAAAAGAATGCACAATTACTTTAAAGCAGAATCTGGCAAGAATAATTCCTATTCTCATATATATTTACAATACAATAGCTCTTAAAATCCTTTGGGTTTATACTTCTCTCTTGCTCTCTCTCTTACACTTTTGTGTGTCTTACCAAATTTACTTCAAACTGAAACACTTTTTAACTGCGCTCGCAATGTAAATATATTGATCCCAACACAAACCTGCTATCATCTGAGTTTGTGATCTTGTAAGTTATTTTCTGCAGTTTACCCACAATACTAGCATATTGCTGCTTTGCACTCTCCATCCTGCTTTCATGAGTTTCCTTTGTCTCCTCAACCTCTTTCTGCATGGTGTCTACTGTCCTCGTCAACTTGTCAACTTCTTCAGAATATTTTAACTTTTCACTTTCTTCAAGTTCTTTTGACAGCTCTCCTGTGAGCTCAGAATGTAAAACTGCATAGTGTATTTTTGTATCAGCTGAATCCACAATGTTGTCATGACTTTTTGTGTATGTGTCAGTCTATAAGAAACATAATAATCCATTAAAATAAAAATAATACACAAAGCAGTCATAAAATAATTAATGAATTGTGCAACATAAATAGTTATTATATTTGAAATGTTCCCAACTTTTTAGTTAGTATTAAGTGTTATGTCATGAAATGTATTCAATTCAAACCAAATATAAATCTTCCAAAACAGAAAATAGGTTTTATACAAAACACTTCTGTGAATGACTCGCTGACAGGCCATGCACTGCCGAAATTGCTATACCCCCTAGGTATAATAAACTTGAAATTTGGAGGGAATATACCAACCTGCACACCCCGGGGGTACACACACTATAAGGGTTTTTCAAAAATGGCCCCCACACAGAAAAAAAATAGGGGAAATGAAGAGGGAAGGGGAAACTAATTCTATGTATACAAAGGCATGAGTATCCTCTATTATAATCATAATTACAGTTAAACTTACTTCAGTGGTAATTTTGGATGGATCAGCTAATGTTTTTTCATAATCATACTGAAACAAAATGTAACAAGCTGTAAAGAACCCAGTCAGTATCAACACAAAATGCATCTTACAGGATATACTTTAACTACATACCAAGAAATCGAGTCCTTCATCCTTCTTGTTTTCATCCTGCTGAGTGGTGATGTGGAGCAGCATTCTTTGATCATATTCCGAGAGGGTAGCATTCACTTGCGCCAGCTCATTTGCAGGCAAGCCACCTATCCTCTTACGTACTCTACATGGCTTGTACAAATTCTAAAAATAAACTTATCACTTTAGCTAAAGCGTAGTTTACCAAGCAACTAATGTGATATAATAGAAAAGAATGTGGAGTTTAAAAACAGGCTATTCTTATATTCTTAAAGAAATAATGTAAACACCTGTAGTGTAAGTGCCTCTTAAAATATCAAAAAATATTTTACATTCAACTCACCTGTAAAACTGATAAGTTTATCAACAACCTCTCCTTCTGCTCAAAATATGCCCTGTCCGATTCAAAAATATGATCCTTATCATACTGCATCACAGCAAACTTGCGGAGCTCATCTTCCTTAGCCTCTCGAAACTCACTTGAATACTTAATTAACCATTGTATGAGGGGAAAGATGTTGATAAAGTCCAAGCCCTGAATTTGGTGAGGCTCTATTATATAGGGGCATTTCATTGATGGTAGGACTTTGACTATTTTTTCAGTAAGTGCACTGCAAAGAACAAACTAGCTCAAAGTTTTGTCGACCAACAACTTTGCATGATAATAACACTACTATAGTAATTACATTTTCTTCCCAATAGTGAGGTTTTCTTCGAAGAGAAGGCTGACGTCCACGTCGATGTCACACAGCTCGATGCACCACGACAGGCCGCCCACAATCTTGTCGAAAGCCGAAAGTCCCTGCAGTTGCGCGCGGTAGTATCCCGCCGCGACCAAGGCATCCGATATTTCGTGCCACTTTACCAACTGCTCTGCATCTTCACGGACTTCAACCTGAAGTTAACAAGAGTCAATTTCAAATTACAATAGACTTCTTCATTTATAATCCTAACTGACTCTTCTCCCTAAATGCCTCACCTCTTTTCCATCGTGATCCACCCCACTGTAAATATGCATCAAGGGTTTACTTCGAGTAAAAATGTTTTTCTGTTTGGCTGCCATGTTTTGTTTGATTTAGTTTAGTACTAGTTACAATATCAAACCGGTCTCATAACATAAATACAATAAAAAATGTTGAATTAACTTATAATCATATTAAACGAAAACTAATTGTTGAACGAACCGAACTGTCATAATTCATATCATACACGGATTACAGATTATAGGATATGTCATATTTTGTATCATATACAAATCCATAGATAGTAAGATTGATAACAATGACTAAAGTAAACTTAAGGCCCCTACGCACTAGCTAATTTGGAAGGACAACCGCGCACGACCAACAGGCCCGATGTACTGTACGTACTATTATTTTAGATTCTTACTTCGCTCATTTCGTTTCGTTCAGAAATTGTGGCTCCTACACTCGCTTCTAGAACCTTATGTCACTTATGTGTATAATATATATTTTTTATTACACAAACAAAATTCTAAAATCCAGTGGGATTTTTGGGAAAAACCTATGGGAAAAACAGTAAAGCTGTAGACACCTTCCAAAACCAGTAGCTCTGCTTTGAGATCTGGCAACACTGCGAAGATTTGAAAGACGTCGACTGAATGACCTAGCATCCATGGTCCAAAAGAATTATTAAAATTAAATTGACGGACGTCAAGTCTACGCATTATCAAGCACGCACGATGCACAATTCAGAGGCTCTACTTTGAATATCGAAGTTCGAAGAAACGTTAGCTCCATTCCTGTCACTCGTCATTCGAAACTAAATCGAGAGAAAGGGATGGAGCTAACGTAACTTCGAACTTCGATTTTCCAAGTAGGCCCTCAGGACTACGCACCATCCAGCCGCACGTCGTGCAAGAAGTAGTGGGGGGCTCGATGGACGAAAATTCGGTCAAGCAAAACCATCACGGTAATAATAATTATTATTGACGTCCAGAGGCCCGTTTCACGAAGCTACAAGTTATAAATTACAAGCGGAAGTCTCTTTCTAACTCCTTTTTCTAGAAAGAGAGTGCCGCTTGTAATTTGTAACTTGTAGCTTCGTGAAACGGGCCACAGCAAGCCTACGCACTATCACTATCGTTTTGCGTCGTGCATCGTGCGCGGCTGTCTTTTCTTTAGACATATCCTATAATCTGTGGTCTTTCCAAGTTAGCCAGTGCGTAGGGGCCTATCTCGAATAATCGTGGTTCTCGAACCATTCCATTAAACGCAACTATCATTAAATTGATTTCAAATAGATTAAAAAAATAGTAAGCAAACTCTAAAACATAAGTCCATACATATGCCGAAACGGAATGTTACGCTTACTCGAGATTTTAATCACAGAGTTGACAGAGTCACAGTCACAGATTATAGGATAGGTATGTCTAAAGAGACAGAGTACTTAATTTGACTTCGACATTCTATTCACACATTTTCAATTTTTTATTTCTGATAAATTGTGTTAATTTTGTTTATTTCTGATTGACTCGCCTTGTGCTAGAAGAAATTGTAGTCGTCGTACTGTTAAATTTTTTCCAATACTTAAGTATGAGCAAGTTACCATGCATTTTTCGTTGTAAGTATCAACAATTTTCTCTCAGTAAGCCGCTACGCCTGTCACACCGGGCAGACACAGAACTTTTTCTTTGAGAGTACAATTTGCCTCATTTCAGAAATCATTGCCACCATTTTGGTTGAATAGCGCCTCCTTGAATCCTTGTAAACCTTCCAGCGGCCGGATCATGGATGACCAAGTAGATATTGTGAATTTAGTGTCTAATTTACTCGATTCTGAAAAGTATAAAGAGGTTCTCAGTGTTCATAATGAAGAAAAATATGCAACCAGTTTTAAGGACAACTGCTGGGATATGATCTCAGTGGTGGTATCAAAGATACAAAATGAAACAATGGTAATTAAGCCTTCATTGTATAGTGCTTGTGAGGAATTACTGGCCATCATTTTGCAGAAAGCATCACCTGAAGAGGCTCTTTTGGAGGTTATTGAACAGGTTGAAGTGGCTAAGAATGATGCACAGTTTGGTATAGTGTTAACACCTTTACAACATCTTTTGAAGAAACTGTCTGCCAAAAGGGGGAGGTCTCTTGAATGGAGCTTAAATTCGATTAGCACTTATATTGAAAATATCCCTACTCCTGAGTTTCAGTTAGAGGGCAAAGAGCGCTTGCTAACTGAGTGTGATACCAACATTAGAAGAGTTATCAAAGTTTACTCTTTAGTTACAGCTTTCTATAGACCTTTTGTTGAAGAGTTAGAGGCTCCTGAGTCTAACATTAGAACTAAGCAAATAATTGTTGCATTTTTGATCAGTCTCCTTGGTAAGCCTTTAATTTGCATAGATTGGGATATAGCTAATAATGAAAAGAGTGAAGCTAGGTTGTGCTGTCATACAATAGTCAAAGATATTTGCTCTCTAGAGAAAAATATACTTAAGTTTCTAGATCAAGTTGAAAATTGCTATAAAGAAAATCAAAAGCCTAAGGTTAAAGCCTCTGAAAATGAGGAAGAAAAATCTCCCTATGAGCATAAAGAGAAACTCAACATGCTGACACTTTCTGGCTTATACTATGTTGTGTTATCAAATCAATTTGAGTTGCCTGAATTAGCAATACCTCTAGTATATTCCACCGAGTATATTGCTCACACTGGGATGCTTTGTGCGATACATTTATTGAGTTGCCCAGAATATGGTCCACAGTTTAAAGGGCTGGTTCTGTGTGAGGCTCTCATAACCCGCTTATCAAATAATGTTTCCCATACTTTATTAGCAGGATCTGTGCACTTCAATTTGTGTAAAGGGTTAATGAATATAGCTATATTTTCCACATTTGATAGTTTACGTAAAAGTGCAGTGGTAGCAATTAGTCATCATATTAAAAGCTTTGATTATATTGGAAGATGCATGCTCATTAAATACCTCATTGGTACTGCCAATCATTCAGGAATGATTGGTTATGGAATAACATTGTACAAAGATGCAGTGAACAATGCATTAAGTGAGGCTGAGTTGCCAGAATGTTTCAGAGGTCGACAGTTGTTGGGTATGATTAAGATAATCTGCTATCTTCCACATGGAGCAGAATCTGACTTGATGGAACTGAGTGACCAGATTATATCTGCACTGAATTTTCTCAGATACTTAGTTATAAGAGATACTGAAAATGTTACTGGAATCAAGGACTGTTATTCATACATAGAAATAGAATACTTAACCACATTGAGAACTGCTTTGAATATGTCTAAAGCACATTATGAAGTTAAACTGAAAGATATAGAAGAAGGGAAAGATATTCCTGAAGCAGCAAATGTCTCCGTCAGTGTGGGAGGCAACATGCTGGACAGCATACCGCCTGAGAATAAAAAAGAAATAATTCAGTCAGCATTGAATGCTTTCCACTTGATGGAAGGCCTGGTAGCACGCCTATCTGAATGCATTAATATGAACTAACAATTAAAAAATTATAATTGTGAAATGTTACTAACACTTCTATGGAATAAATCACTATTATACTGATTGTTTTTTTTATTTGTATTTATTATATATTTGTTATTTAAGTAAATGTCTGCATATTTGAATAAGAGTCGAGTTGAACTAAAGCAATTGATTTTGTTAACAGCCATAAGGAATGGTCGTAGGTTGATAGCACCACTTGCATCCGTACCCATTCAAAACATCCAGAGACAGTTAAGGACCTGTATTCAACTCAATGCACAAAAAGAAATTACCCTCCCACCTTCTACATTATCTTCTACTGAACATGAAGAGAAGGAGTACGAAGAAACTGTTAAAAATCGCATTTTAGAGAACGCTTTGGGATTTGTTCCTAAAACTGGATGGTCCATTGAATCAATTAGTGCTGGAGCGGAGGCCACTGGGTATCCTGGCATTTCTCACGGTCTTTTTCCAAATGGAGGTGGTGACCTTGTTCATTATTTTAATGTTAAATGCAATGATGAACTGGTAAAGCAAATGAAAATTGTAAGTAAATAAATTTCCTAATGTGTTGTGTGTTTGTTTGTTGTTTATGATATGACTTTAAAGGGAGGTGACCCTTATTTGGGTGAATTTCAAAAATACTGTACGTAGTTAAGGCCTTAATTGACACGCCATTAACTTTCTTCAATTGTGTAACGAAAATTAGTCCTGCAACCATATTATGGCTAATTATCGTTACAGAAAGGAAAAAGTTAATGGCGTCTCAATTAAGGGCTTAACAACGTATAATATTTTTGAAATTTACCCATTTATCAGATTGAGTATTTATTAGGCACAATGCAATCCATCTGGTGTCAGGATGCACTTCTACCACTAACTGCATAAAGGATTCACCTTCCTTCATCAGTCAGCTTCTGCTCATTCAGCTAAATCAATAAACAAAACTTAAGTACTTTTTTAATTTCAGTGGCCTAAAGAGGATTTGAGTAAGTCAAAAGTTCCAGCAAAATATCTTGAAAACGCCATCCTGACGAGACTTGTAATGATTGAGCCCTATAAGTAAGTTCCATTAATATTTTAAGTAACTACTAATTTTTTTATGGATCAACTAAGAGTAGATAAACTTATCCAGTAAAATATGCCAGAGTTTATTCTTGTAAAAATTGATCTGGAGGAAAAAGTGCTCTATGAATTCAAATCAAATCAAATCAAATCAAATCAAATCAAATCAAAAATGTTTATTGCGATCATGTTGTATACAAAGGTCTTATGTTAAAAATATTAAATATGTTCAACATGAACCCTGCCATGAACATGAATTCTGTTACCTACAGTCCACAACTTTAATTGTTGAGCCACTATAGAGCCCTGTCGCAGAAAGACACTGATCAAATTTGATGTTATTTATTAATGACCTGACATTACAACTGTGACAGGGTTCTAACCTGGCTTGTAAAAATAAAGTATACTATGAAATACGATAAAAAAATATATGTAAATAGCTGCCCGCCAGCAGCTTCGCCCTGCTGCAAATTTCCAAACTTGCCTTTTTCTTTTTTTTTTTCTTATATTTAAACCTTATCCCGACAATAACGAACACAAAAAAAAAAAAATCCGCGAAATCGGTTCAGCCGTTCTCAAGTTATAGCGTGACCAGGAAGGGGTTCATTTTTATATATATAGATATTGTTAATTAAAATAGATCTAAGAAAATGAGGCTTTATTACAAGCTTTTATATTGCAGTTTGTATGTATGTAGGATGTCCGTTTCGAAATTTGCAAGCCAATTTAGAACCAGGTTCTGATAATGGAATGGGCTAAAATTTGCACCACATAATGAGCCCGATGACAACGCAATATTATAGTATCCAAGAGCTTATCTGATCAGATCATGGAGTCGGCACGGAAGGTGGCGACAGGATCTCCGCTACACTTAATGTACACCAAACCGTGTTAGAGCTGATGAGTTTCGTCTTGACAATCAATTAATCAGATGATTAAGTAGGTACTTTGTAAAAAAAAGTACAGTCAGCAACCGAAGCTTCTCCCAAGAATGTTTTTTGACAGAAAATTATCTTTTTAATTTGCTCCATTAATTTTAATTCACTTTGACGATATCAATTTCAGGAGTTCGTGGCCAAAGGCAATGGCTATTCAAACCCTGCCCAACAATGTTCCTAATTGTTTAGCAACACTGCTATCTTTAGTAGATGACATATGCTATCACTCTGGTGACCGCAGTGTAGATGTAAGTATGATGTTATAAATAACACTACACATATACCTATGTACTTTATGCAAAATGCAACTTGAAAAGTATCGAATGTAGGTCGTATTTATCCGCCATGTACCTACAGTTGACTACAAAGATTATGTATAGGTACACTTCTACACCTTAAATTGTAAAATTACTATTGTTTATTTCACCTTTATTACTTTTTGTATATTGACGTCGGAAACTGACCATTAATTCGTTGTTTATTAATGTTTTCTTTGATATGTGTTATTTTTGTATTATTATTTTATTTCGATATGAATGTAATTTCGTATTTTTTGACGTGCACTGCAATTTATATTGTAACATTAGGTACATTGATGAATAAATAAACTAAACTAAACTATTTTAATGGAATACAGTGCAATAGTGTATGTCCATTTACGTAATCACAAACGACAAATCAAGTGGCGGGGCGAGACTTCGTAGATTGAAGCCACTATTATCCGCCATTACCTAATTATATAAAAAAAATAAAAAGTAAAAGAAGTAATGTGTATTTAGACTATACCAGATATTCCATATATCCCGACGTTTCGTGATCTTTTAGTTTCTTGTTTAGTTTAGTTTAGTTTAGTCTGATCTTGTTTAGTTTCATATTTTGTAAGTTTAATTTACCAGGCAACGAACCAGGATCGAATCTAAGAAATACTACCTATTATTAACACAATATTGTATTGTATTTCCCATTAATTCCGCAACTTAATTGTTACAGTTTAATTGGTACATTCGCCGCGTGGGGTTGGCCGGCATATACAAAGCGTCCGAATTGTTTTATTTGACTGACAGCACCCAGTATAACATTGCGACGAAAAGTTTTATATCGTCACGTATCAGAGATGCTGAGCTCCTACAGGCCGCACTTAGCTTGAATCCAGTGTCTGCTACTCCACAAACTTTAAGTGCTGCTTTTGTGACGGTAAAACTTATTTTATAATATTATACTAGTGTCTGTATTCACTGGGATTTTTCTTAAAATCGTTTTAGAGCTGCTTAGCCGTGAAAGCGTACCAAACTCATATTATTAAAATAAAAAGACTGTTGCGGCGTTTCCATCAGTCAGGTGGCCGAATGCTTATTACCCAATCAAACGAAAAGTATAATTCTGTTGTTGATGGTTTAACCTTATGTGCAGTTATATCCATTATTATTGGTTACAAATTCACCAGAAGTAGATAAGGAGATGGCAATAACTTACCATCCCACAATGAAAGCCGTTACTACACAGAATATCACATTCGCAAAACATCATACTAGCAATCACGATGTTCTCAAAACATGATATTTACAAATAGTTGGGTTTGGATATAGAATCATAGGTAGGTTTAGGTTATGTTAGATTTACAGCATGCCCGGAGGGCCAAACTACTCAGAAATAGGAGAGTCGGCAGTCTAATTCATGTCTTACTAATAAAGATGTTTTGCTAATGTGATGTTTTACTACTATGATGATTTGCGAATGTCATGTTTTGCGAATATGATGTTTTGCTTGTATGATATTCTGAGAATATCATGTTTTGCAAATATGATATCCAACGACAGAGGGAATGAAAGTTTGAGATGCATGTTACAATTTAATATTTTTTTTGTTACAGGCTAAAAATGTACTGGGAATTAATTCACTGAAGTAATTCGGAGATTTTATTTTCAGGACTGAATATAAAAAAACATTTTGATTTCCAACAGATAACAGATTATTTTGGTGACTGCAGTATTGTTAATTAGTTTTAGAAGAATACAATTAATTATTTGAATCAAGGTGTTTGATTTTTACGAATCATTCTAAAAACTCTTTAATTTACACATGCATAACACTTCATTACATTACGGACACAATTAATATTAACATTTAATGTTTTGTATAAAAAGTTATAAATAATTTATACATTTTGATATAGTAAAATATGAGTAAGCTTATAATATTGGGACAATGAAATGGATTGAAGGCACTACATTTGTTTCGCATAGGCTATGTTGAAACAATATAATCACTGCCTGCAGACACATAAGATATTAGGTTGGGTGGCAAAGGTAATTTGTTCCAAATATTAGCAGAAACAGTTTGCCTTATCACAAATCTGCAGATCATTTGGAGCGAGTCAAGTCTTGCAAATCTAAAACAAATAAAATATGAGATTAGTAAAAATCTGTTATTGAATTGTTGTAATAATTTCTTCAAAATGTAAATAACACTCATTTACCTGTTCAAAGGTCTGGCTAATTTTACTGGCATTTCAAAAAGATTCGATTTCACATCTACAGCAGAACAATGTTCAGATATCCTATTAGCTGGCACAAATGTTTCATTGTTCAATGAAAATAGTCCATTAGCATGTCTGAGTCTGGCATGTAGAGTGCGTCCCACACAGCGGAAAGATACACAGAGAATGTGCCTCGAGTCATAAGAGTCTCTCACCAGGAACACATTATCATGCTGGCCAGCCAACAACTCCTCAGCTTCACTTGACGAAATCCCACCCCAGTACCAACCATGTCTAAAATATAATGAATACATTAATAAATACGTAATAAGTTGTATTATAATTCTTTTAATAGGTATAAGGCTGCAAAACCTTTTGTCAATGTTGTCAATGACAACCCAAACCAGCAAGATTCAGTTCATGTTTGCTTGTTTATAACAATTAGTTGTGTGGTTGGTTTGGTGTGGGTTACAATTGGGGTTGGATTACATGACATTGATCCATAATAATTATATACAATAAAGTCAATCATGACACATCTCAATTTAAAGTGCGTTGGGCATATGCAAGAATGCACATCAGCAATTGCATAACACACATGTAAAATTTTGTACTTACTTAGAGAGCTGACAATAAATGGCGCAGGTCTCAAGCGAGGCATGTTGATGGTGCCCTCTAAGTACCGCGTGACCGTCTGAATGTTGACATTTTATTACTTGTTTATTATTGTCAACGTCTTTATTATCTTCACCATCTATAATAATTGACGGACGTTTTTCGAGCGACAGAGATGGCTCACTTCCTTTAAACTTAAGATTGCAAATATGATCCTCTTCATTGCTTTTATTGCCAAAATATTTCTGCAAAGACCGGACACTGCCAGATATAAACAGTTTGTTTTTCCAAAATTTCACAAACTTACTGGGATTCATCTGAGGTTTACGTTCGGGTAAAAACACACAGTGAACTATATCAGAATGATTATAATCTCTTTTGCTATCGATTGATCTTTGTAAATGTTTACATTCCATCGGTTTTAACCATTTACGAAGACATCCCGTCGTAAGCCATTTGCGTCGGTTGCAATGGGTACAGCGTTCGTAGTTTTTATTCATTTGCATCGCGAAATCGTTACACTCACGGAATTAAATTGCCTGTGTGATTAAAGGGAAAATTACATTCCCTGCATTCCATTCCTTTACGATTAAGGTTCGATTCTATATTATTTATTTATACGCACCCATTGACTGAAGACCATTTGTTTGCCTTTGACACAACAGACAGATAAATAGATTGACACAAGGTTGACATAGGTTACTAACTACAGATAATGCTTTAGACTGGCCGCACATGTACGGTTTCCGGGAATCAGTATACCCGAATGCCTAAATTCTTTACAAAGGCTACCGCACACGTCAGGTATTTTCCGTACGGTATTATTCCGCGCTTTCGTTTCGGAATTTACCCCGCGTGTTCTGAATGCCGAATGGGAAAAAAACTGAATGACGTCTTCTCGAACGCGGCGCAGCGGCGCTTACATACATACATCGCATCATTTTATACCTACTGAGGCTCTATTATAATATTTCCGTTCGGAATCAGTTACATCTGTGGTCAGGGACCCTATTCTCGTGACTTCGAGATGATTTTTCATGCGATATGCACTGTCAACTGCGTACATTTTTTTGACATATCTCGCATGAAAAATCATCTTGAAATCACGAGAATTGGGTCCCAGTCGATATGCTCTCAATCTTGCTCTCCTGAGATAGAATGGACTATTTTTTATTCTTTGGGTATTGAGAGGATGTACCCAGTAACGTCGTTTTCTGTTCTTTTTTGAGATAACAGTGGCCCGTTTCACAAAGCAACAAGTTACAAATTACAAGCGGAACTCTCTTTCTAGCAAAAGGAGTTAGAAAGAGACTTCCGCTTGTAATTTGTAACTTGTAGCTTCGTGAAACGGGCCCCAGAAATGCAAATTGTTCTTCAATTTTTCTTGATTTGATAAAACGTATGTTCACGGCACTGTCACTGTAGTTATTGTAGTTAAAATTCAGGTGGAAAAGAAGTCAAACGTCTGCTATCTAGTCTCACGGAATTCAATCGGAAATCCGAATCTGGAAACTTTTTAGATCATTGAAACTGCAAATCGACCAATAGCAACGAAGTGCAGTCGGTTCCCGACTGCTTAAAGCAGTCCGTGTATGGCGGGTCTAACGTGATTTTTCTAACTTCGATTTTCAAAGTCAGCACCCTCATTTTCTGCAATGAAATCTTTTTGTCACGCATGTTTGTTCAAAAGCCCGACTAAATTAAAGTTAGTCTAACTCAGCGGTACGAACCAAGTACAAAACGCGCTTGTGGCTGTTGACCTCAAATGACTTTTCCTGTCTTCATTTTCAATGTCTATGCAGTGTTGTTTTGTATAATCTGTGTTCGTACGTATCGAGCTGAGGTGTGTGTGTTGTGTTTAGTAATTTTGGGTGTAAAGTCAGATTTTTAATATTTTATCGAAATGCCTTACGATTTATTTAAGTAGGAAATAAAAATATTTTGTATTTATAAAAGGACTGTGATAATTATGGATGCTCTGTGTGTCAAGAAAAGTTACATTTTATAGATGTAATGACATTAAAGAAATTAAAAAAAATGTCAACAAAATCTCAAATATCTACTGAATTAAGTGGTTAGTATTATTATCTTTATGTATGTGCTTATAATTGTATTAATTTAATCTATAACGCAATACCTAATTTACGATTGTTATTAGTTATTAGTCTAAAGATTATGATTTTTGTTTAATTGCAGACAGCATCAGTAATGTCCTGGGGAAGAATGTTAAAATCCTTTACAAATCCCTCGTTCGCATGGAATCGAGAGGCGACAAAGTTGATAACAAAGTATTGGTGAGTTAAATTAATATTGTAACAAATAAAGTCGGCTGTACAGTCTTATTCTAACTGATAGTAAGTTCTGTTAGTTCAAAACAACATTCAAATAGAAAACTTTTTAATTTGTTAGTCGCTGTTCGTGATATTTGTTGAATAGCTCACTACTTGACAAACATGATCTGATAAAAGTTTAACTCGGTATCTAATGATAATGAACCCTTGACAAGTGTGAGTCACTTAGGTGTGTCATGTGGAGTGCCTGTTTGTGTATGTATTGGTCCTAGTGCACGCACAGGCATTTGGCTATTGTAAGGTACAATGTGAAATTGCCATCTGGATGAATTCTTTGTGTGCCAATTATAATTCGTTTTGTTGTTGTGGCAGTAGGATCAAAAAGAGCAAGAATCAAAATGTTTAGCTATCTCTTAATCATTACTTTTTTCATAAACCTATCAATTTGAATTTAGATATATATTTTGTAAAGAGAATATGAATATACCGAAGAATTTAAAAATATAAACCATGGAAAAAAACCCGCTGTGAAAATTATCTAACTGATGGTGAAAACGGCATCAAAATCTGTTGTGTGAGGAGTTAGTGGCCCTACAGACAGAGAGAAAGATAGGGAGACTTGGAAAGCGACTTCCTTTTATATTATGGAAAGAAGATAAAGTCAAACGTAGTGAAACTAGGTGTAGGTATGTCTTAAGTTTGTTAAAACCTAATTGTGTATAGAAAGAAAATAAAATATATCCATAACATTAGCAATCAAGTGAAATAAAATAATTATATCCATAACACTAACAGATATGTGGGAGGGTAAACAAATAACAAGGTTCAGTCTCTTCAGATTATCTTGTAAAAATGTAAAATAGCTATATATTAAAAAAAATACACCTACCTGTTCCTAGGCAAATGAAGTGTTAGAAGAAACTCCAGAGGAAAGCATAGTTTGTAAGACAAAGCAAAGTTTGTTCAAATAAATAGTATTGATGACACAGTAGCCTAGCTGACCCTGCCTATGTAGCTAGTAATCCCAGGTTCGATTCCTGGTATGGGCAATTATTTTTGCGATAAGTGCAAGTTTTTGTTCCTTATTCTTAGGTGCTCTCTATCCACTAAGGTATGTATTTCTCTATTCAAGCATGTTTATCATTGCCGTACCCATCATACAAGCCTAGAGCTTAGTTTAGGACTCGGACAATTTGTGTAAGGTTGTCCCCTGATATTTATTCTAACATGTGACATTGACTCCCAAATTTTGAAATGTATTTTAGTAATTAACAACTTATTTTCAGGTTGTGACGTCTTATAGGATCTTTATTACAACTACCAAAGTTCCAACAAGGGTAAGATATTGTTTAAATTATCATGAATCCTAATTTTTTATACACATCCAGCCATGGCTAACCTACTAATATATTGTTGAAATAAGATGACACGCTGGCCTAGTTGGTAGTGACCCTGCCTACGAAGCGAGCGGTCCTGGGTTCAAATCCCGGTAAGGGCAGATATTTGTGTGATGAGCACGAATATTTGTTCCTGAGTCATGGATGTTTTCTATGTATTTAAGTATATATTTCTCTATTTAAGTATTTATATCATTGTCTAGTACCCATAGTACAAGCCTAGAGCTTAGTTTGGGACTAGGTCAATTGGTGTGACACTGTCCCCTGATATTTATTTATTTATTTCATACCTATAACAGTAACAATGCTAATTGACAGTTCTCTAATTTAAATACAGCAAAAAAGGGATATTTGACACTGATCAAACGTATTGGTGTGGTATAAGTTGTTTGTTGTTTAACAGGTTGACAATGGATTTCACTTGATGGAAATAGAAGCTATTGAAAGCAAAAAGCCAAATCATCTGTCAATAACACTCATTCACGAACACAAGCCAGTGTCTATTCTCATTGGTAAGTGACTAATTGTGGCTATTGTATGTTAAGCAGGCTAGCTGACATTGACACCAAACTGAATACGTTAGCAAAGTTTTTCCTCATGAACATGCTTTATTGTTTGTTTGCAGTAATTTTGCAACTGATAGTCTTGTTGCTGTGTACAATATTTGTGTTATTTGGTAATCACATGCAACTACAAAGAGGGCGTCTATTAATTACGTGATCTTAATATAGGGGGGAAGGCTTCTGGCAAAATCTCACAGGATCTCATTTAATAACCATAAAGTAAATAAAATTTTCACTTCATCTCAGACTATAATATAGACCAGAAAACATTTTGTTATATTAATAGGAAGTACAAATTATTCACAATTGGATTAAATATTTCAAAATTGAAGACGAAAATATGTGATGAGGAGGGTTTTAAAAAAGGAAATGTCGGAGCATGGTCAGTGTAGGGTTCCGGCGCCGTTACTACAAACACAAACAAAAACTCAATAAGCGAAAAGTACCTATGCAAGAATTTTCTATTTAATAGTAGGTATAAACAGTTTATTCACCTGTATCTCAAGATACCAATTATATTTCCCTTTGCTTTACATTAAGGGACATACGTAGCAGTTTTTTTTTCAATTTTTCATTATACAACTTTGTCGGCGTAATTTAAATGTATAGTAACCATGCCAAATTATACCTAGTACAGTCGGCGTCATAAACATGCTTACACTTTAGTACCTTGTCACTTTCATTTACTAAGACAATTTAATATTACTAATATGAAATTGTCTCAATGTCGACTACAAGAGTGTCTGAGTTAGACCGCGGACAGACGGACAGACGGATAGACGGACAAACATACAGACGGATAGACGGACAAACATACAGACGGACATGGCGAAAGTATAAAGGTTCCCAATATGACTTCAGAACCCTAAAATCGCGGCAGACGCGTCGGGGCGTACGCCCCCAAAATGTGAAACTTGGAACTGGTGTAATATGAGAGTATTATTGAAAAATCTGCCACCAACCCCTGACGGGAAGTTACAGTGGATCAGGGATTGACCCCTAAGCTTACTAAATCGCGGGCATGGCTGAGATATTAAATAATATATTATTATTTTTTTTACCAGGGGAAGAGAAAGCATCTGAAGGCGTTATAAACGTGATGCACGCTCTTGTCGCTGCGTTTGACGACTTGTACCCGAATGTAGCCATTGAAGACATAATATGCAAGGTATGAATATACACACAAAACATTTTAAAATTAATTTATTACTTACTGTTACGATTTTATCTGGTTACCTACTAATTAAACATTGTATTCACATTTCTTAAGCTATACTCATAAACCAAATGATTCAAAAAACCATAGTCCTTGTTATTACAAAAACTTACTTAGACAATCCATAAACTGATGAGTAAATGTCAAATCATAAAAAACGGTTATCTACTGTGTGTGAGAAATACTTAAGTTTTTTGTTCTATAGGTTCTATTTTTGCAAATAAATAGCCCCCAATTCTCGTGCGAATGGGAATGAAGCTTTATTTGGGTCGAAATGTCTATGTATGTAATTTTCAGATTCAATTTCTACCTATGTGCTTTTCAGACTTCTTGATTAACATAAGAATCGGTGCACAGAAATCTGATGGTCGCCTGATCTAAAGTTTATGCTACAGTCAGTATATAGTCTGTACACTATCCAACTATTCAATCCCTCACAGCAGACAGTGTTTGGGTTTGTTTGCGTTGTTATTAAATACTAAACAATTCATTAAATTTGTAATATAAATTACAGAGCATTAATAGTACATTACTTAACAAGGGCTGTAAAAGAAAGAAAGCCCGAAATCGCAGGTATTTGAGATCCCAGCCGTAGGCGAGGGTTGTAAATATGCGATAGAGGGCTTTCTTTTTTACTGCCCGTGATGAGTACACAATTTTACGTCTTCACCTGGCCACAATGCGAGTTTTACCGTGCGCGCAGCGTGCGATAAAACTCACATTATGGCCAGGTGAGACGTAAAAAAAAGTTACTTTTCATAATACCATTCATTAAGGGCAATTTACCCAGGGATGATATCCTTTATTTGCTTAATAAATTGACCACTAAAAGTTCGTTGCCGTGTATACTAATAGATATAATGAAGCCAATTACCGCTCGTTACTTTTGCATTTCTGTTTATTGTTAGTGACAGTGACTCAATTAATGACTACTTGCTCTTTGCACTCGTGGGTCAGTAGTGCTATATTTAACCTTGTAACCGCCGCTGTCTGGAATAAAACACATCTAATATTATCATTTCAACAGCGTCTTATAGGTATTAAGGACAAAGTGTTTCATACGTTTTTGTGCAAGGTATGTTGTATCCAGAGTGTTTAGAAATGATGGCAAGCATTTTATAGATTTGTGTACATGGCGGGTAAAAGGTTAATGTGAATTTACGATTGGTAATATAGTAGGTAGTGGATTTCTAATCTAGAGAACATCAAACTAATATACCTACAATGTCGTATGTAGTTTGTACGCACTGCGTGATTCACTGCCGCACTCAGAGACGTCAATTAAATTTAGAGCTTGTTTAGTGACGTGTTGTCTTATTCTATTGCTATAGCAAAGAAACTGACAGCAGCTACTTGAAATCAAGCATTAAATTTAATTCACACATCTGTGAGTGCGGCAGTCAGATAGGTACTTAAACACTAATATTGGCAAAATATTTCATTGCACATATTTAAATTTACGAGATGCACCAACGTTTCAAACGCCAAAAACACCTTAAGCCATCGATGCTTATAGTTGTCACAGATACAGTTTAAAAGAAACATTCTTTCCTATGGATTATGTTGAATTATACGTAGCATTTAAATCATGTTTACCGTGTGAGTGACACATTTGTATTTGGCGTGGGGCATCTAAAAGGCACAAAGACAGCGTCTGAGAAATTCACTTTTTAAGCCAAGAAAAATTTAAACATGGCGACATCGTCAGCTCCTCTTTGTAAAAGTCTTCTTAAAGTAAAAGATCTAAAATATCGCTATGGTCAGAAGTTCGCATTTATACATCGCTGATCGACCTAATTTTTGATTACGTGTCATTGAAATATACGGCAGACCACTTTTATAGTAAACTATGCGTGGGCATATTGCAAAACTTCTTTACTTTACAGGTCAATTTACCATTTCAACTACAACAAGTCAGTGGTACTAGAAAACATTCCACGTGTGGGGATTTTTCTAATCAATATGCAGCTATGTGTGATCTTTGCCAGACACCGTTTAGGTAAGAATACAAGACGCGGTTACAATCCTCAGTGCTCCGTCGTATAGGAAAAAGTGATTGTCACTGATTTTCCTCAATTAAAATCCTATTGTTCCATAGGGCCGAGGTTGCGTGGGACATTGATACTATTTACTTGGCGCATGACATCAGAATGCTGCATCTAAAGGACTTCGATCATTTAGATCAAAGGTAATTCAATAGTATTTTCCTTAACTTCCGATTTTAATTACAATTAGTAGGACAGTCAATGGATTAGGTCACTATCGTAGAACCATGTCCTGATGTTATGACAGATAAGAGTTCACATACCATCTCCTGATGCTTGGGTGTTCGGTAGCCTTTTTCATGTCGTACAAAAAAATCTAGCCGGCAGACGTAAGTTTGGTATACATATAGGTTAGTTAGTTAGCGGACAACTGGACATTTCAAATCAAATAATTTCTATAAATTTTCTCTCGAGTTCTGTATGAAATTACAAGCCGTAACATGGGTATTTTGTTACTTCCTTGGTGTTAACAGCTGAGAATCGCAACTATATACATTAAATGTTGCACCAATGTCTATTCATTCTTACGCTAAGCTACACAGTGGGGTCACTATTGTAGTATTAATTACTCATGATTGTTAAATTTGTTTTTTCATTTATTTCATACTAGTGACCGCCGTCGCTTCTCTTCGGTTTATGTGAGTTTTCTGTAACACCCGTACATAAACCAGAATTTATTATATACATAAAAACCCTAAAAAGTATCAAACTGATGGTGAAAACCGCATGAAAAGAAAGTAGTTTTTCAGATTATCGCGACCATACAGACAGATAGACGCGGCGGGGGACTCTGTTTTATAATATGTAGTGATGGATTACCAACAGGCCCTCCGTCCACTAGGATCCATTGACAGGATCCAAGGAGTCAAGTGGACTTTTTGTACATTCAAATCCATTAATGGAGTAGAGGAGCTTTAATGTACGCTTAAATCCATTTGGAGTCGTTTACACTTTTTAATCTTCTAGGTTCCATCAATGGATTTAAATATACTTTGAAGTCGACAACTTACATTATAATAAACTACCTATAAGAGCAAATTATTCAATGTGTGTCTATTTGATATTTTTATGTATGTTTGTACTACAACTATACAGTGCGACAACTCTTAAAAAGGCCTTCTGGTTTGAAGTCTCTCTTACCCGGTGTTTTACGCTTATTGCGAGTATTACCGAATTCACCCGAAGCCGGAATACTTTTTAAGAGCTATCATACTGTAATTGTGTTTGGTTAAAGCGCAATTCACACAGTGGGTGGGAGCGGGTCGGGCGCCGGTCATGTCGTTTTCTTCGCGGGACCCGCGCGGGTCGTCGTGTTCAAACAAAGCGCCGCACCCGCGCGCTGGTAGTGGCGGGCGGCGGGCGCGGCAGGTTCGTCGCGGGCCAGTCGCGGGTGCGGCAGTCCCGACCCGTCCCGCCGCGTGTGTGAATGCTTCCATATAACTCCATATTAAGACACCCGCCGAACTACCGACCCGCCCGGCGCACGACCCGCTCCCGCCCGCTGTGTGAATTGCCCTTAAGATTGGTATCGTCGGTCCAGGGACCTGATCCCGCTGCTGATAGCGCTGCAGCACAACACGTGGTTCACGGGCGTGTGCGGCGACGGCGTGCGCGTGGGCAGCGAGGCGTGGGAGGCGCTCTCGCGCGTCGTGCGCTGCGCCGCGCCGGCGCCGCAGCGGCTCAGCTGGCGCGCCGCCGCGCTGCGCAGCGACCACGCCGCGCGCCTCGGCCACGCCCTCACGCGCGCGCGCCGCCTCCCCGCCATGCACACTATTGACTTCTCGCAGAACCACATTGAAGATAAAGGTAACCAACATTTTCAGTACCAGGTCACCGCAGCTGGAGATAACGCCGCGCGTCTGAATCTTCGCCCCGCCATTTCCGTGTAGCTCTGCCCCGTTTTGCGGCACCACTTGGTATCTTGGCCACCATTCAGGGTGCAATGTGACAGACGTGACGGATGGAAATTCCATTTGAGCCTGGCATTTTTGTCATAATAAAACGAATATTGCACAGGTCGACACACGTAAAGAGAGCGCCGAGAGGCTAGTGGAGGGGATATGTTTGTGCATATTGTCTACTGACAAACCAATAGCGTTGCAGCAAAGCGGAGCGGTTTACAATCCCCCGCGTCGCCCCCACCAATTGGGATACACCAAAAAAAATAACTGCTTGATTTTACATTTTTATTCGAAAAAATAGCCTTTTATAAGAAACTAATTTGAAGCATTTCATGATTAAATGTATTATTGATATTTAAAATAATTTATTAAATTAAAGTAACCTTACCTTCTTGTAACAACAAGATGACGTAGATATTTATAATAAATGGGTATACTTCGTCTAAGATTTAGACAGACGATTTGTTAATATCACAGGGTAGTGATTCTTTCAAAAGCAATGGTGAGCGAACGCAGGAGTGAATGTCCAAGCGGCGAGTTTAAGTAGTCCCATCAAAGCGAACAAAACACATGTCAGCGCGTGTATTCAATTTGGCAGCATGGCTTCTCGAACGTACAAGGCTGCCTAATTGAGAATGCACGCGCTAAAATGTGTTTTGCTCGCTCTGACGGGACTACTTAAACTCGCCGCTTGGATATTCACTCCTGAATTCGCTCACCTTTGCTTTTGAGAGAATCACTACCCTGTGATCTGTTTTCAAAGTCATAATAGACGAACGTCATTCAAACATAATGTAAACAAACAATCGCAATTATGATATAACTTTTTATTTCAGAGCATGTAAGCATTCAACCATTGCTTATTACCTAGACCTCATTTAATACAACACTTTCTACATGACCCTTGTTTCCAGACTAGATTTATTTAACACAATTACCTTAAATTTGTTGAAAAGGCGGATTCCATACTTCCAATCATGAGTTTCTACAATAAATGTGGATGCCGTCGTTTTGAACCTCTTGGAAAACCTCACCACACAAATTATTAACATTCATCACACATAATTCAAAAGAGAAATGGTCTCATTAATATATTAATTTCATCATAAGAATTACAGTCAAATTATAAACAAATAAATTTGACATGACAACAGCTGTCTTCAAACGTAGGTGTCAGCTAGATAATATCTAAATTGTACTTATAAAATAAAATATTAGAGAGGTTTTATATGTTTTATGTAAAACCACAAAAGAGCTTGATATAGCGCAATTCGGACCGGCATTTAGGGGTCAAATGAAGGTAATTTCTTAATTTTAATATATTTAATTCATTTAAACATATTTTTTCAATCTAACTACTGGGATCGATTCGAGGAGCCTATTCCTCGAAATGGTTTTGAAATTTTCATACATTGTTAAAAATGGGTGTATCCCAATTTGGTCCGTAATTTGCTCACTGCGCAGGTAGGTTGCTCAGGGTTCTTTTTACGTGTGTCGACTTGTACCGTATAACACTGGCGCGACGAGAGCGGTGTCTGCGCCGCGCGTCTGGGGCATGTCCGACGATCACCACCCGTGCACACTATTGACCTCACGCAAAAACTCATCAATGACAAAGGTTAGCTATACTTCATTGTTAATGATGACGTAATTGTATAATTTGATCACCGTCCATGTTGTTCAACATTAGGAACGGCTCGGCGGGGTCTACTATTGACTATTCGCAGAATTACATGGACGACATTTAATTATTTATTACAATACGCTTAATCGCGTACAAACCACAAACACCTCATTTTTGAACTAACATGGTATTAGGTTTTACGTGAGGACAATTTCATTATCTATTGTTGTGTCGTCAATAGGTATTTATGTAACTAATACATAACATAATGAAGCTTCTTAATAGTCGTACTTTAAAAGCTAATTATATTGCATACATATAACTTTTACTACAAGTTTAATAAAGGAACCTATAAAGGTCGTAATTCGTTTTTCTGACGGTTTAAATACTATGGTGTCTTACGTCATATAGCCTATTTGTTTTATATTATTTACGGTTTCTTTGTGATTATTAAATAATAATTTTCTTTGTTAAGCTTATTAATTTAATATTTTGGAGATTTTTACAAAAAAAAATTAACACTTTGAACAATAAAGTACAAGAATTGGAATATCAATTTTCTTCACCAAACGCCATTTTTGGTGCCCCCATATTGCCATATTGCAAAACAGCCTGCATAATTATATCTATAACAGGAGCTTTATGGTAATTAGTTAAATATTTTTCGTATTTTAACACATTAAAATGGATATAAAAACAGTGCCAAGTATAATATAAAAATTGAGATGACAGTTGATCACCAAACATCGCGCGTAACCATGGTAATAAAAATGCTATAATAAATATAAAAGAACTGTTATTACCACGGCAACATTCATTATCAAATCAAATCAAATCAAATCAAATCATTTATTTCGGATTACTCCATATCATAATACATACTCATGGGTTAATTACAATAAATAAACTTAAGTAAACTAAATAAACTTAACTTATAAAACTGTTTCCACTCTTTGGTTACGCTGTAGGTGGTATTCTGATACCGTTAACGATATCAATATTACCGGTTTATGGTATGGAGTAGAAAGAAATGTTATAATAAGAAATAATAGTAACTTCCGTTAATAGTGTCTTTCTTGATAGTACCTACATCTTTGCATTGCTTGTCGCGAAAGTTGCCTAACTGGGTTTCAGCAATCCTGGCAATGTACTGTACCGGAATTTAGCAATTATATAATCAAAAAAAGTAGGAAAAAATAAACTTGTTATTTTTTTACATTCTCTATAGAAGTTAGAGGGTGTAGTCACTTTTCAGTACTTTGGAGGACAATTTCTCCCAACAGGTTGAGTTTGGGCCGCTAAAAAAAATATGTGTCTGTTAATTTAGACTACTCTCTAACATATATCAAAATAAACCAAATCCGAGCCGGACAGTTGGGTACCTTTCCTTGTAAGGTATACGTATACAGTATACCGGCCGGCATGTCATCGACATTCAATAACATGTTAGAAGTACAAAAAAATGTCGCAAACAATTGATATTTACATAACGAAATTGAATACCGCCAACGAGCAACAGGGATTGTTTGTTGTTAAAATGCTATTGTGATTCGGTAGGTGCGATCAGCGTACTGACGGGTCTGGCGAGTAACCCCGACGGGCTCAGACACATCGCACTCTCGCAGTGTGGAGTGACAGGCAAGACGGTCACCCACCTCGCTGCCATGCTGAACGATAACCCGTGCCATCTCTCTACGCTCTCACATTTGGACCTCTCGCATAATAACCTCAAGGACGATGTTCATGTAAGTGTTTTTATACCAATTACATATTTTTCGACGTGATTATTAAGAGGCCGTATACGAAATTTTGCCGATTTCACTGATTTACATGATTTTACAGACGTGATTTTACAGTTGAAATACTGTATTTCTACAAGTTTTAATGCACAACACGAAAGATAATTTCTAATTTTAACGAACGTATGAGCTACTTTTTTGTTTTTATTGTTTTATTTTGATTAATCGACCTGACCCCGGCGACTGTTATGTGAATTTTGCTGGAAGAGGTTTAGAATGTCACATATTCATGAATCGTTTTGACGTCTTAAAGGTATGAAAAATTTACAAGTTATGGCTGTGAAAGTCGTCAAAAATGCATGAATTACTTTTTACCACATTCATATAAATTTTTCGAGTAAAAAAATAAATAAACTTGGTAATTTTTTATAGAAAACGGGCAAAAATTATTTTTGATTTCGGCTACTCAGAACTGTCGTTCATAAAATTAAAACAACAGAAATAATCTTTAGTTCTTAATCAGTCCAATACCTAAACAAAATATCTAAAAAGTTCAAAAGAATTGGCAATAAATAATGTTTTAAAACAACCTAAATCTCGCATTATAATACACGACAAAAATAAAAAAGTGTCTCATTTATTCGTAGCTCATTTATTCGATCATAACTAAAATTACATTTAATGTTGAGCATTAAAACTTATAGAAAAGCAGTATTTTAACTGTAAAATCACAAAAATGGTCATAAATTATTACACAGAAATGGTGCAAATAAAAAGTTTAAGGTACTTCCACACTTGCATAATGCAATTTATTTTATTTATTAATTGCACAATTATTTTTTATCTTGTGACTCAATGAAACCGCAAATTAGTCAATCATTATGATTGCCTTTTATAATAAACGTTAATGTTTTGATATTTTTTACAGACTCTATATAATTTTCTGGCGCAACCGAATGTCCTGACTCACTTGAATTTGACAAACACGGAAACTACACTAGAAAACGTAAGTTTGTTTTTAGTTAAACATATAAACTTCGAGGACACCGAGCCGCTTTTGCATATTGTCTTGAACAGGAAAATGCAAGTTAGTTGCGGAATTATTTTATTTGTTTTTATAACAATTCGTGATAAAACAAAGAATTCGATAAGGTACAAAGTCATTCTCCTTTCCTATTTTTACATGGGCCCTACGACATAATCTTCCACAATGGCGGCAATTCACTTAGCAATATTTGCCAAATACTGGTCTTACATCTCTCACATTTGATATACCAAAATATAAGAGATTGAACGAAAATATTGAACTGATATTTTGACGTTTGTCCAGATGTGGGGCGCGCTGCTCCGCGGCTGCGCGGCGCGGCTCTCGGAGCTGCTGGTGGGGCGCAACCCGTGGTCGTCGTCGCGGCGCCCCAAGGACCCGCCGCCCTCCTTCCGCCAGTTCTTCACGGCCTGCCTCGCGCTCACCACCCTCGACTTCTCCTACTGCAAGATGCTGCCGGACGCTCTCAAGTAAATCATGACCCCGCAATATCCACTGAGATCACCTGTCAGGATCACAAGTATTTAATGCATTATTTATTGTACCGGTGGAATACTACCAACCAGTTAGTTGATCTCAATGGATGTACGCCGTTATCCAATTTTCAGAGATAGGGCTCTTGAGTTGCTGGTGTTCATGGATGGTGGAGATTACTTACGAATTTCATGAGCACATGACGCGGTGCGACGCAAAAAAACAAACCCCATAGTGTCCTAACTGACACTCCCCGGCGCGTGCGACCAGTGCTGGGCGCTTTTACAAGAACATGGTAAAAATATAACAGAACGAATATCGCACCATATTACGCAATTTCCCATTACTTTGTTAAATATAGTTGAAGCATAAGTTGTGCTAGCGTGCTGCTTTTAATTATTGCATACGGTGCTGAGTTTTAAGAAAAGAAAGCTATTCCATCGGTCGGTGCCATGCATCCGTCTAAGCATACAAGTACAAAGTAGTGTTATCGCTTCCTCTATATTCATTATTTTGAACCACTAAACAAGGTGAAATAAATGAAAGGTCTGCAATCGCTTATAATAGTACAATAACTACACACGATAATAATGAAAAACGCTGAATGCTGCAACAAAACAAATGCGAACCATAGTAGTTAGTCACTTTATTGACTTGGTTTTTACAATAGGAAAGCGTGCAGGATGTTGGTTACTGAAATGTTAGTCAACAAAGTGAATGAATTACCCGACAAAATGCGTATTGTTTTATTTCTTAAAGTTTATCCTATATTATTTTACGGCAGGGTTTCCCAAAGTGGGGTACGCAAACCACTAGGGGTTCGCCAATGATCTTATAGAGAAATAAGATATTACTGAATTACTGAACCCTATCGACCTTTACTAAGGTCTTCAAAGAGCATTTTCGCGTAGCAGCAAGGAATCTAGTAGCTGCCCTTACTGCCCCATCTTAACTTTCCACCCTGTATAAATATGTTTTTTTTAGTAATTTTTTTTTAGAGGTTTGCAGTCCTCTGGGAAATTTAATATGCTATAAGTTTTAGAAACCTTGTTTGAATGTATTGGAACTTTAACTATAGTTCGTTCGTAAAAGTAAATTGTTAACCAAGGGATGAAAGTGGTCAATTGCAGCCCGATCTATTTAGCCCGCACGAGCGTTAGCGAGTGCGCCTATAGTCCGAGGGTGCAATTGATACTTTCACCCGAGTTCACACTCTACTTTTCATTTCGACTGAGAGGGAAGTAAACCAAAATGTTGTATGTTATTGTCACGAACTTTGTCTTTAGGTATTTTCATACAATTGAAGTCTTTAATGTCATTAGTACTCATTAGAGATTCGAGTCATTTGTAACTTAGTAAATATATTGCTGTAGAATGTCAAATCGACTTTGGACCTAAGGTGGATCACAAATTAAAGTCTCTGATTGTTGATTGTTGTGATCGATTCGAGTGAAGTCTTTTTGTTCTCAGGAGTCTCCTGCTAGGGCTGGCGTGCAACGAGAGCGCGACGGGCGTGAAGCTGAACCTCTCGGGCGGCCTGTCCTCGTCGCAGGCGGCCTACGTGCTAGAGTCGTGCATCCACGGCGTGCGCTGCCTGCAGTCGCTCGACCTCTCTGACAATAGTATGTTGTGTTACTATATTCTTTAGGGGATCGCTTAAGGTTAATTTTAAACCCTATCTTTTGCTTGAAGTTTAACGTTATTATCGTCACACCCATGGCAAATTTGCGAATCTGCATTTTGATTCAAAATTAGAATAGCAGATTCGCTACTTTACCAAGAGGCTTTACGTCATTGTCTTTTGAAATCAAAGTGCAGATTCGCAAATTTGCCATGGGTGTGACGACGTTATTATCCCTGACTTTTTCTTGAGTTTCTATCATGTAGGCACAGTCACAGGAATATAGTATCTGTGGTTTTTATATTAGCATTACAGATATCTCACCTTGTCAAATTAGTCTACTACATTTTTTGTCTTCGTCTGCATTCTAGGTATGGAGTTGGAACTTTCCGGAATAGTGCGAGCCATTGGCAAAAATCATTCAATTCACCAGTTGTCGCTTAGCAAACTGACCGGTAAAAGGTCTTATGCGCCACCTTTAATACAGGTAATTACATTAAATTAGCCTTTATTCTTTATACGTGGTTTTTATGAATTATAATTAAATGAGTCGTTTTTTTTCCAGGCATTAGTTCATGTTTTACAAGAGCCCGACACAGCATTAACTTCTCTGGATCTTAGTGACTGCAAATTAAAAGTTGGTATTTACTTACAATTTTATTTATTTTTTATCAAAGTTTGACCTGAGGGCTTATTGTCTAACGCACTCGCAATCACGATCGTTTCGTCGTCAAAATCGACGGCTTGTCTGCATACACAATGAAAACAATTGCTCCACTTTGAAGCCGGTTGCGATTGCGAGTGCGTTAGACAATAAGCCCTCAGGTCAAACTTTGGAGATAGCTTAAACCCTGGATTAACACGTAGGCTACTTTTTATCCCGGAATATTCAAAATTTCTCGAGTGATTAACGATAATCGAAATCTACGCGAAGTCGCGGGCAGAAGCTAGTAAGATATATTTTCTAGTTCAAACCCTAATTATTAACACAAATGTTTGTTTTCAGGGCGACTTGTACGGGCTTCTAAACGCCCTAGGAGGCGCGCGGCGTCTGCGCACGTTGGACGTGGGCGGCAACCTGGCGGGCGACGCGGGCGCGCGGCTGCTGGCCAAGGCCCTGCAGTGCAACTGCACGCTGCAGACGCTGTATATTGACCGGAATGCGTTCAGCTTGCAAGGTGAGTACGGCAAAGCATAGTGTAATTGAAGAACGATTAACAACCCCTTTAAAAACGCAAAAAATAAATTCTTTTTAAATGGTAGGTCAGTCTAACAGAAGTGGGTTTTTGGTTAAAAATATTATTTTCCTACTTTCATTTTTAAGTTAATAGAACTTTACATAGTATTAAAAAAAACTGAAAATTTTGGTAAAAATTAACCTTTTGAACGCCACACAACTCTGGCCGACAGCTAAAAGTCGTGCCTTTGACGCCACCATCAGCTACAGCCGACACAAGTTGTGGATTAAAAGAGACAGTTCAGTGTTTCGTATGAATTAAGTTGTAATTTGCATAGCATAGCAAACATGTTTGTCGTGTGAGTTTTGTATATGGCGTTCAAAAGTTTTTTGAAAATCCTCATTTATTGCTAGCTTTTTGCCATTTGGCCTTCTCCATGCCATAAACAAAAGCATTGAAGGAGGCGTGTGTGTGTGTCAGGTCTGACGGACATCGCGACGGCGCTGCGGCGCTCGGTGTCGGTGCGGCGCGTGGAGTTCCCCGGCTGCGACGCGGCGGCCGGCGGCCGCGGCGCCAGCGAGCGCGTCGCGGCGCTGTGGCGCGACCTGCACGAGAGGTACGAACAACAACACACACATCTAAATTGCACTATAATTGAGTTCCTTTCTCTAATTTTTAGGCTGTAAGACAGAAGTACAAGTTAGTTTGCACTAGCACAGAAATATGAGTAAGACAGCGGGCAACTTCTGCAGCTGTTTTTGCTTATCCTATGTTTACATCACAAGTATGTTCCCTATAAGGTCAACCTCTACGTTTTGGACAGTAGTCATAAGAGGTGTTAAGTGAAATTTTCCATGCAAAATACTTTGTATGAAGGTTTATAAAGTGACCCAAGTCTAGAATCTGAAATTAGGATACAGCTGGCACTTTTGAAAATATAAGTATGTCATCCAGGTTGTCAATGAACGGTGCACCCGCGACGACGCACACGCTGCGTGCGATGGCGCTGGAGCGCGCGTGGGGCGGCGGCGAGGCGGGCGCGGCGCTGGCGGCGCAGGCGGCCGCCGCGCTGCCGCCGCCGCCGCTGCCCGCCGCGCTCGAGCGCGCCGCCGCCGCCGCGCACCAGCTGCTGCACCAGTACCTGCAGGTGCGCCATGTATTACTAACTCATATCGATGGAGCGTGGGGCGGCGGCGAGGCGGGCGCGGCGCTGGCGGCGCAGGCGGCCGCCGTGCTGCCGCCGCCGCGCACCAGCTGCTGCATCAGTACTTGCAGGTCGCGCCATTTATTATTACTAATAAAAAAATGGATCTTCTATTGGTTTTTTGTTGGTTGGTTGGTTGAAGTACACTTTTACAATTAGCGCTCCCCAGTAAAAAAATTGATTGGATTTAAGTCGGGTGAACGGGCTGGCCACGAAATGGTGCCAGTCCGCCCTATCCACCTGTCGGGGTATTGTAGATTGAGGAACGCTCGTACTGTACGAGCATTTATTGCTCAATTATTAGACAATCTAGCACGTGCCATAGCATTTTAGAAATCCTCACTAAATATGCCATCTTTTAAAGCTACGTTCCAAAATAACGTCGTACATTTTTTTTCAGCACAGTCACATCAAGTTGGGCGATTAATTAATTTTGAGTAAATGGTTGGGAAAAATAGTTATTTATGTAACTGGTACATAATGAAGCCTCTTAAGGTACGAGAGCCGAGGTTAGAGCGCGAGCTTGCGAGCGCTCTAATTACAGGCACGAGTACCTTAAGAGCTAATTATGAACCGTTGCATACATAACTTTTTCTACAAGCTTAAAATGATAATGATAAAAATAAACAATCGCTAATTTTTCTCGTATACTTTACTCGATTTTTCTGCTAACAAATTACTTGTCATCGAAGACATTTTCACTATTCCGATGCGCGATAATAGTTTGTGAATTTTATTGATTAATGTAAACAAATTTCATGCGAATTTTAATAGATACTAAAAACAGTTCTATCAAATTATCATAAACAAGTTGGAATGCCAAACGAAACGCCATTTTGTTGATATCCATATTGAACGTAACCATGGTAACCAAATAACAAATCGATGGATATTAACCATCTATTTTTAATAATTGAATAAAAATGTTATTTTAAACACATAATTACTCATAAAATTAATTTTGTTTTTAATATACGTAATTGTTATTGGTGTTAAATGTTTTTAACGGTTTATTATACAAATTATTAGGATGTCAAGTGTTAACTAAACGCCAAGACTGATATCCGGAATGACCGTTACCATGGTAATAACAATGCTATAATAAATTATAGAACTGTTATTACCATGGCAACGCTCATAATAGAATTGTTTTTACGCTTCGGTTACGCTATAGGTGGTATTCTGACACCATTAACGATATCAATATTAGCGGTTTATAGTACGCGAGTAGAAAAAGTAATATTTAATTTAAAATTGAGATAGTTATAGTTTAATTTTCAACTATAATTTACAGAGAAGTTATTCAGGGTCACTTTACAATTATTATAATTTTTATAATATTGGGAGGCAAACATGCATGTAGGTTACCTGATGGGAAGTAATCACCACCGCCCATAAACACCGTAAATTGTAGAAATGTGAAGATTTACAGTCACAGTGCACTTGGAAGACCATCACAGGGCGTCAATTTTCTAAATTTTTGTTTGACTGGTTATAGTTTTTAAAGTACTTGACTCAGTTTTTTTTTTAAATTTCTCGTTTCTTTCACCGCTTGCCCTATCTCCCTCTTTCGGCTTGGCGTTGGTTTTTGGGACACCCTGTACATAGAAAAACTGGTACTTTAAAATTCTATTTGAATCAAAAAAAAAATACCTAGTGTTTTTTTTACCATTTTATTAAAACTCCGTTTAAATTATGGAACCCATCAATTGCATTTTCAAATTAAATACTACATCTGCACCTAATAAATGATAATACAAAGCTACCGGGTCGCGCGGTTTGGTTCTGAACTGTCAAAACTAGCTTTTCATCACGCCGCTTTGCGTTCGCGAGCTTACGAAGAAAGTATCCTGCATAAAAATAGCCGAAGCTCAAAATGAATGTTTTTTGGTGTAGAGATGCAGCGAGGTGTTCGCGGCGATGGGCGGCGCGGGCGGCGGCGGCGAGCTGGTCCCGCTGCAGGCGGTGCGCGACGCCCTGGCGCCCGCCGCGCCCACTCTACAACACTTACTCAAGTGAGTCCCAACACATACATATATATAGTTCATGCGTTCAAATAGTGTGCATTGGAACCGTTTGAAGTCGACGACACCGCTTTGTGCGCGCCACAGCTGCTTCTTTGTACCAATTGTGGTGGCACATCAAAGCTCGCAAACTATTTGAACGAACGAACTATAGATGATCACATAATTAGAAGCGCTTGCGTTTTTCCCATTGGTACCTATGTACAAATGTGACTTTTCAATTTTGACAGCGAGTCAAAAAGTTTTTTACCTTTAATTTTATTGTTTCACTTATTGTTAACTTATAAACAATTTATCTATATTGAAAACTAATCTTATTGCATCTTTTTGCATCGAGGGTTAAAAACGGGGGAAAGCGCTATGAGAATGATGATCACTTGTTTCATGCAACTTTACTCACCCTGAAACACACATCAAAAATGTCCTAGGATCAAAAATATCAATGTAATTTTATTTTTATTTAATTTTAATAAGTCATTGATATTTTGCGAGTTGCGATACATTGCACAATATCAAAATAATGTGGGGATATGTTTGGGCTATTCCCACTTGATACCACCCGACGTTTTTTTTGTTGCCACTTTAAACTTTATTCCACTGTAATAAACCGGCAAAAGTGTGCGGGTAGTAACAGATGAGAATAATCCATATTTTTGATCCTTAGACATTTTTTTGTGTGTATTCGTGTAGTATTCACACATAGTAAGTTACGTGTGATGTAGGTAGGAGGCATAGCATTAAAGATTACTAGACAAAGTGCATTGACCCGTTGTTAACAGACTATCAAGGTCGCAGCCCAGACCGACTACTGATGCTTAACTTTCGTTTCAAGAAGTTTCTACGTAAGCGCACATGTGATTCACACTAACAAATTATCAGGCATCAGTTAAACTAACAAATGTGCCGCTATGAGTGGCACAGTCACGATTCGCACTTCCCGGGGTCTATGCGTTTGTTTACCGTTCTCCGAGTCAATGAAACTTAACACGAAAAAGTACTAGTATATTTTTAATTATTATATTTCCTCATTAAGTTGTGAAGTTAAAATAGTGGGCTATAGTGAGATTTTCCAATGAGGCGGCGAGGCGGCGCTCCAAGACAGTACATTCTCTTGAAACTTATCATTAAACGGTCAGTCTTAGTGAAACATATGATTATTAACCTTTTTAGCAGTAGTGTTCGCATCTTTGTGTTCCGGTGTGGGGATAAGACAACTGGTGAAATTACTAGCATAGACTTATCCACCTTAGTCCTCACGGTTAGCAACGCATTTGCAGTGTTAGGATTGTAGTCTTGACTCTTGAGAATGCACATATTTTGGGTCTCAGGCCCCACTTACTCCTCGCCATACTTCATGATCAATTTTGCTGCGAATTCTTTAATCTTTATTTGCAGTTTCGTTACACGCACATTTTTCAATTGGCATTTTTCGATTTTAAGTGTAGTGTTAAATGAAATGTGTATTTGTTGTGGCAGCGAGGCGGTGGAGAGCCTGGCGCTCTCGGCGTGCGAGGGCGTGGACAGCGCGGACAGCGAGCCCGCGCCGAGCAGCGAGGCCGACATACCCGACCTGCTCACACCTATATCACATTCAGCGGTAACTATTTACTTTTACTGCATTTACAGTGCAATACATTTCAAGAGGTCTTTCAGGTACAGTCATTTGGTGGCCAAAAAGGGGGTAACCTGAAAATATTTCTGGGAGTTTTTCAAAATTGGTGATGCTATAGATTTCGACGTCCTTTTCGAATGTTTACTGGTGGAAATGGCAATACCTCGTTTTTTTTTCCTCTAGCGCTGCCATACTGAGAGCGGCGCTCAAAAATAGTTTTTTGACAATATTTCCATTCTGACTTATTTTACGATGAGAATAGTTATGTAATAAATTGTACTTTATTTATCCTATAACTCACAAATCTAACGTGACTACTACTAACATGATTTTTGCTTTCACGCTGCCAGAAGTTGGATTATTTGAATTTGGTAAGATTGTGATAAGTCAGCTTTATCACGCGCCTATTTGAATCGTTGATAGTTTATGAATATGTATGGGGAACGATCGTTCGCAGGCCACGCCACTCGGGTGCCGGAGACGCGAGCGCGGCGCGCGGCGCGTGCGGCCCAAGTCCGTGGCGGAGCAGCAGTGCAGCAGCAACGAGATGCTGTCGCTGCCGCCGCTGCACGGCGAGGCGGGCGACGCGCTCGCGGAGCTGCCCGCCAACACGCTGCGCCACCTCGTCAAGGGTCAGTGACACGCGCGCAGCTCTGTCGCCGGCGGCAGCCCAGCAGCAGCGAGGTGTCTCTGCCGTCGTAAGAACATGAGACGTGACGCATCATTTACTTCAATCCGCGTCGCAATCACAATATTTCATATATTCCTTTATTGCTAAATCATGCCGTATTCACGCTGATCGAGCCGCGGCAGTCTTGAATTAAACTTAGGCACCGTTTAAATTATTTATTCTTATTTTAAGGACGACCGAGAAGATTGAAAACGAGAGCCCCATCACGACCTATAACTGATCAATCGCAAGACATCGATGAAGGTGCGTTAAACAGATAACATATTTTATTAACCATGTTTTTTTTACATTCGCCAAGATATATTCCTAGTTTGGCTATATTTCGTTTTAAAACTTAAGTTTTTTTCGACTCTGTGCCAAGTAAAGACTTGTACTTGATCAGGTCTAGATGAATTCTGGCGCACGTGTCGCACGCCCCCGGGCAGTGAGGAGGCCTCCCTGTCGGCGCGCACGCCGCTCACGTCGCGCTCGCTCCACTCGCTCTCCTCGCTCGCTTCGCCCTCGCCGCTTCGTCGCTCACCTACGCTACAACGGGATGATACCATGTAATTTTTAGACTAGAATTTTGTAAAAATCGATCAATTGTTGACCGTTTTAGAGATCTGCTGCTTTGACTTTTCCACTTACTCAAGTTCTATTTATGACTTTAAGGACTATTTTCAGGTACAGCGTGACATCGGGTGAAAGTACACCCGTTTTATTAGAATGCGGTTAGTTGACTGTTTATTTATATTACTATTGTCACAAGCACAAATTCGAAGGAATTATTTTATGATTGTGATTTTTCAGAGGTGTCGCGCTGCAAATCTTCTGACAACGTTGGAGTTAAGGCGGCATCCGCCTCCCCGCCGCCGTCTCGGTCGTCGGACAACGTCAATACTATGGGTAAGTTACAATGTATTTGTTGATCTATCAATTTGAACGGCGTGCCGATATAGTATTAGCCTCTAAATGTTCATTTGCGCATGACAACATTAAAATTGGTCTTTGGCATTGTAATTTTTATTAAATGGTGTAAATAAAACATCTAGTAAATTACATTTCGTAACAGGAAATTTGTTAACAACAAAATTCGCTGCCAAAGATCTTAAAATGAAGCCAGAATGGTAATTTGAGATTTTCGTAAAAACGTCTGCCTTCTTGTGGTTGATTTCCACCGCCTCGTCGCGCGAACACTGCTTGTGTGCGGAGTGATATAAGCTAATGTGAAGTCGCTTACTATTATGGTCCTTTCCGTCAAAGCTTGTGGCGTCTAAAAGCAGTCTACAATATCTGTAATTGTCTGTCTTTATCTTTATTTTCTATTTTCTTTCTAAACGGAAACATGAACGTGATAAAATAATAAAATAAAAATCATGTTCAGTTTTATTTTGGGATTATATTAATTATTTTAAGATGTCTAGACTGTGTTCGAATGTTGATACGTTTAAAAAAAGTTTTTTTAACCCAGGGTTTAAACACGCTCTTCACACATAGATTGCCAGAGCAGAATTTAAACCTTTGTCCTCTAACTCTGCACGCTGTAGCAAGGTCAATACTATTTTGCCCTATAAGTTACTGCAGTCAGCGTTAAAAATTTAAGCATTCGATGTGATCCAAATACTGAGCACGTCCTAAGCATACTCGCGCCGTTTTAAAAGGTCCGATTTGACAGCTGTCAACGCTGTACAAAATATAGCCTCAAACATGCCTCAAACATATTGTGTATTGCGTTTAGCCGTTCTAAAACGGGCCTTTTAGAACGGCGCGAGTATAGTGTTCATATTTTGATGCTGGCTGAACATATTTTGAACGCTTGAAGCGTTCCCTGTGTTTGATACGTGTGTCCGCTTGCTGTCGTGCTTGTAACGCTTGTGCGCGCAGGGAACGGGTGCGCGCGCACGCCGGGCAAGGCGCGCCCGTGGTCCGTGGCGGGCGTCAACCCCGAGGGCGCCGCCTGCACCACAGGTGAGACCGCACTTACAACTTACCGCAACACACGCTATTCCAACCTCCCAGGTTCTATTGCAGTGTTGCGTAATCTTGCTAGTTATTATGTTATTATAGTACATTTCATTTTACATACATTCCGCACGCTTTTTGAAAATGACGTGTATTAAACGACTTTTTGTAATACAATTGCGAAAAATTACAATTAAATGAAAATAAAACATTAATTAAAAGCGACAATTTTGCAAAGAAAATTACATTTAAACATGAAAAATCAATAAATACTTATGTTATTATTTGATTGAAGAGAAAATAAAATTATTATTTGGTGTACGAAAGCCAACGGTCGTTCATAAATTTCATAATACTCAACCAGTCAAGCGGTCAATAAATACTCTATTAGCCAGAGGTCACACATTCAGGTGGATTCAGCCGGGCCCGGCTTCGGCATGGTGCAGTGAAACAACCTTAATACTCATCAAACCGATCATTCGTAATACTCGTTCAGCCATCTTTATGAAAACTGTTTTGAACAATTTTTAATATTATGTAGATAATTATTATGTATGTATGTATTTATGTACCTATGTATGTATGTATTTATGTATCTATGTATGTATGTATGTATGTATGTATGTATGTATGTATGTATGTGGGTATGTGTGTGTGTGTGTATGTATGTGGCTATGTATGTAATTTTAAATTATATTACCTATAGGCTATATGTATAGTTTCAATGCTAAATGACGTAATCAAAAAATAAATTAGGTGGTTGAGCATGCATACTCTTTGGTTGGATACACGGCTTGGAACAAAGGTATATTAAAAAAAATTAAAACTAAAAAACACTAGTGCGAAATATCCAGCTTTCCGCATGATATGCAGATACAAAAAGTAAAAAGCACTAGTTCGTAAAATCTAACATTCCGCACAATATACACCCCAGGCCAAAAGTATGGAAACAAAGTTGGTTTTTTTTCTTCATATTTAACGTTTCCATTATTATTATTATTGTGTATTGGTAAGCAAAATTTACTAGTGCAACCTCAAAAGATTATAACTACAACTAAAGTACTAAAAAATCTGAGTATACATATGTAAAAGAGTTAAAAAAAATGATTTGGGAGAAGTTACAAATACACCTTTTTAATTGTCTTTCTACGAAATGTTGAATTTACAATTTTAGTAAAGAGTAATTTAGTTATTTAGTTTTAAGATGTTCTATTATCATTTTTACGTTTTTTTTTTCGTTTTCAAAACACTTTTTATCTTGAAAATCACAGTTTTTCATAGTCATAGTCGCTTGTTTCCTTACTTTTGGCCTGGGGTGTATAGCTACCAAAAATTACCACTTTTGAACAACTGTATTAAAAAAGATCCTTCGCCGCTTACAGCCGTTCTCAGAGACATTTAACTCGTCTCTTTTTCAAACTCTTGTATGAAAACTCTCACGAAGGAACGACTTGATCGTCATTATCAGTATGCGGCCGTCATTTGTCAGAATAAATATTATTATATTAAATGTAAAAAATACACTGCAACAGAACCAGGTGTCTACGCTAATTGGTGTATGTCGATATTGAACTATGCGCCCTTTTATGTGTGGCCTATAATTACTATCAGCAAATTAAATAACATGTAAAATGTCTCTTACTTTTTCCGAAACGCGTTATGTTTCCGACTCAAGGGGAACGTTCTCTAAACGCCCAAGTTTCTGGTCCAATTTTAATCACGTCAAAACTGCCGCAACTCTTTTTCTCGCTGGTTTCTTGAAAAAAAATGTGTGGGCCTTCACTAACGCTACCATTTTATCATAATTGTCATTTTACTTAAGACTGAAATATCTGGGCTCGTTACTAACTTCATATTGAGTGTGTTTCATAACTAAATGGCATTCCTAAATTACAGGTGGAAGGAGGTGTATATTTACTTTGTCGATTTGAAGATTTTAAACTCCACTTGTTTTGAATAATTTTACGAGATTTTTTTTATATTATTTAACAGATATGTTGTTGCATGAGATAAAAGTCTTGTTTTGTTTTGTTTATAATTGGTTTTCTTTTACATGAAGTATATTATAAGCAATTATAACTCGTGTATTTCTGTGTACTCGGAGGCTCGATCAATATGCTTGCTTTTCCGTCGTGTGAGTTAAAGTGGAATCTAAAGTTAGGTTTCCATACAAAATAACGATCGTTTTATTAAACAAAAACACTGTCAAGTTTTTACAAATCTTTAATAGATAACATTATATCGTTTTGTATGGTAACCCTTCAAATGGGTGTGAGGTTCCACACAAACCAAATAACATACATGCCTTGCACTGTTAAATATAGCGTTGGTATGCCATGTCCCCTCGGCTTACCCGTGATTTCGATAATAATGAGACAATGAAGTGTAATACAAACACAAATCGACAGATGGCGTTCGTCAGTACCTAAATGAAACACTACTCTTCAATTCGTTAAAAGTTAGGTTTAGTATTTTCTTGTTTGTCTCACCGCTTTATATTAAATGCCCTCGCTTCTCTTCGTGTGTTTGCTTTATCAAACCAGAATTCATTAATTTCATTATACATAAAAACCTTCCGTGAAAAATTATCTAACTTGTGGTGAAAACCGCATCAAAATTCGTTGCGTGGTTTAGGAGTACACTTAACAAATTCTAACCACGACGTCGGGTGCCAAACGACACCGTTAGCCTATAATGGGTTAAGCAACCGAATTAAGTACGTGATTCTGTTAGCGGCCGATCGAAACTGTTATTTCGAACTATCTATGACCAGTATAGCTCTTGTTGGCTGATAAATACGTAAGCAACCAGAGCAGTGACTGCTCTCAAATTTGTATTCTAACCCCCTTACTAATAAACGTTGAGTAACGGTGGTATAGCTATACAATGTTTTGTCCTTATCTGTCAAAACATTGTATAGCTATACCACCGTTACTCAACGTTTCTTAGTAAGGGGGTTAATGTTTCTGTTCGTGCCCATGGAGCCGCCACTGTACCTCATTGATCTCATTATTATCGGTGGATATAGTGAACAGCTAGCTAGAGCTATTGTCGAGCCTTTGTTTACGTGCGGTGGTGGTCGGCAGAGGGCGTGGAGGCCTGCGTGGGCGGCAGCATCGTGGGCATCACGCCGGGCGCCGCACTAACCAGTAACCACCTTTCAGACGCTATTCTGTACTAGCGCTAGTCAATGTGCCGTCTGGCTGTATAGGTAACAATGCTCATCGCCGCTTAAACGCTACTAGTTTACATTATAAACCTATAGCATGCTTTGGGAATGTGGTGTTTGTAATAAGTAATCAACTCTGACATGTACGTTTGCGAGTTGAATGTGTTTTTGGTATAATTATATGTATTCAATACCTTAAGATGATGCTTAAAGTTTATCTAATGTTTTGTTTAATAAATACCTAGACACTATACATTTGAGTTTAGCAAATATAAATTCCAAGCGGCTTGCTGCCCGCACCTTTTTGTAAAAAAAGTGTCACCTTATCTGTGTGCAATGTGAACTTAATGTTATACTTATATATAAAAGCCTCCAAGCCAAAATGCTACTTTGGTTCTGAATACAAAATGAATCGTTCAAGTATTTGCAAGTAAGGGGTGATTTAGCTTACTGGCTATATTATCAGGAAATCCTGGTGACTGTACAAATTGAACAATAATATAATGATCCAACATTGGACTCAAAAATATCTGACACGTCCTTATTACTCGAGGCATAAGAGCGTGTCAGATATTTTTAGTACATGACACATTAGCACTAGACACCAGTAGAGTCACGACTCACGAACTTGGCTAGCCACGATGTAGTTATTTACTCGCACAAATGCATTGTCGTTTATTGAAACATTCTAATGCTTGTTCAATCCTTCAAACGAGTAAGTGCGGTTATTTCGGCTTAAAATTTGCCTTTGCCAGTTTCGAAGTATATCAATTTTTAGCATAAAGGAAATAATAGGATCGACTATTATATTAAAACAAAGCGCGTAGAATCGAGATTTAATTTAATGCATCGTTGAAATTAATCAACATTATTTTCTGGTTGACTTGTGACGCATGGCTGTATTTAATTCTTGCAACATATTTTAATGCACGATTTCTTGCCTGGAGATGCAACTTTTAGTCAGCCCTACTTACCTTATAGACCGAAGTCAAAACGGATTGTAAGTTCTTGAAATCAAATTTATATTTTTTTGTAGATGTTTATGTGAAGTCCGTATTTAGCATGCAAATTGGCATTAATTTTGCAACGTCTAAAATATATTAACATTTCATCATCGTGTTCCAGGTTCAATGCTGCGAGATCATCCGATTACTCCAGGTTGGTTACACTGTAGGCTAGGTTTTGCATTCATGTTGCCACAAGTATTGATTTCCTCACAATTTATGAATTTACTACTCACTAAGTAGCAGATTTAGGCACTTTAGCACTTTTCTATTTAAAATTTAAAAGGTATTTAGGATTAAGTGTTTTTTTTTTCATACTGTCCTAATGCCAATCGTAAATTGTCCTTTCATTAAATTTGCGGAAAATTTTGAAATAAGTGTAAAAATAATAATATTAGGTGATACGATTCCTCGGATCATTATTTTTATACCCGTATAATTTCACCTCAACGCAACTTTTGACTCGTCAATAAATATACCTACCGTTTGTTAGAACGGACGGAATGCGAACCGGTGAATCGCTACAAGAAATTTATCATTTTGAGGTTTAGTACTAACAAACGAAAAATACCTACAACTTAATAATTCAACTGTTGTAAAAATCACAATTTTTCAGAATTAGCCTTGGACATTTTTGTTTGATGTCATTTTCGGACAAGGTACATGCCCTTTTTAGCTTTTTTGAGCTCTACGATGCCCCCTAAACGGATTATGTATCAAATAACCAATCACCCTGTTAGTAAATTTCCAAGTCAAATTATAAAAAAAATACAGGTCGTTCGTTCAAACGAACTATAAGTATTATTTCCGTCGTTAAATAACAGATCAGCCATATTAAACCTAGAACCATATTTTTTGCAGAAGGTGCCGAAGCTTAAGAGGACATACATCGCAGTGCGAAGACAGTTTTACGTGATAAGTTGAGCAGGGTTCAATGTCCAGATATTGCAGTAAAACGGATTATATTCTCGGATGCTCACTATTGTGCCAGTTAGAGTTTAAACATTTTAGACGGTAGTAGTTATCGAATAGTCATTCTAATGGTATTTGAATTAACTGATCGCCATGCCAGTTAAGTCGCTACATCGAGTAGTTAATTTAAGCGGTATGGTGACAATGACAAAAATGATTATTATTTCTAATAAGATTGATGAGAAATATAATCTCGAGAACTTTATAACCGTTTTATATTTAACTGTGATTGAGTTAGTATTACGCATTAAGTTAAATGAAATATTATAGCCATGCTTTTAATTTATACATTTTATTAATTGTTATTATCACAAAATTTGTTATGGATTTTTGTTTATATGAAGAGTAAATCAGTATGAAGGAATGAAATTGGTCTTGCCTAGTCACGTTTAAAAAGGCCTACTAAAGTTACGCACAATTTACGTTACAATCGTTTGTAATACCGATTGTAGAATATTGATACTTCCAATAGATTTGATGATATTAAGAGATATCTTCCAATTTAACATTCCTTTTATAAAGTAGCAGTCAAGTATTTAAAAATTATAAACATGTGTGATTTTTAAAATGAAGTTCAAAACGCGATGTAAATTAAGACTTGTAGACTTGGAGTGATGTAAAGGTTCAATTTTACCATAATTCCGTTTAAGTAGAACTCGCCCCTTACATTTTAAGTGTTCATTAGAATAACTACTTATAAAATCAATTAACTTTCATTTATCCTCATTTGTAGTATGTAACAAAACTGATGAGAACTACGTAGATGTATATTGCTAAATTATTTGATAGTATTTTTATATTCATTCCAGTTTATTTGATCGTTTTATCCTGCTCTTTGGTACCAGACTGATTTGAAGGTACTTTTATTTTATGGTGCAATTTTATGTCTAGAGCGTTGTGATAATCTGTTTACAATTACATATAATATTCAACGAAATGTGCTTTATTTTTCACACTACCATCTGAGGGGCTAGATAAGATGCATTACGCTAACCAGCGTTTCTATTCGTTTCGTTTGTAAACCAATCGCGTCACTGGTAGATCACGTGACTTTTCGTACCACGTCATCTACAAGTGACGCGATTGGTTTAAAAACGTAACGAATAGAAACGCTAGCTAGCGTAATGCGCCTAGTCTAGCCCCTCTGATCATTACGTGATAGTATTCGCCAGTTTTTAGGGATGCAAGACAACGCTGCATCCCTTACGCTCGCCATAAGCCCCACGAGTGCGGGCGAGAGTCCAATAAAAAATATTTATCGCCCCAAGACGCTCAGTGCTACTAGCACAAGTTGCCCGCGACTGGATTGTCGCTCGGATCTCCCTTTCTGTCTAGTCAGTAAGGGTAGAGACTCACTAAGCCACAAGTGAGAAAATACAACTTGTGCTACCCGTGCAGTTGGTAATGACCCTACAATAATAGCTATAGCTTGGCAAAAAAATATACTTGGTGACTTTGAGGCGAAACTATGATATTTCCAAATGATAATAAGCAGCCGTTTTCGGGTAGTATGTACAATTGAGTAGGCGTTGGGATTTATATACAATTAACGGTCTATTCCGACTAGTTCCATTATTAGTTCCATTGATGGAACTACCTGAACTTTTTTTCAAGTAGTTACATAAATTAAACTCTGCATTATTAATGTAACTACTTGGAAAAAAAGTCAACTAGTTCCATCAATGGAACTAGTCTGAATAGACCTTTTTTCTGGGTAAGCGTATACCAACCTCGACCTTGTCGTTACCTGATGAGACAGAGGTCAAACGCAAACCCATTTTGGATAAAAAAAACTACGCAAAGGAGATGTACTTTTTTTTTTCAAATCTCCTTTCCGTAATATTTTCTATTTCCAATGGAACACAAATGAAACGGTGGGAGTTTAGTATTATACAAAACTACATTTAAAGATATCTCGACGTCATTTATTCAACAATTATTGCAATGACAATTAGAGAATTACAAAACGAAATTGTTTCTTTTACATATAGTATGTAAAAACCCCTAAAAACAGGGTACACACCAAAGACATGGACACAAATTTTTAGAAACAAAAATCTCATTAGCTAATATTTTGTGATATTCAGTGCAAAACCATGCCCAGGTTAAGTCGTCGACGTATAACCTGTCATAAAAACTCCGTCCCCTTATAAGGGGTGACAAACATCGTTTTTCAGCTTGTTGCGTAACCTGACGCCTCAAGTCATTACAGATACGAGAACTTACGCTTTGCCACTAAAGGTACACGACTTCATACTTTGCATGACTTGGGATGTCAATAGTAATTAATTACTAATGATTCGTTGATTGCAAACAGAAAAAACAACTGAACAATTGCAAACAAAATGTATCCACTACTCTACTGTCATGATTCATAATGCGCTTAGCTTGGAATATCTACACAGGAGTCGTGTTTTGACTTCAATTTTAGTTGAAATGTAACATCAGATGTTGACTGTACATTTTGTATTCTATGTAGAAAAATAAAATACGTTTATTTTTATGCACATAAATAAGCAAAGTCAGTCCAAATGCTACATCTTTAAATATAACTATAAATTAGGTATATAACTTACACGTCTACAGAGTTATACTAAGAATTTCATAGAATAGATCAAACATTCCCTAATTAGTACAAAAAAGATTGAGATTAAGTCTAAATGACAATAATTCATACAACTATTGCTCTTTCGATTGTCAGGCGGTAAAAAAATAAATCATCTTTACTAGCTTCTATCTCCTATTTAGCTTGTTACCGGGGAGCCTCTACAACAGGAGCGTCACTCTTAATTCCCTCGATCTACAATTATAACTGATTCTTCTACCCGTGAGCATTAGAGCTGTAAGCCTGCGACGGTAAATAGATACGGTAAGACCTTGCTAGGCGTCGAAATTAATCTAAAAGCAGACGGGTCAAGTTATGATTGTAGTCAAGCTGAGCGTTCGACGAGCGAGTTATAAGAATAACACCCCAGGGTTATAATAAGTCAAGTGACAGAAAGTGGAGCTAAAACCAGATAACATGTCAAATAGCCCATATACATATATTTGACCATTGAAAGGTAGTCTGATTCTAGTTCGGTTTTTCTAGTAATTATTGCTCTACAAGAGGTCCAGCGCCAAATCACCAGAATTTTAAAATATCAGATTCTTGAATACCAAAACTTAACCTTTAAATTATGGTATTGTTGATCATCCTTACCTAAATTTTGAAGGAGATGTTTTGGGAATCTGGTAAATAGAGTATTCTGGTATTTAGGGAGTGAGCGTCATGACATCCTCGTTCACAATCCATTATCAATGCCAAGTTTCATAGTGGTCGTGCCACAACTAACTTTACAAACTCGCTTTACTAATTTGGCAAGGATAACTATTACAAGAATTACACTACAAATGTTGGCTTAGATCCTACTTCAAAAAGAAAAACACTCATTTAAAAATCCTTAAACAAATAAGAAAAGCCAATGTACTGGAAGAAAATTGAGGTAATCTAATTTAAAAGTCTTTCTGCTTACAAAATACAAAAATACTGAATCATCCACAGAATGGCTTGCGAAACTTGCGGATCGGTTTACACACGTTAGAAGTATGTCACCAAGCGACTAACAAGCCGCGGTCAAGTTTTGCTAGCCCCGCTGGCAGTACAAAATGCGATTTTGGTATAGTGTTTTCAATCTACGACGGCGCGCCCTGCCAGTCAAACGTTGCACCGTTGCGTTTACGTATGAAAAATGAAGTATTTGGTTGCTATAGCAAATCGTCAATCATTCCAGACAGAGCATGAATACACTACTTGTAATTAAAATTTGTACACGATGAATTTTGTCACAAGCAACTTTATATCTATAACCCAACGTTTAAGTGAAAGCAATTGCGAAAATGGGTTTACTCTTTTAGCACAACGGAAATATACCGGGGGTATGCATTGCTTTAATTGCAGGAGTATTTCCTGTATCAGTTTGTTAAAATGTATTGATACATCACTATGAAATACAAACCCTATCCTACGCGCGACATCTTTTTCGTGATTTGAAAGAGTAACTAGGATTCGAAGTTCCAGGCAGTTAAGAGGATAATTATTGATTTAACTCAACGAAGGCAGCTCTTAAATTGACGTGAAACGTCAATAAACATAAATAAAAGAAGTGTAGCGCGACTTCGCGGCTTAAAACGCAATATCAATAAGGCGCTCATATAACTGCCTGGAATTCTGCAGGTTGTAACAATTTATAAAACGTTCTTTGTACAGGCTTCTTACATTATATTCGAGATCCGTAGGCAATCTTTCTTTTACAGAGATTTATGTCTTAATTGTAGAGAACTACGTTTCTTAATAGCGATCGGGAATATTCTTTTTTCTACAAGTGTGATAGCGACAGGCGGCCGAACTCTATCAAACAGCTGGGAGTACTGTATGTTGTTGGACGTCCGAATTAAAAAGACCATATTTGGTGCACAACTGTAGGATTTACTTCGAGTGCTAGTTAAAAAATGGTTTATGATTTGATCAGCCTCTGTATTGTAAAAAAGTCAATTGTCACAATAAATTGCTTTACTCAGTGTACATTTTAATGGATATATTAAAATATCTGAAAACCTACCGGTCGGCAGATAATCAAGAGTAGTATTTCATAATATTATGTCTGTCTTTTTGGAGACGCACACATCACAGGCCCGAGAATAACTGTTACCTAATGCCGTCCTACCGAAACCATCAGGGGTTTGGTGGTACATCTTTCTTTGGTTCCTCTACAGTACTTAAATTCTTTAAATCATCCTTCGAGTCTTCCGCTGAAATAAAATAAATAATTATGAGTTATAGAAAGCTAAAAGAACAGTCCTAGTGAAAAAGTCTTGTAAAGATCAAGTGAAAAAAAAAAACAGGTCAAGTGCGAGTCAGACTCGCGCACCGAGGGTTCCTTATTTAAGATAATATGCTTGGTAACCGCAAAAGAAAATAATCATTTTGTTATGAACTTTATTTTGTATGCAATAAGGTATAGTGGCACTCACTTTTGAGGTCATCCTTGCCCTGCGCGGGCTCCTTGTCGAGGCGCGGGCGCTTGCGCGGCTGCGGCGCGCGGTAGGAGCGGTTGTCGCGCCGCCCGCCCTCGCCCTCGTCCTCCGAGTCCGACAGCTCGCCGTCGCCCGTGATGCGCTTGTCCTGCGGGAGACAACGACCGACGATCACTCTACTACTCTGAGGCTCTACTTTGAAATCCGTAATTCGAACTTCGTCTATTGCTATCTCTTTTGCTCTTGACGCGTCACTAATTTGCAAGAAAGTGACGGGGCCATCCGAAGTTCGAATTACTGATTTTAAAGTAGAGCCTCTGTACTCTGGCGGACGTGTCTCTAACGAGGAACGACTATTTTAGGGACCATTCTCATCCTTTACTTTCGCGTCCTTGGTACTGATGAGTGATGAATAAAGTTTAAAGTTTTTAGACAGGAAAAGCTCAGTAATTTATTTGACAGTTCTGGGGTCACAGACAAAGCGTATCGCGAAAATACTTGGAAAAATTGCTGACCAGAATTGTGAAGCACGGCGATTCTTATATTAAACACTATTTTGTAATTCACTATAGTTATATAACTTAATTACCTTATCAATTTGAGGTAATCTTTCGTCTTTATCAACTTTATCCTCATCATCAGATTCATCATTAACAGCATCTTCTGGTATTGCTTGAACCTGGGGAAAAAACAGTTACATTTTCAATTTTCAACTACCTAACTTTATTATGACTAAATTATGTTTTTAGTACATAAATGTGGGTGCACAAAGTTGATATTCCGTACCTGTACACCGGGTGCATGCGGTAACATCCTCAGGTTCTCAAAGAGTCTATTTTTTATTTTCTCCAAGTATTCCGGCGTATTCTGATTGGACATATTGCTGGGCGATATGTGCAGTTTGAAGTCAGGCCCGAAATACTCAAAGTAGTCGTTGTAAGGTAGCTCGTTAGCGATCTCGACGCCGAGCGCGACGGACGTCTCGTACGTCCAGCAGCGGGAGACATTGCGGATCGTGTAGCTGGCGAACAAACAAATATTATTAGGAAAGTAAGCCTTAAAAGCGTAACTATGCTATTTGTATAGATTTGCTTTGGAAGGTTTTTTTTTTTAAATAGGGAATCAGTTGTTTTTGTCTTCTTCGAGCAACGCCTAAGCATTGCTATGCAACTAGGAATGTATTAATCAAATGTAACTTATTACTTTAGTTTTCATTAGGTTTATTTTTGCTTTAATTATTTTAATGTGCCATAGTTTTAGTTCTCTTTTGTTACATTAACATTGTATTATAGTGTTATATTTTACACTATAAATAAATGTTGACACATACATACAAATAAATACACAATGTTTTTGTTTAAGTAGCTGCCAAAAAATTCCATGGTTAAATTATAATCAGTCCTTACCCTCCACCGCCAACTAGAAGGAATGGCAGTCCAAATCGCTTTACAAGCTCGACGCAGCGACCGTGCCCTCGTACTGTCAAATTAAAGCACCCTAGCCTATCTCCTGCAAAATTAATTAAAATAAAACCATGTTAATAAACAAAGGAACATAAACACAAAAATGATACCATCACTTGTTAGTACAGTCAAGGGCAAGGGTATATTATATGTATACACTCCAAAGTCGCAAAAATATGTACACAGACCTTATCAGTTTTTACTATGGCAATAAGGTCTATGTGTACATATTTTTGCACATTTGTGCGGATATTTATTCTTACCTTTGACTGTACCTAGAGAGAAAAGATAATTATGTTAATTACCTGTAAGAGAATCAGCACCGCACTGCAGAACAACTGCACTGGGTTGGAAGGTCTCCATTACTTTTGAGATAATTGGGACAAAGATGGATTCATATGACTCGTCATCCATGCCATCACGGAGCGGAATGTTCACAGCATAGTATTTGCCTTTACCAGCCCCGATGTCGCGAAGGTCACCTATGAATCAATTAACAAAGTTAAGAAAGAAGGTTGACAAATAAGTTATAGGCTGTAATGGTGACATTTTCGCGAGTTTAGGCTTCTGGACGGGCTATTCACTAATCAGTCACTTTTAAGCCTTTACTCATTCTTTCTCAGTAACTTATTTTAAAATATTATCAAATTACCCTGGAAAATAGAACAGTCCTCCTAAGCATCTTTAATGCAGATGAATTTGTGAGCAAGGCACCAAATGTGCACATAATAACAGAAGGGAAAAGACCCACTGGACCACATAATGTCATGTTCGAAATTAAATAAGTATTTTATCATATTTTATTCATATTTACCTGTCCCAGGGAAGTATTCTCCATACTTATGGAAAGAAACAGTCATGACTCTGTCTGTCGTGTAGAAAGCCTCTTCAACTCCATCCCCATGGTGAACATCAATATCAATGTATAAAACTCTCTGGTGATACTTGAGTAGCTCCAAAATTCCCAGAACAATGTCGTTCACATAACAGAACCCTGATGCTTCTGACTTTTTAGCATGGTGCAGACCACCACCCCAATTAATGCAGATTTCTGATGCCTGTGGAAAAATTCAGACACACCTATTATTATCGGACTTAAAAATAAGAATAAAAATTTGCAAGCTGACCCTTCATCCAATGTTTATAACATTAACACATTTTAACATTGCCTATAATTTTACTTTGGCCTTGTTCTCGTTAATGACTATTCCATCAATACATTTTGGTTCTAAATATCAAAACATTGATTAAAATGTGCTCCACAGATTAAAGTTAATAATATGTACCTGTTTATTTAACTTGACAGCAGCAGCAACTGAGCCTCCTGCAGATAATTGACAGAATTCATAAAGACCATCAAATACCGGACAATCTTCACCAACATTAACTGAAATGGAAATATAAAAGTTCAATTTTGATAATATAAAAACAAATAAAACAGCTTTTATCACATATAATAAATAAACTAGTCAATTTCTAGCAAAGTGATACCACATTTTATGAGGTATTAATTAAAATTGAAATAAGTATCTTTTAATTAATCTAAATTGAAATTTGCATTATTTCCTAGATATTTTCGACTGTAATTTAGGTGATAACACTATTCTATTATATTGACGGTGGAAAGGAGAAACCCTTTAAGCGACATGATGGGCGAAATTGAGTAACCCTGCTAAAAAGACGCAGAAAAAAAAGCCGATTCCAACGATATACATATATCTCAATTTCGCCCATCATGTCGCTTAAAGGGTTTCTCCTTTCCACCGTCGATATAAATTCATTGAAGAGCAAAAATATTCAATAATAAGCGAGATATGAAATTGAATACCGATATTTTTGTAAAAAAACTCCGTGGAATAAATATAAGAGCATTATAACACACTCTGAATTATAAAAAAAAACTTAAGTGTATTATAGTCGGTTCATTCAAATAGTTGTATGTTTTGATGTGCCGCTACAATTGCTACAAAGAAGCCACTACGGCGCACACAAAGCGGTGTCGGCTACTTCAAAGGGTTGTAATGCACAAACAATTTAACGAACAAACTATACATATAGTAAGACTTGTAGGAATTAAAGTTCTATTTATTTATTATACAGGCACCTATATAAAAAGGAATTGATCCTTATAGATACGATTGCTGATAGCTAGTACATTTTTGATGAGTAAAAGTGCTCTTGAGGCCTACTTAACGAATAAATATCTTGTATCGTTTATAAATATAGCATAATGCTATTGAATCTTCATTCTTTCTCAAAAACGTTATCAAATCTAGCAAAGCAAATGATACTTTATTATTTCGAATGTCTTAGATTCATATTTGTTAGTAATATACATTCTCTTATAATCTAGTTGTTAGAACAAACATTAAAAAATTATTTGTGGTAAGGGGCATGCAAACTACAACAATGGTTCATGTAGGGACAGTCAAACCTGTCCGCGATCATTGCGAGGATACTGTTGGGGCTGGCCAGCATTACCATACAGGGCGGAATGAATGGAGAGCCACTCGACCGCCCGTCTGCCTCGGCCGCGTCCCCACTCATCATCATCCCATTACCATATGTTATACTTTACTATTTCCTTCCTCAAAGCCTATCTAGTAAAAAAGTAACTTACATCTTTGCATTTGCTTGTTGTACTCTGACATATTATCTGGCCTAATAGAGCGCAGAAATCTAATATAATCATCAGAGTGGAACTTTGTCATTTCATCTGCAGTCGCCTTGTGTGGCCTCTGGGGGATATTTAAAAATAATTAGAAGAGCTGCTTTAAGATAAATTTATGTTTAACAACTAAATGTTTGCAAAAGTAACTTACATAGATTTCCATTTTTCTGTACAACCCATAATTTAACAACAAATTATGAGTCATGCGTATACGGTGAGGTTTCATAGGATGACCTTGCCCATAGTAGTAATTACCTATGTCACCTAAAATAAAAGTGTAAAATAAATTATAAATATTATATACACCAAACACCAATTTCAACTTTCTACAAAGATGTTACTTGTTTCATTCTGCGGCTTGACACATTTCCGTCCGTAGTGTACAAATGAAGGTGCGAACCATGGTTTTTGGACCAATGAGAGCGCAGATCGAGGTACAGACGCTTAAAAATGCATCGTCATACAATTACATAAAAGTAGTAAGACGAACACCCAGTACTTCACATCCAGCCGTAACCAATGAAAATAGTGACAAAACCAGCGTTTGTAACAATAAAAAAATAATAAAAACAAGTAATATTTCAAAATAACGTAAATATCTAGAGAAATAGTGAAAAACCATAGTGGCGGGTAATAACTTGATACTTACTATCGTAGTAATAGCACACTCTTTTCTTACTGTGAGGTTGCATAGCCATTTTCGTATTACAAATGAAGAATTATATATTAACAATTATCTAAATAGTTTTCAATTTAAGAAAATGTACAGCAAATCTACCGAAAACAGCACACCACACACAGACACCGCCTCTAGCTGGCTCGCTCGCTTGCTTGGTTTACTGCTCTTGCTCTTCTATCTTTCGTTCACTCATTCATTATTGTATCTCACGTCACAGCACTCTTTTCGTTCATTCGTGTCGTATCATTCACAAGTAGTTTTTTTGCGTCAAGCGCTTCAGAGTCAATCAAGCCAGAGGCTCTACTTTGAAATCCGTAATTCGAACTTCGTCTATTGCTATCCCTTTTGCTCTTGACGCGTCACTTATTCGCAAGAAAGTGACCGGGCGATCCGAAGTTCAAATTACTGATTTCAAAGTAGAGCCCCTGTAGACAACCATGGATGTTATTTTAGGTTATGGGACCAGACGCTTTCCTGCGTAAAAGAAATCGGTGAAGAGCAAGAATACCATCGTCTATCAAAACGTGTTGCGAGAAAATAACCTCCAAACCGGCAATGGAGGTAACTAATGCAATGCGTATGGAAAAGTTCGATGGGAGAAACTTTAGACAGTGGAAATTCCAAGTTAATTGCGCTTTGAAAGCAAAGGGTTTAGATTTAAAAGTGAAGAAACCCGAAGGAGACGCAAAACAATGGTTGAAGGAAGATGGCATGGCTATGTTCATCATTACGTCTTCAATGGATTTGAACCAAATCTCATTGATTGAGAATTGTGAAACCGCATTGGAGATTATTAATAAATTGGAATCCATCTATGAACAGAAATCCGAATATTGTAAAATGATGGTTCATGAAAGATTTTATCAATATACAATGTCACCCACAGACAGTATCGCTCAGCATATTTCAAAAATAGAAAATTTGGCGAAACAATTAAAAGAAAGTGGAGAAAAAATAAGTGACACGGCGATAATGACTAAGATACTATCTACCTTGCCAGCGAATTATCGTTCACTTCGCCAAGCTTGGTTATCTTTGGACTCAACGAAACAAACAATACATAATTTAACGTCGAGATTGATCGATGAAGAAGCAAAATTAGCAACTGAGGAAGAAAGTGAAACTGCATTATTAGTAGCAAAGAAGCCTACACAGTATAAACCAAGTAATAATAGTGAAAAAAGTTTGACCAGTCAAAACACGCAACATAGATTTATATGCTATAACTGCAATAAACGAGGGCATTTTGCAAGAGATTGTCGAGCCCCAAAGAAATCTGGGAAGAAACCCCAAGAGCAAAAAATGTTAGCGTTTAGTGCTGAACATTGTTTACAGTCTGAAGTTGACACAGATGTCTGGATCCTTGACAGCGGGGCATCTGTTCACATGTCATATAGGCGTGACTTCTTTCATGAGCTACATGATTACAAGTCTGATTCTAATAGTGACAGAAAGGTGCGATTAGGAAATCAAAAGGAGATTGAAGTGCACGGAAAGGGTACAGTGCTGATTAAGAAATATTTAAACGGTCAGTGGGAGCAATCTTTACTAACTGAAGTGTTGTATGTGCCAGATTTGCGACGAAATTTATTTTCGGAAGGAGCGGCAACTAGAAAAGGTTATGTTATTACTAAAAAGAATAATGATGCTATAATTTTACTAGAAAATTCAGTAGTAATGACTGCAAACTTGAAACAAAACAACCTGTATGAACTAAATGTTAAAACTGTGTGTCAAGAGAACTGTAATTTAGTGCAAACAAATTTAAAAGGTTGGCATGAACGCTTGGGACATTTAAATATAAAAGAAGTGCAAAATATGGCTAAAAATGGCACAATTACAGTATCACACAATGAAAATTATAGTGAGTTTATTTGTGAAGCTTGCCAATATGGTAAACAAAGCCGGCTGCCGTTCCAAAAGTCACATAGAAAACCTGGTCAACCAGGAGACATTGTATACAGTGATGTGTGCGGGCCCTTGGAGCATACATCTGTATCAGGTGCAAGATATTTTGTGTTATTTAAAGATGGAGCAACTAGTTTCAGACACATTTACATAATTAAATATAAAAGTGATGTGATCAGCTGTTTTAAGAAGTACAATAATATTGTGGAAAATATGTTCCAACATGGTGTAAAGATACTGCACACGGACAATGGGCGTGAGTACATTAACCATGATTTCAGAACCTATCTCGATGAAAAAGGGATAGTTCATGAATGCACTGCACCCTACACCCCTGAACAAAATGGTCGAGCGGAACGAGAGATGCGCACTATCATGGAGAGTGAGCGGTCCATGCTACATGCCAGAGAAATGCCATTAAATCTATGGGCTGAAGCAGTGTGTTGTTCAGTATACTTACTAAATCGGAGCTCATCAAGTCAAACAAAGAATATATCACCATATGAATTATGGTGTGGTGAAAAACCGTGTCTTGATCACATAAGAATATTTGGATCTGAAGGATTTGTTCATGTGCCTGATGCGAAAAGGAAGAAATTGGATAAGAAGAGTAAAAGAATGATCCTAGTAGGATATGAAAATAATAATTATAGAATGCTTGATGTTGAAACAAAGAAGATAACAATTTCAAGAAATGTGCGCTTTAATGAAAACAGTATTCCTGTATTTAATAGAAATAATAAGTCTCAGATTTATGTGAATGATGGTGAACCAGAATGTGGCACAAGTCAAATGGAAGAGCCACTTAGAGCAATACACAATATCCCAGGGAGTGAGTTGGCTTCTCCAAGCACGTCAACAGAGGAAGTTCACAGTGAGGACAGTTTGCAGAGTTGCTTAGATGAAAATGATGAAACCTATGAGCCAAGCCAAATAATCAACAATATTGAAGACCGCAACATTACCTTGAGACCCAGGCGAAATAGAACTGCGGAGGCTAACCTGGTAGAGTTCACTACACCAACCTCATTTGAAGAAGCTATCCAATGTGAAGACAGTGGGAAGTGGAAGGAAGCTATAAGAGAAGAATTACAGTCACATGTTGAAAACAACACATGGACTATAATAGAAAATACAAATAAGAAAACAATCACTTCCAAATGGGTATTTTGTTTGAAGAGAAATACAGATGGAAGTATAGATAGATATAAGGCACGTTTGTGTGCCCGAGGATTTGCTCAGGTGAAAGACATTGATTACAAGGAGACATTTTCACCAACGGTAAGATATGACTCCATTAGAGTTTTATTAAGCATTGCAGCTAGAGAAAAATATGAAATAGAACAGTTTGATGTTAAAACTGCCTTCCTGTATGGCGAGCTCACAGAGGAAGTGTACATGGAAGTCCCTGAAGGAGTTGTGGCCAGGCCAGGAAGCATATGTAAGTTAAATAAATCATTATATGGCTTAAAGCAATCATCACGTTGTTGGAATAAAAAAATTGCATCATTTCTGATAACTTATGGTTTTAAAATGTGCCAGTCAGATAACTGCATTTTTGTTGGCAATTTTAATAATGATAAAGTAATTTTGATACTTTATGTCGATGATGCTTTATTGTTTTCAAAGAGTAAACAAGTCCTTTCTATCATAATAAATGATCTTAAGAATGTCTTTAATATAAAAGTGTTAAAATTGTATTCATTTGTTGGCATGGAAATAAGCAGGATGCCTGATTCAATAAGTATTCATCAGAAACAGTATACAGAGCAAATTATTGAAAGATTTGATATGTTGCAGGCAAATGCATGTAATACTCCTGCTGATAGTAATGTTATTTTAACTAAAAATGATAATTGTGATTTTGTGCCTGATTTTCCTTATAGAGAAGCAGTGGGAGCGCTTTTGTTTTTGTCATCGGTCAGTAGGCCAGATATAGCATATGCTGTTAATATAGTAAGTAGGTACCTAAATAATCCCAGCCAGGACCACGTAAATGCTGTAAAAAGAATAATTCGCTATTTGATAAAAACTAAAAATATATGTATAACATATAATTGTATTGATGAACTGACCGGGTTTTGTGATTCTGATTTTGCAGCAGATGTAGACTCAAGAAAGTCAAATACTGGCTATGTATTTATGTTGAATGGTGGACCTATTACTTGGGCAAGTCGTAAACAAAACACCGTAGCATTGTCTACTACAGAATCGGAATACATGGCAGCTAGCGAAGCTGCCAAAGAAATATTATGGCTTAGGCAACTCTTACAAGACATAGGACAGCCGAAAAACATAGTCACTTTGTTTGTAGATAATCAGAGTGCCATTAAGCTTATACGTAATCCAGTGTATCATAGAAGATCTAAACATATAGATGTTAGATATAACTTTATCAGAGAGAAAGTTGAAGATAATGTAATTGATATAAAATATATCAGAAGTGCATGTCAACTTGCTGACTTTCTTACAAAGGCTTTGCCTACAATAAAGTTTGAAAATAATAGAGATAAAATGTTAAGTACTTTTTAAATGTTATTAGACTCTGTGGTATAAAATTTAAGTGGGAGTGTTAGGATAATACATTTTAATAATAAGTTTCTAAACGCAATTGTTAGTTCTAGTTTTGGCCACCTGGCGCCGCCACTGTCAATGAAAAACTATCTCGCAGATATGTGTGTATAGAGGAAATAAAGTTATTACTTTTATAGAATTCTACGCCGTTTGTTTAAATCAAAACCTGAATCCCAATAGTTATCAAAACAGAAAAGAAATCGGTCATTTATTACGAGGATCATCCTAACTTCCGGTGTTCTTGAATTGTATATCTAATACCTACTATACTGCATTACAAAATCTGGGCATGCCCGCGACGGCGTACACAAAATTAGTTTTTCGGTATTCTCTCCATTTCGTCCCGGTAGAGGTAGATTAAAAAAATATGTTTAAAATTTTCGTTCGTTATTTCGTTCAATAGTTTAAGTTTTGGTTTTCTGTCAATTATTTGTATAAGAACCGGATAATATTACAAATTAGGCATCGAAAACATTGAATATATTTTGTTAAGTCAACAAATTTGTTTCCTATTAAGTTCTATGGAATCCTAAGTACGAAGGCTGTTTGAGAAGTTTTTTTTTTATGAGAAAAGGGAGGTAGACGAGCAAGTGATGTGAAAGAGAAGTCTTTATAAAAAGTTAGTTTTTTATACAATGCAATTTTATTTTTCAACATAGTCTCCTTTAGGGGCCAAACACTTATTCCAGCGAGTTTCAAATTTTTCAATACCCTTCAAATAAACAGCGTTCACGTCAGCGATGCAGTACTCATTTGTCAAAAAAATTATCCTCCAAGCCAATTTCTCAAGATCGAAAATATAAAATGATCACACAGGGCTAGGTCCGGCATATACGGAACATATGGCACCGGCTCAAAACCTAACTCGTGGATTTTAGCCATTGCAATCATTGAGGCGTGCACTGGAGCATTATTTTGATGAAAGAGGACTTTCTTGCGGGACAACTTTGGCCGTTTTCTAGGGTTCCGAACAAAAAATTAAAAGACGGAACCCTTATCATTCGTGCGTCTGTCTGTCTGTCTGTCCGTCGGTCTGTCACAGCCAATTTGTTCCTAATCTACAGGACCAAATCAGGGGAAATTTGGTAGGATGGTGTAATCCTATGACCCAAACACAGATGTGCAAAGTATTTTTTTTAAATTAGTGTATTTTCAGGGCACAAATTAGAAAATTTAAAAATATAATTTTGCAGACTTTACTGTGTCATATATTAAATGAAAGGGCTCATTATGAGGATCTTAAATATATTTTTGTTATTATTGTAAAATAAATAGTTTTGAATTTATTAGAAGACAAAAATTGACCATTCCCCAACTTATATCTTCGTGCAGGATTTTACAGCTATTTCACGCACCTTCACACGGCGGTCGCACAAAGTATTTTTAGGACTGAACAACTGACACTATATTATGATCTAATTAATCGATTGTCTTAATCATTTAGATATCAGAATAAAAGTCGCGGCGTTTCAATTCATCATAATTTCGGTGATATTTTTTTTCGAAAATAGTATTCTGAAACTTCTGAAAGACCGTATTTAATGTTGAAAACGATATTTAATATTGAAAAAACGTGTGCGTCTCGGGACGCCCGACAGAAGTGATAACTTAAACTAATCTAAGTTGAACTATATCGCCCCGCCCCGCCCCGCCCCGCCCTGCTGCTGTATGCGTGAGAGAAAGGGAAGCCAGACAGACTGGCGCCGTAACATGTTACGTAACGAAGCGGTTTACCCTCCCATAAGAAGTTATCACTTCAAAAATTATGTAATTTTCACGATATTTGGGAATATCATTTCTACGTAAATAAGCTATAAAAAAAAATAAAAAAAAAATCAGTCTGAAACCTCCTACCAAAGTAAAGTTATGGCTTTTTTCAATATTAAGTTTTTATTTTTTTATTCCGAAATTTACCTACTACTAAGGTAAGGTGGTTGTAAATATGGGCCTTGTAGCCTGAAATAAAGTTATTCTAGTCTTTTCTATTCTATTCTAAGCACATATAATACATTAATTTATATTATATTATAATGCCATAATTCCACGGGTGCACCGCCGGGCGACCACCCTTGACTTCATTCAATATACGACGGCATGTAACACTCACTATAGAATATCATGACCCCTAGCCAAACGTGCTACATCAGACGGAATTTCAAACTTTTTAAATTAAATATTGTTTAATTTTTTTAATATGTGATAATGTTTCAATATGATATGAAAATGTAGCCATTGGTCGGTTTGTCATCACTGAGCTTGATTCAAGCTGCTTGAAAGTCACAGAAGCGCTTTATGGGTGTCGAGCAACTTCCTTTTGTTCGTGTTGCCAGTGTTCGCACCCCGGTCATTCGGTCAATTTGAATGAATTGAATGATTCATGTCAGTCGAACCACTCACTCTTCAATCAATTCTCTTTCATAAAAGCAGTGGTTGAGGTAAGACGTGGGTTTTGTGAAGAATTAAATTTTTACTATTTTAAATTATCATCACTATAAGTTTTGGTGTTAATAAAAAATAAATGTTTTACAGTTAATCTTGTTGATTAGTTATTGTCAGTATTGGATTATTTTTTGAGTGAAGTTGAGACAGTGACGTGATTTTAAATATGGCGATCGTTTCAGGTTGACTCTGCCCTGCTTAGATTGGACCGGACCGTAATCTGTTTTAATTCAGCACATCTTGAATTATACATCATCTTAAATTATGTAAGTATATGTACACCTTTATTTTTTACTATTATAATGTATTATTTCAGACTTTGTATAGTTTCCGGTAGTTGATGCGATAGTCCAATTTCAGATTCAGATCTATCATTACTGATTGTTGACGCGTCATCGAACTATTCGTTGGCTAAAACTTTTACTTTACTCGTAATATGTTTCTTTGTTTTGTTCTTGATTCATCTCTACTCTGTTTGATTAGGAGTTTCCCTTATGTTATGCCTGACGCATAGTGTAGGCCCTCTTGCTTGGCCTCCATTTTGTCTAGCGCCGTTAATCATTATATTCGCGCATGCGTGGTTCGAAGGGCCCGGCCCACGTTCGGTTGAGTTGAATATCGGCTGTAACGCCCGCATTGACCTCACTAATTGTTATGATCTAAGTGGTATACCATACATGTTAATTATTGGCAGTCCTTTTATCATTTACGTATTGATATTTGTAGCGACAGTTGCACAAACTTACACGTGTTTGTGACACGTGCAATCTTATCATGTAAACTTCAGCGTACTTTTATATTAGTTCATGTTTATTGCCGTATCTTTGTGCCGTGTACCAAGGTGTGGGGCAATTTGCTAGCTATATTACTTTTGTAATTAAATTTTAATACAATAAACAAATCATTGAATAGACTTGCGGGGAAACTAGCCTGCTTTGTGGAAATGAAGCCTATATTCAAACAACAGACAAAATTCTAGATGGACCTTTAGAAATTATCCTAATTTGATTGATTGAATTTGATTTTTTTAAGTGATAAATATTCCACAGATTTAGGTAATTTTTTTTGGTACGTGATGTGGTGTTCCCACCAGTACAATATTTAGATAAATACTACCCGCCAGTTAAGCATTCCCAGGTCCTATAACATATAGATTCTTGAACGTTTTTCTTTTTTTAGGTCTGGGAATTGGAGCAATAGCCGTGGTGGAAGCGGCGGTTCCAGGTATGGTTCCAGTGGTGGAAGCAAGTTTGGTGGCAGTGGCGGCGGCGGCGGCGGCGGAGGTAGCCGCTTCGGCGGCGGTGGAGGATATGGCGGCGGTGGCGGCAAGAAAGATTTCACAGGAGGCCAGAACATGCGCCGTCCCAACTGGGATTCCATGTCACTGCAACCATTCAACAAAAATTTCTACAACCCTCATCCATCAGTACTTAGCCGATCACCATATGAAGTAGAGGAATACAGGGCCCAGCATGAGATCACAGTTAGTGGACTTGATGTCCCCAATCCTATTCAACGTTTTGAAGAGGGAAACTTCCCTGACTATGTCATGAAAAGCATCAGTGGCATGGGCTACAAAGAACCCACACCAATTCAAGCACAGGGCTGGCCAATTGCCATGTCTGGAAAGAATTTGGTAGGCATTGCCCAAACAGGTTCCGGAAAAACTTTGGCATATATTCTTCCTGCTATTGTTCACATCAATAACCAGCAGCCACTAAGACGTGCTGATGGACCTATTGCCCTGGTGCTGGCCCCTACCAGGGAGTTAGCTCAGCAGATTCAACAAGTTGCCACCGATTTTGGAAATGCTGCTTATGTTCGTAACACTTGTGTGTTTGGTGGTGCACCCAAAAGAGAGCAAGCACGTGACTTGGAGCGTGGTGTTGAAATTGTCATTGCTACACCTGGCAGGCTGATTGATTTCCTTGAGAAGGGAACCACTAATCTTCAGCGGTGCACTTACCTGGTATTGGATGAAGCTGACCGTATGTTAGACATGGGTTTTGAGCCCCAAATCAGAAAGATTATTGAACAAATTCGCCCAGACAGACAAACTTTGATGTGGTCTGCCACTTGGCCCAAAGAAGTCAAAAAATTGGCAGAGGACTACTTGGGAGATTATGTTCAAATCAATATTGGTTCACTCCAGCTGTCTGCTAATCACAACATTCTACAAATTGTTGACATTTGCCAGGAACATGAAAAAGAAAACAAGTTAGTATAAATCTTCTAATGCTTTGCAGATTTGGAAGCTGTCTATAATAGACATGTGTGACGCGCCGGTTTCACGCCGATCTTACGCGCACGTGTTTAGTCTGTATTAATATCACACTCTAGAAATTTAGTTTTTTGAAGGATGGCAAACCGTTTTAATTCCTTATATCATTTGGCCTTTAGAAACGCAAGAATGAGATTTAATTTAGTGATGAATGTATTTCCATATGACCACTAGTTGTGATTAAAATAAAATACTCCTCTAAGAAGATCTGAAGCAACAATGAATGCACACCTTAAGTCTCATTTCTAAATTTCCATCCTGACCTATTCATATTATTTCAGATTGAATGTATTGCTACAAGAAATTGGACAAAATCAAGATCCTGGAGCTAAAACCATAATTTTTGTTGAGACCAAGAGAAAAGTGGAAAACATTACCAGAAACATCCGACGGTATGGTTGGCCAGCTGTTTGCATGCATGGAGACAAAACACAGCAAGAAAGAGATGAAGTCCTATATCAGTTCAAACAAGGGCGTGCCAGTATTTTAGTAGCAACTGATGTTGCTGCCAGAGGTCTTGGTAAGAATAGTTTTCAGATTACTTAAATGCCTGCTCATGCTTGAAATCGTGAAATTTGATTCAAAAGCTCATTTTGTTATTAATACAACCTTTGTTTTATACTTTCAGAGGCACTGGCGGAAAGTTATTGTGTTCTATCTGAATACTGCCTCAGATTCAAAGGCATGTTACTGCACTGGATTTGTAGATAAGACACTTCTAGATGCAGTCGTATTTCCATGCAGAATGCAATAACTCGTCATTAATATGGTGCCTCATAAGTGCCTTTCACTGTGATTGGACCCGTGGCCGGAAAACTTGATGGTATGTCCGTGATTGCGGATACACTTGAGAGTAGATGAAAACCTGGTGATGCACTAAGTGTTAATTTAATTCAAAGATCGAAATATTGGTGCATTGTTGAAAAACTTGACCGCAGTTGAGATGATCGGCACAAGGTCAAGGGTTTTCTGTTTCGGCCGGATGGGAGTTTTGGGCAATGTGAACAACTGAAAATCTTAAATTGAATGCCCAATCAAGACTCCTGGGTTCCTAGTGAGAGGCAATTGTTTACTGGAATTTTGTACATATGCTGTTGTGTAACTCATTCATGTAAGTAATACAGCTATGAGTTACTATACTTATAATGTACACAAGGTTGTCTAGCTTTTGTTATTGAGTTTATACTGATTTTCAGGACTGGTTTTAGTATGGAATTTATTTTTCTTATGTATTATAACAAGTTTACTAAACAATATTATATTTGTAGATGTTGACGGAATTAAATATGTAATCAATTTTGATTACCCTAACTCCTCTGAAGACTACATTCACCGGATAGGCAGAACGGGTCGTTCTAAAACGAAAGGCACATCTTATGCCTTCTTCACGCCTTCTAACTCCCGTCAAGCAAAGGATCTAGTATCTGTATTGCTGGAAGCCAACCAGGTAATTACCATGAACTTTTTTTTTTTGAGGATAAAACTACCTATATACTTTTTTAGTTCCTCATACCTTTGGCATGGGTACGTCCTTTATTGACGTGACATGAATGCAAGTATGAGGTACATAAAACGACAGCTACATGCCTTCGGTGTCCACACAACCTGTCTGGATCCCATCCTCAGATGCTGTGACATATTGCCAAAAAAAATTTTTTTCTAAAATGTCCGGAAAAGTTGACTTTACTATTTACCATCTACATATTGAGACTCAAGAGGACACTGACAGTTTTCAAATTAAAAAAAAAACATTGCAGGCTCGCTACACAAGCCTGCAATGCTGCAAACAAATTTTATAACTGTTTAGTTTGTAACTTTTTAATAAGTGAAAAGGGCTGTAATAAAATGACTACAAAAGTCTTATACATCCTTATTTTATACGGAACATAACTTTTATCTTTGTCTGGAATAGCTTGTTTTTTTTTAAAAGCTTGCATTTCTCTTTGTCATAAAAAAAAAGAAGGTAGAGTGATGGATTTTTAACGTTTAGTTTCTGTTTGTCGCTCTCGCAAGCTCGTCCGTTTTAGCCAATACTCTCCCGCAATTGCCTACTTCCCTGCCTAGGCAATAATGTATTATTTGCGACTGAAGTAGCTGAATCTTTTTCTTACTTTTGCAGCTGATCAGCCCCCAACTGCAGTCGATGGCCGACCGCTGCGGCGGTGGCGGCGGAGGCTGGAACAGAAGCCGCTACGGCGGAGGGCGCGGCGGTGGTGGAGGCGGCTCCTTCAAGCGAGGCACCAACTTCGGCAGACAGGGCGGCGGCGGCGGTGGCGGCGGCGGCGGCGGTCACAGACGATTTAACGACTATTAATCTGAAATTAAATCTTAAGAATAATTTTAAGTAGCAAATCCTCATAGGAATTCTGTTTGTGTGAAAGAGTAATGTTTAATGCAAGTAGGGATTCTGATTGTCTGGTATTTCAGTTAGTTTTATTTATTTTGTGGGTGTACATTATGTACCTTGATTATCTGAACCTATTTTTAACGTATTATTATTTTTGCACTGTGATAATTTAAGCTGTGATTCTGGTGAGGATTCGCTAAAATTTCGTTTAGGATACTTTTTTAAGATCGCCAAATTGACCGTGGCCTCCGTTGTTACTCGCGCGAGGAGCTGTTCTCAGACTTATTTATTGACTTTGTGTGTAGAACTATTTAGAACGGCTCTCACTAAATGCATAATTAAAATCTTCATTCCAGTACTGTTCAATATTAGATGTCAATAAATGTAATTTTAAGAAGAAAATTTATTTTGCTTTACTGACTGATTGGGCGCATGAAGTCCTATTCGCCAAAAGTCCCCTTTGCTAATGGTCCCTTCTGCGAAATGTCCTATTCGCAAAACTTCTTCGACTGCTTATTGCAGGCCGTGGACACCGTCTGAGGGGGCTGCAGGGGCGGCGACGGCGGCTTGACGTCTCGTCGCTCTTGCGCCCCTGCCCTCTTGTTTCATCATAGCGGAGCTCCTATTTCTGAGTGGTTTAGCTCCGAGCCAGCTGAAGAACTAACATAACCTAAACCTACCTCATTTATGTTATGACGCTAATTTTGGTCTGTTTGACAGAGCAGTTGGATCACTGCCCAGTCAATGTCATCCTTTTAGCTGTGTCCCGTCTGCAAAATAAACGGGGTTTTACCGAGAGTAAGGGCCTAGAAACGGGTTCCGGCCTCGTGGACCCACTGCTTCATGTTCTACTGCTATTCGACGGAGCGCTCCAATTTCTGGGCAGTTTATCCTTAGGGCATCTAAAGATACCTAATACGCACGTCTACGCTTACGTGCTGCACACGCAACCGGTGTGGCTCTGTCTTAAATAAACACGAGAGCTAGGTGCATGACCCAACTTGGCGGATCATGGGCCAACGTAAGGGACGCATCACCTTAGAGTGAGCAACATATTGCTCGGTCCTTGGCCCATGATCCGCCGACGTGTAGGGGTCCATAAGATACAAAGTCATATACTCACTTGCATCGAAGCGACGTTGCCAGTCCGCTTTCTGCACGCGTTGCGTGCACGCAGCTCGTTTGTCCCATGATAACTACAATGCTTACGACACTCGTTACGCGCACGTTTCGCAAGCAGTGTGACATTGTATTTATGAGAATTAATTCTATACAACGCAGTGGAAGTCTAGGCTCCCGCATCCGGTGTGGCTCGGCCTTTAAAACTGCAGCCCTACTTTGAAAATCGAAGTTCGAAGTTACGTTATCTCCATCCCATTCTGCCAATTTAGTCTCGAATGGCAAGTGGATGGGACGGGGCATTAGAAGTTGCGAACTTTGTGATTCATAGTAACCGACTTGTGCCGGTTTACATACATAAGATGAAAAAAACAATGTGGTCATTTAGATTTAGCGACTAAGGCTTTTTGAGATGTAGTCCTGAGGCCCGTCTCACGAAGCTACAAGTTACATATTACAAGCGGAAGTCTTTGCCTTACTCCTTTTGCTAGAGAGAGAGTTCCCTGGGGCCGCCCGTTTATCAAACGCTTGTAACTTGTATTACAAGCGGAAGTCTTTCCATTACTAAGTATTAAAAAGAGACTTCCACTTATATTACAAGTTACAAGCTTTTGATAAACAGGCCCCATTAGATAAGACTCTCAAAATTTGATTTAAGATTTAACATTCACGATCAACTCAAAATTAGCAGGACGCCGTACATACCAACCAACTGATGCGATGGACTGAGGCCCTACTTTGAAAACTATACGTCTTATTAGTCTGTGGAACCTCTTATAATCTGTGCCCAGAACATTGTGTCAAAATGTCAACCTTGCTTTAACATTACATTACTATAACCTAAAACAAGAACCAATTAATTATTTCTCCTCCTGTTCTGAAAAATTCAAACGCTATAGATTGTAAAGTACAATAGGATTTACGTTTTAGTGGTGGTAACAGAGTCATTTTAAAAATGGCTAGTAGTATAATTATGAGATTGTTAAAACGACGTAGTTTAGGGAAACTGTAAGTATATGATTTTACTACTTTTATCTCTATCGATGTTTGAATTTGTTTATTAAGACCTATACTATTTTCAGGCTATACGTTAATCCAGGACAAGCTTCACCCGAAATAGTCTTATTAAATGCATCCAAAAGCACAAAAACCTTTAGTTCATTGTCTCATCAATGCTTCCCAAGGCATTCATTTTCCAAACAGATCAGTGTTTGTAAATTTTATAGCGTTATTACAGCTGAAAAACAAAATATTGAAGATTACAGAAATGAGCACAACATCACTGTATATGGGGAAGATGTCCCGAGTCCATTCATTGATATTGAGGCAAGTGAATTCCCAGAATACATTAAAACCTTTCTAAATGAGCAGGGTTTTACCAAGCCTACTATAATTCAGGCCCAAGGGTGGCCTATTGCCTTAAGTGGCCAGAATTTTGTTGGCATAGCTCAAACGGGCACTGGAAAAACACTAGCTTATCTATTGCCCGCAGTAGTGCATATTAAGGAGAAAACAGCCAAGAAAGGCAGAGGTCCAATTGCATTAGTATTAGCTCCTACCAGAGAGTTAGCAAGGCAGATAGAGGTTGTAGCCAATGATTTCCAAAGATTATTGAACATAAGATGTGCATGTATATATGGAGGTGCAAACAGAGCAAGACAAGCTGCCCAGTTGGAAGCAGGGGTGGACATAGTTATTGCTACTCCTGGCAGATTAAATGACTTTCTTGTTAGTAAAACCACAAACCTTAGCAGATGTACCTATGTGGTTCTGGATGAAGCAGACAGGATGTTAGATATGGGCTTTGAACCACAAATACGGCAGGCTTTAGAAGGAGTCCCTCTTGAAAGACAAATCTTGATGTTCTCAGCTACTTGGCCGAAGGAGGTGCAATACTTAGCTAAAGATTACTTAGGTCAGTTTGTGCAAGTTAATGTTGGGTCTACAGAGCTATCAGCTAATCATAATATCAAACAGTTGGTGCATGTTTGTGATCAAGAAACTAAAATGGACAAGTAAGTAAGACCTAACATTCAAATGACTCATTGAAATATTACGTTTTCCAGAAAATGTGACTAGATTATTTCATTTGCACAATTATTGAAAACAATACTATCAAACTCTTTTTAGCTGACTGCAGAGGTGACTCCAATAATATTTTGTAACTAATCATTAATCAAACTTTTAGGTTCAAGGAAATAATGCACAGCATATCAGGTGAAGGTATTGGAAAGATCCTTGTCTTTTCCAATACAAAGAAATTTGTGGATAATCTAACTCTTATGCTAAGGAGAAATGGATGGCCCGCAGTTGGGATTCACGGGGATAAATCTCAGTTGCAGAGAGACACCATTATCAAAAAGTTCAAGCATGGTAACACTAATATTCTGGTTGCCACTGACGTTGCTGCACGAGGATTGGGTAATTGAGAACATTTTTATATATTTTTGCGTTTTTACTTACTAACAGTACATAACTACATTAGTTAGCATTTCTTCATAGGGCAGTATGTGTCTCGTACTACTAGTGAGTAGGTACACTTTTTGGTCTTTTAAAAATATAATGTTGTGTATAATTTCATAATTTTAAGGGACTGAAACTTGGTATTTCTTTCGGTGGGCATATAAAGGGTTAATTGACCTTTGCTAGTACAGAATTATTAGAGGTACCACATTTAAGTTTTATTTTAGTGGCCTAGGTATTAAATTGATTGACTGTACATTACAGACCATAGTTATAAAAAAGTTTGGGTTGCACTAAATTAATTCTGTTTCCAATAATTTCATATTTCACTGCTTAAATACATAAGCGACACAAATCAAAACCAAATACAATTTGATTTAAACCAGTAAATAAATAGTGTTCCGCAGCATGCAATAATGTTTCTCTCCCCTTAAACTGCAATATATTTTCAGATGTTGATGGCATCACACATGTTATTAACTATGATTTCCCAAACACCTCGGAAGACTATATCCACAGAATAGGGAGAACAGGGCGCTATGATAAAAAAGGAGAAGCACACACTTTATTTACAGAAGAGGATGCCCGTCAAGCCAAAAGTTTGGCAGCTGTTCTGAAGGAAGCTAATCAGGTTTGAAGACCGTTTTGTTTTGTTTGCTTTACATTTATTAACTTCTCTTAGGCCCCATCTACCCAATCCGCTTTTTTGAATGACCGCTAAAACACTCGGTTTAAACCACAGTTTCAAAATACCCTTTTCCGAAAAAGCGACATAAAGCATAACTCTTTGCTCAAACTTGTGTTTATATTTGTGTTTTATATCCTCAGGTATAGTAGAGCTATTGCTAGTATAGTATCTGTTATTTCCAGGAATATGGTTTTTGCCAAGAGAAAAAGAACTTTCATCCACCAAAATGAATGATTTTCCTTTTTGAGCAACATTGAATTTGTTATTATTATAAACTATTACGTTACCTCCATTGTAAACTATTACGTTAAACTGGATGTGTATTTAAGATGAAAAATTGTTATAATAGTGTTTACATAGGCTATATTAGTATATTGGTGATTTACAGGAACCTTCACAAGAGTTGATTGACTTGGCCCGGAGTTACAGTTTGAATAAGGGCAGGGACCAAGGGAGATCAAATTCTCGCCAAAGCTCTTGGAACCCAAATAAAAGATGGAACAACTCCCGTAACAATAACAACTATGGGTACAACAGCAACAGCAGATACAATGATAGTAATCGGTACAATGATAGAGACGGATACAACAACAATAGATACAATGATAGTAATCGGTACAATGATAGAGACGGATACAACAACAACAACAGATATAACTCCAGCAGTCGGTACAACAACAGCAGGTCCAACAGTCGGCGGTATGATGACGATGATGACAAATATTGAGAACTTCGTATCTTATTATGTGCTTAAGTAATTAGTTGTAGAAGTTAATTATATATTAATCCATTATATACATTAGACATAATTTTCATTTTCTTAATTTTCCTTTCCCTTACTAATATATTCGAATAAGTTCTTGCGTGACCGTTCCTCAGGGTGACTTGACTAGAGGGCCGAGTTTCTGGGCGGTAAAAACCATATCGTCTTTGACCTGTTATCGTATTGTCAATAGCTCTTATTTACTTGACAGTAATGGCGGCCGAGTTAAAAACAATACCAATGTCTTTGACGACATGGTTTTTACCGCCTAGGCGCCTAAAATAGGCCCAGGGGCCCGTTTCGCGAAGCTACAAGTTACAAATTACAACCGGAAGTCTCTTTCTAACTCCTTTTGCTAGAGAGTTCCGCTTGTAATTTGTAACTTGTAGCTTCGTGAAACGGGCCACAGGTGGCGTGGACGAAGCGTTTGTAGGCCGGCAGGCCTATTTCCTAACGCACTCGCAATCCCAATCTTTTTCATTTTGACAGTCCGAAGACGAATCTGCATAAAAATTTAAAACATTTGTTTCGATTTGAAGTCGATTGCGATTGCGAGTGCGTTAGGCAATGGGCCAGCTCAAAGAGTAGGTAATATACTGGAACATGAAACACGATACCCATGACGACTTTTTCGAAAAACATCATGGCCGCCATCTTGAATCCAAATCGTTTCAATTCATCCAAATCGGTCCAGCCGTTTAGGAGGAGCTAGGTGATTGGTGACATACCGACAGCAGCGCCACCTACCCGGGCCAATTATGTTTTCAAACCACCCAGGAACCCATTGAAATATACACACAAAATGCCATCCAAATCGGTCCAGCCGTTAACGAGGAGTTGGTGACATACCGATAGCAGCGCCACCTACCGGGTCCAAATTTGTTTTCAAACTATCCAGGAACCCATTGAAATAATATATGGGTAAGTATCAGAACGCCTAAAATTAATAAGCCTAATGTATCATACTCCCTAAAAGTTCATAATAACTAATGGTTGGTTTATCTGAAACCGTAAACTTTTCAGGATTGTTACAAAACAAACCTAACCTACTGAGTTCTATACAATGGCGTATTAAAAAGTCCTGAAATGTTTACAGGTTCAGAAAAAAACGCCAATAGGTATTATGAACTTTTAGGGATTATGATACATTAGGCTTATTAATTTTAGGCGTTCTGATACGTAACCTGTCTAGTGCCTCTGTTCATCTAAGAGCGCAGTACTTGATAGCTATCGATAATTATTATGTTAGTGAGTTAAAGGTCTTTAAGCAGAATAAGTAAATATACAAAGGAAGTTAGATTAAGATGTTTTTTTCAAAATTCTGCTTATAACAATTATGGTAGGAGAACGAATTTGTATCTGGTTCCAAAAATATATTACGAAATTGAATGGTTAATGGCTGATTTACATTGGTCCAGCAAAAGCATGCCTAGTAGAAGTGCATTGACGATTTGGTTTTCACGTTTGAGGCGAGAGCTATTGTAACGAGGCAATGTACTTCTACTGGCATGATTTTGCTGGACCAGTGTAAATCAGGCCTAAGAGCAGACAAAAAAAGTAGCAAAAACCTAGTGAAAAATACCTTAATAACCCTCCTTCTGACGCAGTCGGGTAAAAAGAAATACTTTTGGAGAGGTTGCCGTAGGTAAACTTTCCAAAAGTATCCGTTCTTCCTCTTTTTCAAAAATATTAATCTACTTACTTAATTAATACTTACTTTACTTGTATACTTACTTAATAAATTTGTAATTTAGGTGCATAACAGAAAATGTAATGTGAGCGAAAATGTAATGTGAGAGAAAATGTAATAAATAAAAATAAAAAACCGGGAATTTGACCGCAGCGTGGCCAACTGGGAAAAAAAATCCAATTGTCCGCAGTGTGGACAAAGGGGTGCGGACAACTGGGAATAGCCGCGTCAAAGGCGTTAAAGCGACAAGGTACTAAAGTGTGCGGCTACAGTATAAGGCCGACGGTACTAAGAATTCCATCGGTTTATTTCGCGTGAACATCTGATTAGGGCGGCATTTTAAACTTTTGATCATAGATCAGGCAATAATTCTGGAAGAGTTAGTGTTATAATAGCAGACTGTTTTTCGGTCACAAGGCGTCTCGTCTCGGAGCCAGCGGCAGCGGTCCCACCAGAAAATGTTTGCTTGTTTGTGTTGACGGTTCAACCCCTCAACCAATCTATGTACCTATATTTTGGCAAGTACGGAGATAGTTCATACCTCTGAGACAGACATTGGGTCCCTTGCCTTCGTCATAATGGCTCAAAAAATCTATGAATAGCGACTGATAAATGAGATATCAGCTAAATATTAATATTATCAAAATAATTAAGGTAAGTAAGTTCTTATTTACTTATTGTGGTTGTGCTAACGGTACTTTCCCACTATTATTATATTCTGTGCCGATACCTAGTATGGAGCATAGATCAATCATTTACACATGCAAACTTTACCGCATAGATCAATAGTCATTGAACGATGGTTTCCATAGATACGCACTTACCGATTACCGAACTGACGTTTCCTAGTGTCCAAAAGTCTGTGTATGTTTACGTGCGTTTAAAATGAATATCATAGAAAATCATTAACGAGGCGTGAACTCCACCTATTGCTATAACAAATAAGTAAATAATGGCCAATTTATTGCCAGACTTGAATACCAGATCGGTGCAGGATGTAGTAGAAGAAAACTTTCAAAAAATAGGTTTGGTTGGTCGGATGTTTATTTATGTCTTACTTGTGTGTTACGTTTTAAAAGTGAAGTGCATTATAAAGTTGATGATGTTTCAGAAAACCTATGCGATACGGATGATATATATCGGTGAACATTCGGCACCAAGGGAGGCTATGATGAAGCAAATTGGTAAAACGGTAAACGCCGTTAATGGCACCTACTGCGCTATACCTTTAAGCGGTTTATTAATCGTGTACGACGGCTACTTCGTGCACATTGTAGAAGTGAGAATAAATAAACTTAGAATACTGTAAAAAAATCGGTGATGAGCTGAACCTACCAGAGATTTAATACCTATCTGCAGGTAAACCTGCCAAGCTCCCGAAGCCACGAATAATGATGGTATAATATGGCACCCTAAGTGGAGAGCCTAGGTATCATGCTCTATACCATACAGTTTCCAAAACTTTTTTGGCTGATCGCCTACTTATATGTACCTTATATTAAATACAATTTTTTCACTGCCCCCCACGACGACGGATTAATTTTGGATATCTATAATTCGGAGTGTATCGGTACCTACAATTTAGTAAAAAATATGTATCACAAATTTCGCTGTTATAAAATCAATTTCAAGTATAAATCAGCATTCATCATTTGTATTTTGATACTTTTTATTACATATCCTACTAATTGTATAAATGCGAAAGTTTGTGTGTGTGTGTGTGTGTCAGTGTGTACTCCTTCGCGCTGCAACGGCTTGACGGATTTAGATGAAATTTGGAATGGAGATAGCTTATACGGGTGAATCAACTTTTAAGGTACTCCTTTTCTTTCGCGTTATTAAAACTTTCCTGGTGACTTATGATTAATAATAATGTATGAATATTAAAATCAGACCACCAAATTTACAGACCTTACACGTTAAACACTTCAAATATTTTTTATTCCTCAAAAAAACCTGGTAACGCGGGGGAAAATGCGCATTTTCCATACAAAACCTAGGGACAACATTGTCTGCTGCGTTACCAACTATATTAGTATTTAAAACTGTACTATTTTAAATAAAATCATTTCAAATGTTAGCCTATTTATCTGATTTAATAAGCGTGTAAGCCACGTCGTTAGCAAATATATAGTTTTTCTAAAAAACATATGATTTGTGAAACATGTCGAAAAATGGGGAGTACCTTAAAAGTTGATTCACCCATACACTGGATTAACACTTAGGCTACTTTTTATCCCGGAAAATTTAAAAGTTCCCGAGCGAATAACGATAATAGAAATCTACGCGGACGAAGTCCCGTCAGAAGTTAGTTATCAATACGGTTAGCGCCCCCCCAAACTGAACAGCTTCAGCACCCCCTATTTTTTTCTGAAGGCCCTACCACCCCCGGACACCTTCAGCGCCCACTGGGGGGAGATAGGGCCCACTTTGGGAACCTATGCTCTATACATTGCAACCCTTTTTCTGTAGCAAACTTCCGTTTTAGGCCATGTGATGAATGTATAATTTAACCTATAATTTAAGTAGTACCAATTTACATTTGAACTTGCTTCAATTTAGGGTTCTGAAGACACTGTTCATCGTCTGTTAAGATTTCTATTTACAACCGAAGTGAACTGGATAGCTGAGATGGACCGGCAGGACGAGGAGGAGGCCGAGGCGCTCCGGGTAGCGGCCGCGGAGGCCGCTGCCGAAGGGATCCCTTTTACAATGCCAGAACCCAAACCGAAGCCCGACAGAAAAATGTTTAGGAGGTTGAAGCTGTTGATGGTCTACCATTCTATTCAAAAGGTTCTTGAATGTTAGAAATGTTACTAGTAGTTCGCCCCCTCACCACCCCTAACTACGTAGCTAACCACTTGCCCTATCCTACTCGTGTTCGAACTTAACAATAAGCTTAGACGTTAGACCGGAACAAACAATATACCTGTCTATGGTTATTCATTGAACTATTGCCTATTCCTCTAAGTGGTTATTGAACCACTTAGAGGAATAAGCATACCCAAATTCAATTGTCAGCTTTATAGTAAGTTTTTAATTAGATTTTTTCGAAAAGTTTCTTATTCATGAATACGTCTTTGAAAATTGTTTGACTTTTAAGTTTTTGGAACCAAAAGACGTCTACGTGCACAACGTCGTAAAATATTTACAACGAAGGAAAAACAATTAAGTCTTTGCACTGCAAAATAGAAGATAATGGTTTTTGTAAATGGTCTATTATATATATTTTTTTAATAAAAACAGTAGGCAGGTATTTTTTCTAGGTCTATGCCAATTGTAAGTATTTGCCACAATACTTTTTCAGTAAATGCAATGAAGATTGGATCTGCAACAACCTATATTTACCTAAACTTATTTAGAATAAAACACTGCTCATTTTGTAGTACACACTGCACAAAGCCGGTCGCCTACCATGATTTCTAAACAACCCGAAATTGGATCCATCCACATATTCCCTCTGGCTGAATAAGTCTATTCAAATAAGCACACGCGATGTTACAAGAGTTGATGGTAATAACAAAAATACAAATGATTGCTCTGATAATAGTCAACTATTGTTCTCTAGATGCTCTTTAAACGGTGGAATGCGCTCCCAGCGCGGCCGCCCTCGCTGGTCGGTCGGCTGGACCTGTACGCGCCGCTTCCGCAACACATGGAGCAACTCAAGGTCTGCCTGGATAAGATCTCGAAGCTTTGTATACTTGCAACCACAGAACCTAACGTGAGTCTAACTTACTTTACACTTTTACAGTTTAGTGGTTTTACTGCACTGGTGCAGAGTGGAGCGATGACGCGGTAATTTATGTTTTGATTTGTACGGCATAGTATGACGCAGCGGAATTACGAGGCACGTGGAGTCGCTGGGTATATAGAACAACAAGTACGCGCACGATTGCCCGCGGGGCGACAGATTAAGGCGATGTAATAGACCGAGAGGGCACCGTTCCGCCTGGGCAGGTCAACTGTGTTAAAAGTCACTTTACGTCATTCTTCCCACAGCATATGTAATTTCTGGTAATTGATCAGGTATGCTTACCGACGATGCCCTCTGGGACTATTAAGCGGCGTCCTTTACCCACACAGCCCGACCGCGCTAACGCCTAGATGCCTCGACCCCGCCACAGCCCTTGTTCAGGGTAGAGCGAGATTGTAAGATTGTGTTTTGACGCCCTTTGGCCGATGATTTATCACCTGGCCCTTGTCACCTGGCGCCCAGAGCGACCGCTGCTCTCGCTCTACCCTAGGGCTGGCGCTGCCCCGCCAGCGTGTGGCACCCCGCGTGCCTGCGCGTGCGAACTTGTTTTGTTGGACTATATAGGTATAGTACGAGTAGGTACTCGTACTACCAGCTGGTAGCACTAGTTCCGACTAATGCAGTGGTTTTCTGGATCGCGCCCTAAATTAAAAAAAACATGTCTCCAGGTGGGTCGCGAGGGTCGCGACCCATACTTGGGAAAGACTGGTCATATGTAACCTTGTTCTTTTGTTTCAATAGTCAGCCTTTGTTACTCTGAACCAGAAAAATAAATCTTCGATGTCGATCCTGTGACTTTTGCAGCTTTCCTTCGAAGGTATGGGCGCGGCCGACCCGAAGATGGACGCGCTGCCCGAAGTGGCGCTGCTGGATTTCCTGATGCAGTCGCCGCACATCCTGGACCTGCGCGCAGTGATGCACATGCACCGACGGGTCGATGACCACCCGTTTTACTTTGGTTAGCATTCTCCCATCAACAACAAAACACATTTCATTTCAGCGAGCCTACCTATTCAATTCGGCAGCATGGCTTCTCGAACGTATAAGGCTGCCTAATTGAGAATGCACGCGCTAAAATGTGTTTTGCTCGCTCTGACGGGACTACCTAAACCCGCCGCTTAGACATTCACTCCTGTATTCGCTCACCTTTGCTTTTGAGAGAATCACTACCCAGCGCTGTAGGTGTCTGACACCTCAGCATTTTGCTGAGCCAGTGTAGTACGGGCGGTAGTGCAACCCAATGTACGGCGAGGTCAAAATTTGGTACCTATCGGTTGAATTCACTTGGAGCAGATGTATCCTAGGACAAGTTAAGCTGATTTAGCCCATTAGCAATCAGACACTTTATCTTTAGCTTATCTTTTTGTTGGTACAATAATTGTGTGTTGAAACAAAAAAGATATAAGCTGATGTTGTGAAACTTCTTTATGTACTTATCTTAATAAATTTATATGAAGGAGTGTAATTATTATATTAAAAATAAAAGCCATATCTATGGTTTATCAGAAAACGACACCACACTTGAGGTGATAGGTAAATTGAAGCTAATATACATTTTCATCTGAAGCGCGGCGGCGTGTAACTTTGAATACCGTCCCCCTCCCTACCCAAAGGGGGTGGCTGATGGCTACTGGCCTAAATCAGCTCAGTTTGTAGTAAGATACATCTGTGCCAAGTGAATTTATACGACACCAAAATTTTGACGTTTGGTAATTACCGCCTATTATTATTATTAGTATTAGTGTTTTCTTTAATCATTGTATATGTGTGTCTTATGGTTGGTGAATAAATGTATTTCTTCTTCTTCTTCTTCTTCTTATTACAGAAATTAAACTCTTAAAAATATTTAGAAGATGTTATTTAACGTGTTTAAGCAACATATATAAATGCTCAGGGATTTTTTCAACATTCTGTGATGTTCCTCAGAACGGGTTTGGCCTCTCCCGAACCACTTCACCCCGCGGCTGTTGTACAAGCTGAAGGTAGATGACACTTTCGTGGAGCCACTGCCCGTGATGCCCTGGGAAATGGTTAAGAAGGAGGTCAACGAGGACGAGGACGGCGAGCCCCGCAGCGGCAGCGACTCAAGCGATTGAAATACTGTTCAGTGCCAGCGCCTCATCATCATCATGTCACCAGAAATATGTCTACTGCTCTTCTCTCCCCCAAGGTTCGCCGCCTGATTGATCCGATTACTAGGACTGCTTCCTTTAGCAGGTTAGCGCTCGCCTTTCGAGAACTTTTTGGCCCCATCGGCAATCCATTCAACGTGCAATGAGCGGAATGTGCCGTGGCCATTGCTTAAGGAGGGGATGATGATGATGAGACATTGAGTGCCGGCGACACGCCTGAAGTGTTTAAATTGCGTAGGTACTCTGGTAGAAAGAAGTCAATATATGTGTGTTGGCCTTGTAGTATGTACTTAATACGCTTAATGGTTTTTTAACGTTTTTTTGACGTAAGTATTAAATTAACGGGATGACTTAAACGATGACTCTAAATGTTAAATAAAGTTAGCTTGCTTGCTATACGTGTGCATTTCATCATTCTCATACTTAGGACCTTTGCAAGAGTCTACAATACGAGTCACCTTTTTGTTCTTCCTGTTAATTATATTACAACTAAAGTCACCTTATTGGAATATATTTTACATTTTTATGGCTGCCATTTGTGTTTTAATCATATTTATTAATTAAAAATGTGTCGTTAATCATTTACGACCTTGTACACTTTTGGGTCGTACAAGGTCGGCCTTAATAAGTTGCAATATATGACCATTACTGTTACTGTGACTGTAAAATCAAACAATATGTATGGGTAACTGGTGTGCGTTCCGAAAGCCGATCTTGGGATTCAATTAAGGCCTACCGTAGGCGTATTTAGGGTTAGCCGAGGACCAGCTAATAGCTTTCGTCAATTCGTACAATATAACTTGGCTATCCCGTCTCTTTTACTAACTATATAAAACAGAATAGTATGACTTGTTGAGAAATCTGTATTTTAGATTCCTTCAGATTCAGACACACAAAAAAATATGTTAGACAAGGTAAAACTGGCCCCACACTGTGGTTAAGCTCCGATTGTGGACAAAATATGCATATCTAACATAAAACAGCATGCTAATATTTCGGATTTCGCTAATTATATAGCATTTAACCAAAGATAATACGTCTTATCCCGTTGTTGGCGTTCATATTGGTAAACTTGCGTAACTATAGCGATATCGATCGCTTGTGTCTCCGGGAGTGTTGATTGCATCCCTTCGAAAGTTAACATGGAAAAAACTGAATATAAAAAGTTATTACGTAAACAATCCAGTAAAACAGTGTTCGGCATAAAACTACCGCCCATTGAAAAAGACAAGACAGACTGCGAGGTGAAAACCATTTTGGACATCGATCCCGATTATTTTTCCCTGGTGGAAGGCAGAAAAATTAGGCCTAACACGTCTTTGAACAAATACAAGGAAAATATAAGAGAAGTGGCTTTAAAAAGAACAGTCCGTGGATTTTTAATCGATGAGATACTGAGGATTGACAGAGAAATCAAAACCGAACGAAGAATTTACGAAACCGCTTCTAGAAATTTTGATGAATATCAATATAGTTTTGACAAGTTTTTGGCTGATGATAATAACAAAACCATTGCTATTATGCAAAAATCTGATGGATTAGCAAAGGATTTAGTAAACGAGACTGAAGAACATAAACAGGCAAATTTTGAGATGGCGACTCTTAGGTCGAAGCTTCAATACATTGATGAGACTTTGCTTATATTGCTATCGTTCGAAAACTTTCTTCATACGGCTGCACCGACCTTATGGCAGGAAAAGAACAACGTTCAGTTGGGCCGGAAGCATTCTGAAATCATCGCAATAGACTCTAACATCTTCGCCTCTGTAAACAAAGAACTAATTAAAGAGCGGTTGAGCGAACTCTCCCCTCCTCAATTGTATTTTGAGACCCCCGAGCAATTGCTGGAGATTTTCGATTTCCTGGAGCGGCAGAATTTGAATTATTTAATCGCTACTGAGGAATTAAACTGTGAAAAAAATAAATTGCTAAAAGCCAGAGACCTACTTAAAGCCTCTTTGGGTCAGGAATTAGACTTTATTAAAAAAAAGGTATGATTTCATTACATAAATACATACAAGATAATTTTAATAATATCAACACACTATATATAACAGATGGCTTCTGTTTACGTTGCGGTTGATATATTTCATAGGTACAGTCTACTACAAAGAGATGTACCCAGTTTTGGACCCTATTACAATGAAATAAGGTAAAAAGTGGATACCTCTCTTTGTAGTCGACTGTACAATAAAATAAACTTCTTGAATGATAAATATATTTGTTTATTCCCCTTTTTACCCGACTGCCGAAGAAGGAGGGTAATTTGTTTATCAGCCAATATATGTATGTTCCTTTGTGGCGCTTTAGAAACTAAACGCAGGGACCGATTTTGATGATTCTTATGTCAATCGATTTGTCTTAATCTTGTGAGTATCAGTAAAGATATGATATTAATAAAAACTCAATATGGCGGCAACCAGACGCCATATTGTAAAAAAGAAAAGAAAAAAGTCGACGAATTATGACCAGTGGGGTATCGTTGAACAGGTATTTTAAAATCATTTTTATTTTTCTTTCATTGTTTTTCATTTTGATTGATCATTCAGGATTTATAACAATTTTAAGTTGGTTAGCAACAGTCGGGTTTTTAATAGCGTGCTTTTTGTTATTAGTCACTTGACAACTATGACTAGTTTTAATCCCCGAATTCTCGCCCCACTACTCAAGTTTACCTACATCGAAGCATGCCATATAAGAGTCATGCCACACGAGAGCTTTGCCGGGGCGCGTTGCATCGTCGCAACGATCAACATAGAGTGACACGCAAGTGTTTCAACGCATCGTGTGGCATGTCGTTCTAATGTACTATAGGTAGAACAACGCAGCGGTGAGGATGTAACGCACAAGCAACGCTCGTGTGGCATCCCTCTTAAGAGGCTGAGCGTGTCGTCAAATTTCGTATACATACATTATATACATATGTTTAGAATTGTGATTATTTTAAAAGCTATCTAAACAAAACTGCTTATTTCAGATTGAAGGAATCGAGGCGATAATTCAATCCAAAGAAAATCGTGAAGCAGAAGTGAAAGAAATATTTTATCGAATTTTAGCCAAGGATTTAAAACGCGTATTGTCTTCTGAGACGGCACTACAGATATTTGTCTATGTCGAATACGCTTACGAACTGATCATCGCCCCGAACGAGACGGAGCTGAGCCCCATCGACATGGCTAGAGCTCTGGAGAGCGAGTTTGACAATTTGTCAATAGATTTATCAGCTTATGATCTGAATCTTATTAAAGCTGTGGAGCAAGAGACATATCAGAATGAACTAAATAATATGAAACAAGCTAAAGAAGCAGCTAAATTACTGAAGAATGTCGATAAGTTAGACAGAAGATTGCGATCGTCTTACGAACCAGCAAAAAGGAAAAATGATTAAGTAGATTCACAGGAGTACGAGTAGGTATTCTATTATTATTTTTAAAATGCTTTGTATTTTTTTACCCAAGTACCTATGTATAAATAGGCGATCACATCTTGCAAGGAGAAAAATCGATTATTCTATGACATGCCGGTGCTGCAGGCTCCTGGGATTTCTACAGGCTAGGAAAAAATAAAACACAATAGACGCCTCTTCAAAGAATAATCTTCAATATCAGAATTAAATTCTTAACCTTAATGAGTTGGCTATCTTATTGTATCCCAGTGACCGAAACAAGAATACAATGATAAGGCTGGCTTCCTACAGGAGGCTAGCTCTACAACGTGCCTGCAACTTCTTTCCAAGCAGTACGTCTTCCTCTTTTTAATTCAACGAAGAAATAAGTAGATCCAGTTGTGCTATGTGCGAGAAAAAAAACCACCAATGTAAGTACTTTGTTTTCCTGATATCGCACAACCCGTTTTACTATAGGTATCTATTGGTGGTATTTCTTACCCATCGCCCAACTACCTCCCACATACATCTCTGATGGAAAGCTAGTCTAAGTAATCAATCACCATCCTCACTTAGGTACAGTACCTACTCCTAGCTTATAATAGCGTAAAGCTGGGTCCACATTTGTATCATTTTGCCGATCACGATCACGCGTATCGTATCGAGCTCGCGTATCCTAAGTATGGACGCTCACTTTGGGCACACCGTATCACTACAATCGTCATGTGAAAAAATGCGTCCACACTAACCGTAGCGTAGCAGCGTATCGTATCATACCGCCGTATCATTAAGTGTGGACGCTATCCGTATCCCCTTTGACGATCGGGGAAAAATCGCCTCGAGAGCGATCACGGCGTATCCCGTATCAAATCATAACTTCGTATCGTGATACAATATCAAAACACGTCCATACTTACCGATCTTGATACGCGTATCCGATCGCGAGTGTGCGGGGTATATAATAAACGCGTGTCAACATCGATCCCGAGCAATCAGATACGGCGCGCCGCATGATCGCGCTGTTTTTGCGTCCACACTAGCGATCTTGATACGCGTCGGTGCAACGCGACGGAGATACGATACGATGAAATGATACAAATGTGGGCCCAGCTTAAGGCTGGCTATTGCTTCCGCTCTTCACTTGCAACTGACAATAGCCTTCCACTACCTCCGCGGCCTTTACACTATTGTCAGTTAATTTATCTTTTCCATAGATAAAAATATTGCCAGTAATGTTACCACTCTCCTTTTCTCTGTGATATGAAAGGGTATTTAACAGCCACATAACCACTGTGGTTATTCATGAAAATAGTGGGAATGGGTTAATCAGCCCAAGAATAGAATTGTTCAAATTCAATAAATTAAAAGAACAGACACATAGTTGATAAAGATGTAGAGCTTCTTAATAGCTTCTTCTTCTTCTTTTCTATGGTTCCTTACCAAAATGGTAAAAAGGAACCCTTATGGTGAGACTTCGGTGTCTGTCTGTCTGACTATAATATGGCACAGCAGGTTTTCTCAGCGACTACAAATGCTATCAACTTGAAATTTGACAAAGTTGTACAACTTGCTTGCCCGCTTTTATCATTTTTAAAATGGGATTGTAACCATTTAAAATGATTGTACAATTGCATAACTTTTTGTGGCCAATGTCAAAAGACTAGATTAACCTTTTAATCGCTGGGTGCTCCTTTGAAAGAATGTGCTTCTAGCTCTAAACGCCTGTTATCATACTGAAACTATAGTGATGTGATACGCTGCTACAATAAAACAATTACTATGCGGTTGTTATAAAAACTTAAGCAACCAGTTAAATGCCGTTTTATATGATAATCCCGCAATAATTAACGAAATTTAAATAAAAGGCATCAAGCATCCTAAAGTCTTGCAAATGAATACTACCATATCCCAGATTAATTTGCCGTTGCCGTTGTTATACTGATCAAAGCCTAAGGAAGCTACGAAGAATCTGTTTTTCAATTTCGCTTTACCATTGATTTGTTATTCATGAATGAGACATAATGTGAAAAACGTGCTAAGGTGCCACCCTCTCCTCTACTTTGCAAATATCAGGCCATATATATACTAAATCGAGGTCCCAAAAGAAGACTTCAGTAACAAAGTCACATTGACATTTAACTTATGCTTAGTGCACAAGTTTTTCATGTGGTTTACTTTCACTACTTACACTTTTGATTTTTTTATAGTTCAGTTATAATTGGTATAATATACCTAGAGACAATGTCGTGCCTCAAGAAAGAACGGAAGCCCATGGTGCCCATTAAAACTTTAGACGTTATATTCAGACGCCGCTATGTCCCGAACACGCAGCATTACTTTACTAATAGAAAACATGCGGTTAAGGAAGATAAAGACAAACGCAAACCCAGTCAGCCCTTTCGCATTCCCAAAACCGAGAAATTGCTTAGCTACATTAAATACAGTGATAGAATTGAAAAAAATCTGTATAGGGACAGACTCAAGCAGCCCTTGCACAAGAAGGACAACTTAAGGATAGCCGCGACGAGAGACATATCAGAACGGCTGTTCCTGGAAGAGCCGCCTGATGAAGTCAGGGCGGTTGTAGAAATCCATCCTGAATTTTACACGGTCATTGAGGGTCGTCCACTACGAAGTTTTGACGACATTAAAGTATATATAAACAATATTCGAACTTACGCGATGATCCGCCAGCAAATTGGCTACCGCAGAGATTTGATAATGAAAATAGAACAATCTTTGGTAGACGAAACCAAAGATCATGACATTATTTTGGAAAATTTAAAACAGCATATTAAAAACTTTCAAAGGTTTCTAACTGAAGATTACAAAAAAGCCTGTCAGAAAACAGCAAAAGCTGAAAAAGCTAACGCTGATCTCGTTGCCAAAAATGTTGAATTTTTTGGTTATATTTCCAATATAACAATACTCAACAATATTGTTTTCAAATTGGACGCAATAAGAGGAGTTTTGAAAACGTATAGAAGTTATTTAATATTCGTAGCACCTCTAGGATGGAGACAGAAGTACGATGAGAATCTTATAGATAGAATTCGATCAATCCAATTTGATACAGGTGAATTCGTAACTGATAATGATTTAGTGGAAACTCTAGACATAGATAGAACTGTTGAACTCGCTAAAATAGAGTTAACAAATCCACCAAAGCCTTATTTATACTTTGAAACCCCTGATCAAATGATGCACTTATTTCACACGATGGAGTTACAGAGTCGAGAATATTTAAAACAGCTCGCAGCAACTGGTGCTCCTTTTCGAATGTTAACGCAACGCATTAAGCAGCTTAAGCAGACCACTAAATTCGAGTTAGACTATTTCGAAGATTATATTGATTCTATTAATAATGAAATAACGAGGGAGCAGTTTAATGAAAAACATCTTCAAGATAAATTTTTCCGCATATTAAATGAATGTTTTTACGAAACTGTCGCTAGTCCTGATACATTGAAATTAAAGATTTGTGTAGAGTTCGTTTACGAAGAGGTTATTGGTAAATGTGAGGAAGGCCATCAAAGTATACAAGATCCAATGAAAGTAATGGAAGTAATGTATGAAAGTTACAATCTGAGATTGGATACTTTAGATTTTAAAATAGTCAAACAAGCACAAAGTGACTTCTTCAGCCAGGACTTAAAGATGATGATAAATGCATACAAAGCTCAGAGAGAACTACGAGCCTTTAGAGAGATGACAAACGCCATGAATAAAGCGTTTTTAGATCCTGCTAAATTTAAACGACTGCCGCTAACTAAATTTTTAGATAAAAAAACCCGGAAAGTCATGGCATTAGCTGAAACTAGAAAAAAAAACTTATTGGCCGGCGACCGAAGAACAGTAAAAAAATTCAAAAAGCTATCACCCGATGAGCGTGAGGGATTACTTTTATTTACGGAATGGTGCGATGGAAATGATCCTGCGCCATATTTGATAGAATACTATAAATATGTTAAACCAGCTTTTGAATGGGTGCCTCCCCGGTATTCCGAAATGTCTTAACGTTTATGTAGCAAGTAAATAACGGTGAGTTTTTTTATTTCATTAAACATAAATTGTTCATTACCCGACCACATTGATTGTTTTACTATATTAGTTTTATTTTGATAGTTTACCGTTAGTCTCGTAGGCTTACGTGTCAGTAACTTTGTTTTAAATTGCTTTATAATTTATTATAATGGAGGACGAAGATCGTTCAGTGATTATAAGCATTAAAAAACCAAGAGTTTTTGCCAAAGCATCGGATACCTCGATTAAAACGTTCACAAAGCAATGTAAACTGAAATCTTCAAAGTCTATTTCTAAACCGTCCGAAGTTTCACTTCAAAAGTATTCTTTACCCGAAAGTAGGCCTTTGGAAGCCAAGAAGGTAAAAAATGAGCTATTACTGTTACCATACAAACTATTTTCGAAAAAACAAAAAAGCCATCTACATAAAACCAGATTGGGCATAACCATTATCGATAAATATAAAATTTGTAGTACTGACCTGCGAAGGCGGCGGTACGTCGAGCACCCTGCTGACGACACCCGAGGGATGACAGACATTGACCCAAAATTTTTCACTTGTGTTAATGGTCGACCAATCAGGAGTAGCATTCCACTTTTTAAATC